>CM040793.1:56946036-57508536 GCA_022829025.1 Squalius cephalus | reverse complement strand
AGTAATTCATTTCTGTGATCAAAGTTGAGTTTTCAGCATCATTACTCCAGTTTCAGTGTCACATGATCCTTCAGAAATCATACTAATATGATGATTGATGCTCAATAAATATTCATTATTATTTTCAATGTTGAAAACAGTTGTGTACAGATTTTTTTTTTCAAAATGCTTTGATGAATGTTAGTTCAAAAGAACAGCATATATTTCAAATATATATATTTTTAACATTATAAATGTCTTTACTGTAACTGTTGATCAGTTTAACTCATCCTTCATAAATAAAAGTACTGATTTATTTTATTTATTTACCCCAAAAATAAAATTTTAATTATTACTAACCCAAAACTTTTGAGCGGTAGTGTTTAACGTTACAAAAGCTTTAGATTTCAGATAAATGCTGTTCTTTTGAACTTTCTATTCATCAAAGACTGTACACAACTGTTTTCGACATTTAAAATAATAATGAATGTTTCTTGAGTATCAATCATCATATTAGAATAATTTCTGAAGGATCATGTGACAGTGACGACTGGAGTAATGATGCTGAAAACTCAGCTTTGATCACAGGAATAAATAACAGTTTAAAATATATTAAAATAGAAAGCAGCTGTTTTAAATTGGAATAATATTTTACAATATTACTGTTTTTGTTTGTATTTTTAATCAAATATATGCAGCCTTGGTGAGCAGAAGAAACTTCTCTGTTATGTGCGCGCCACAGACTGCACGCACGTCCGCTTAGAGTTCCGCCTTTTGCCTTCCGTCAATATTACGTTATTAGAAAAAAAAATTTTTAGAGAATCGATTTTTTGACATTTGTGAATCGATTCAGAATCGTCCACGTCCGCATCGCGATGCATCTAAGAATAATTTTTTTCTCCCACCCCTAGATTTCATACAAATAAACAGTTACAATTAAGTCACTTACATTTTAGATGCAATGTTGACTGTTTTTGTTCTGTTTCAGCAGCGAAAATAGTTAAACAAAGATCACGGCAGAACCATCACTTATCACGTGTTTTCTCATAACTGAACGATTCAGCATTTTTAACGAATCGGTTGACTCAAAGATTGAATGATCAATCCATAAACATCTGTCTTAATCATGATCGACTCATTCGAACGAATCGTTTGAACGAATGAATCAATGACTCACTTATTAAGATGGATGCCTGGCGACACCTAATGGCGGTTTAGTGTTGTTTATTCTTTCCCACATGTGTGTGATTTGTGTGTGCAACATTATCATTATTTTTCTTTCACTATTATATTAGCGATTTAAAAGCACCCACTCGTGTCACACGTCGATTAACCGGTGGGAAAATATCCTCAGACACATACCTAATAAATGTATATTTAAATACAATATTGGCCTACCTGGTAAAAAGTTTTATATACTATTTTGATGTCCTTTTGGACACAAGAGGGCAGTATAGCCCTATGTTTGCTTTTTTGTTGAACCAAATAGCACTAAATAGCCTGTTTTAACTTTTTCATTCTTCTTGAATTGCAAAAACAGAATAAAATGGGTTTAGTTCGATATTTGTATACTTTTATATAGAAATAAATGGTATATAATTACATTTTTAGAAGATTTTTAGTGTTTCCTTTTTGGACATTACTTTAATCCCTCGCCATAGCAAAACCGTTTAAGATATTTATTATCCATTCACAATTTAGCATATTTAATGTAGTTTCATCATGTTGAAAAAGTTTGGTACGAATAAAATAAATAGTTTAAGAGGAGTGGCTAAAAATTCAGAGGCTGATTTAGCAAAAAAAATCACATTCAGACCAAAATATCTGACTTCCTGATGGCCAGAGCTATTGAATGTAAATTAGAAAGTTGTCCGGCTTGATGAGAACAATATACAAACTATTTTTTCTTTACTGTAGTTAAAACTAACCCCCCCACTTTTGTCAAAAGCATGTTGAAAGTGACACACTTCCTGCTGCCAGTTGGTGGCGCTATAACTTTGACTCACAATAGCTACATCGATCTGATCGGCCTCTTACCACGAACACACTGCTGAAGTTTCATCAAGATCAGTTAATGTATGCAGAAGTTATTCCACTTCGTGTTTCTCTTTTCTCGCCATAAATTCGATTCCTCGCCACAGCCAAACCGTTCGAGATATCAAAAATCCGTTCGCAATTTAGCATCCTCAATGTCTTGACTTCATGCTGACTGAGTTTGGAGGTGATTGAATGAATTCTCTAGGAGGAGTACATCACATTCCACAGCAAGCGTTTTCCAAACAACCCATAATAGCCGACTTCCTGTTGGGCTGGCGTGAAACTTGACAGAGGGAAAGTTGTTCGGCCCCATGAAATCTATATGTGTACCGAGTTTCATATTAATTCATGCAAGCGTGTTTGATATATGGACCAAGTTTTCAGACCCTGTTCAAGAGGGCGCTGTTGAGCCCCCCTGCCACGCCCGTTTCTGAAACTTTTCACATGTCTACTGGCTAATAAGTGTTATGTGTCTGTCGAGTTTCATCCAATTTCAAGCATGTTAAGAGTCTCAAACGCATCCGAAAAGAATATTAAAATTTGATGCGTTGCCACGGCAACAGTATCTAAGATATCAATAATCCTTTCACAGGTCTACATCTGCCGTGTGTTTACATTATACACATAAAGTTTGAAGCAAATCGTGTAAAATTAAGAGGGTGACTTCAAAGCATTTTGAAAGTGACACACTTCCTGCTGCCAGTTGGTGGCGCTATAACTTTGACTCACAATAGTCACATCCTTGTGATCGGCCTCTTACAACAAACACACTGCGAAAGTTTCATCAAGATCAGTTAATGTATGCAGAAGTTATAACACACTTCCTGTGTCCCATTAATCGCCATAAATTCGTTTCCTCGCCACAGCCAAACCGTTCGAGATATCAAAAATCCGTCCGCAATTTAGCATCCTCAATGTCTTGACTTCATGCACACCGAGTTTGGTTGTGATTGGACGAATATTCTAGGAGGAGTATTTCAAATTCCAGAGGATGCGTTTTTCAAACAACCCATAATAGTTGACTTCCTGTTGGGCTGGTGTAAAACTTAGAGCACGAAAGTTGTTCGGCCCGATGAGATCTATATGTGTACTGAGTTTCATATTATTATATGCAAGCGTGTTTGATTTATAGACCAAGTTTTCGGACACCATTCCAGGGGGCGCTGTCGAGCCCCCGTGCCACGCCCGGGTACCAGCTTCAGTCCGGCCCTGATGGCCGCAGGTTCTGATGTGTGTGCAAAATTTCAAGAGTTTTTGAGCATGTTAAGGGCCCCAAAAGTGCCCAAAAGGTTGACAAAATAATAATAATAATAATAATAAATAATCCTACCGGAAACAATAGGGCTCTTCGCCCTTTCAGGGCTTGGGCCCTAATAATAATAATTAAAGCTGCAAGCAGCGATGAAAAGGGCCCTCGCACCCCTGCCACCGCCAACCGGCGTCTTTAGTAAAGGCCTTAAGATTACACTCACCAAATTTGAAGAGGATCAGATCAAAACTGTAGGAGGAGTTCGTTAAAGTACAACATCAGGAAATGGCAAAAACTGCCCAAAATCTGAGAGGAAGTTCAAAATAGCTGACTTCCTGTTGTGTTTAGGGCTACGCTCCAAGAGACTTTTTTGTAGGTATTGGGTCATTACATGTATGTACCAAATTTCATACCTGTACGTGAAACGTAGAGCCGGGGCAAAATGTAGGGGCAATAAGTAAGCCATTTTGCCCCACCCAATTTTGAAAACCACATCACACGTAATTTTTCACCACTTCTGAAGCGTGTGCAAAGTTTCATGATTTTTCGAGCACGTTTTGTATTTGCCACACCTCCTGCTACCAGCAGGTGGCGCTATTGCTATAACCAAATATGAGCATGGTCATGTGTTCAGGACAGGACTCTTATCAAACATGTGAAGTTTGGGGCAGATTGGACATCGAATGCCTGAGTTACTGCAGGCTGTCTGTGGTTGCCTAGCAACATCGGAACTGCAAGCAACATTAATATTGAACTTATCTGATCATATCACCAAAAGGCCGAAATTGGGTGAACATTTGTCAGGCCGCCGAGGGCACACCCTTCGATGAAAACTCTAGATCTTCGCAATTTAACGTCGCAAAGGCCTTAAGATTACACTCACCAAATTTGAAGAGGATCAGATCAAAACTGCAGGAGGAGTTCGTTAAAGTACAACATCAGGAAATGGTGAAAAATGCCCAAAATCTGAGAGGAAGTTCAAAATAGCTCACTTCCTGTTGTGTTTAGGGCTATGCTCCAAGAGACTTTTTTGTAGGTATTGGGTCATTACATGTATGTACCAAATTTCATACCTGTAAGTGAAACCAGGAGCCGGGGCAAAATGTGGGGGCAATAATTTACCGAATTTGCCCCACCCAATTTTGAAAACCATATCACACGTAAATTTTCACCACTTCTGAAGCGTGCGCAAAGTTTCATGAGTTTTCGAGCATGTTTAGGCCCTCTAAAAAGCGATTCACTTTGGAGAAGAATAATAATAATAAACGGAGCAAAAACAATAGGGTCCTCTCACCATCGGTGCTCGGGCCCTAATAATTAAAGCTGCAAGCAGCGATGAAAGGGCCCTCGCACCCGTGCCATCAACACTCGGTGGCTTTAGGAAGACAGAGCATGGTTGGGAAATGTACATTTAAGGAGGTATATATAGTAAGAGTATGTCAAAGTCAGTTACAAAATGTTTTGTATAATGGTGATAATAGCATGCTTCATGACTCAGCTAAGTGTTGCTAGCATGTTTAGTCTGTTTCTAGCATGCTTAGTACACAATAATTATGTGGTTAGTACTGCATTACTGTGTTAACCATGTCAGTTTCTGTTGCCAGTAGGTGGCGTTATGACTATAACTGAATATGACCATGGATGTGTGTTCAGGACAGAACTCTTATCAAACGTGTGAAGTTTGGTGCAAATTGGACATTGCCTTCTTGAGTAACAACAAAGTCATGTTTCATTGAATTAGCATTCTTTAGCACTTAGCTAAGCATTGTTAGCATGTTTTAACATGTTTCTAGCATGTTTAGAACTCAATGGCATTTTTAACATGTTGCTAGAACGGCATCAAAGTGTTAAACATGTCACTTCCTGTTGCCAGTAGGTGGCGCTATTACTATAACTGAATTTGAGCATATACATGTGTTCAGGCCATGATTCTTATCAAATGTGTGAAGTTTGGGGCAGATTGGACATTCCATGCCTGAGTTACAGCAAATTCCTATTTAATTGCAATAATAGCATGCTTTAGCACTTAGCTAAGAGTTTGCTAGCATGTTTTAGCATGTTTGTAGTATGTTGTTAGCATGTTTAGCACTTGCTGGCACTTTTTTATATGTTATTAGGAGTCCATAACAGTGTTAAACATGTCACTTCCTGTTGCCAGCAGGTGGCGCTATGACTGTAACTGAATATAAGCATGGTCATGTGTTCAGGACAGAACGCTTATCAAAAGTGTGAAGTTTGGGGCAGATTGGACATTCCATGCCTGAGTTACAGCAAATTCATATTTAATTGCAGTAATATCATTCTTTAGCACTTAGCTAAGTGTTTGCTAGTATGTTTTAGCATGTCTCTAGTATGTTGGTAGGATGTTTAGCACCTACTGGCATTTTTTTTTATATGTTATTAGGAGTCAAGAACAGTGTTAAACGTCAATTCCTGTTGCCAGCAGGTGGCGCTATGACTATAACTAAATATGAGCATGGACATGTGTTCAAGAGATAACTCTTATCAAACGTGTGAAGTTTGGGGTAGATTGTACATTGCCTTCTTGAGTAACAACAAAGTCCTGTTTCATTGAATTAGCATGCTTTAGCACTTAGCTAAGTATTGCTAGCATGTTTTAACATGTTTCTAGCATGTATAGAACTCAATGGCATTTTTAACATGTTGCTAGAACGGCATCAAAGTGTTAAACATGTCACTTCCTGTTGCCAGTAGGTGGCGCTATTACTATAACTGAATTTGAGCATAGACATGTGTTCAGGCCATGATTCTTATCAAATGTGTGAAGTTTGGGGCAGATTGGACATTCCATGCCTGAGTTACAGCAAATTCCTATTTAATTGCAGTAATAGCATGCTTTAGCACTTAGCTAAGTGTTTGCTAGCATGTTTCTAGTATGTTGCTAACCTGTTTAGCACTTGCTGGCTCTTTTTTATATGTTATTAGGAGACCACAAGAGTGTTAAACATGTCACTTCCTGTTGAAAGCAGGTGGCGCTATTACTATAACTGAATATTCTCATGTAGATGTGTTCAGGCCATGACTCTTATCAAACGTGTGAAGTTTGGGGCAGATTGGACATTCCATGCCTGTGTTACAGCAAATTCCTATTTAATTGCAGCAATAGCATGCTTTAACACTTAGCTAAGTGTTTGCTAGCATGTTTTAGCATGTTTCTAGTATGTTGTTAGCATGTTAAGCACTTGCTGGCACTTTTTTTATACGTTTTTATATGTCCACAACAGTGTTTAACATGTCACTTCCTGTTGCCAGCAGGTGGCACTATGACTGTAACTGAATATGAGCATGGTCATGTGTTCAGGACAGAATGTTTATTAAAAGTGTGAAGTTTGGCGCAGATTGGACATTGCCTTCTTGAGTAACAACAACATCCTGTTTCATTGAATTAGCATGCTTTAGCACTTAGCTAAGTATTGCTAGCATGTTTTAACATGTTTCTAGCATGTTTAGAAGTCAATGGCATTTTTAACATGTTGCTAGAATGGCATCAACGTGTTAAACATGACACTTCCTGTTACCAGTAGGTGGCGCTATTACTATAACTGAATGTTCTCATGTAGATGTGTTCAGGACAGAACGCTTATCAAAAGTGTGAAGTTTGGGGCAGATTGGACATTCCATGCCTGAGTTACAGCAAATTCCTATTTAATTGCAATAATAGCATGCTTTAGCACTTAGCTAAGAGTTTGCTAGCATGTTTTAGCATGCTTCTAGTATGTTGTTAGCATGTTTAGCACTTGCTGGCACTTTTTTATATGTTATTAGGAGTCCATAACAGTGTTAAACATGTCACTTCCTGTTGCCAGCAGGTGGCGCTATGACTGTAACTGAATATGAGCATGGTCATGTGTTCAGGACAGAACGCTTATCAAAAGTGTGAAGTTTGGGGCAGATTGGACATTCCATGCCTGAGTTACAGCAACTTCCTGTTTCATGGCGAAACATCGAAATTTGTCAGGTCGCCGAGGACCCGCCCTTTGACGAAAACTCAAGATCTTCGCAATTTAACGTCGCAAAGGCCTTAAGATTACACTCACCAAATTTGAAGATGATCAGATTAAAACTGTAGGAGGAGTTCGTTAAAGTACGAGGCCTGAAAATAGCAAAAACTGCACAAAAATCTGAGAGGAAGTTCAAAATGGCTGACTTCCTGTTGTGTTTAGGGCTATGCTCCAAGAGACTTTTTTGTAGGTATTAGGTCATTACATGTATGTACCGAATTTCGTGCACGTACGTGGAACGTTGCGGGAGGCGCACTCCGTTGAACTTTTATAGGTGGCGCTATCGAGCCGTTTTGCCCCGTCCAATTCTGAAACCTATATCAGATGTAAATTTTCGCCAGTTCTGACGCGTGTGCAAAGTTTCGTGAGTTTTCGCGCATGTTTAGGCCCTCAAAAATGCAATTCAATGCGGAGAAGAAGAATAATAATAATAATAATAATAATAATTAAAGCTGCAAGCAGCGATGAAAGGGCCCTCGCACCCGTGCCATCAACACTCGGTGGCTTTAGGAAGGCAGAGCATGGTTGGGAAATGTACATTTAAGGAGGTATATATAGTAAGAGTATGTCAAAGTCAGTTACAAAATGTTTTGTATAATGGTGATAATAGTAGCTTCATGACTCAGCTAAGTGTTGCTAGCATGTTCAGTCTGTTTCTAGCATGCTTAGTACACAATAATTATGTGGTTAGTACTGCATTACTGTGTTAACCATGTCAGTTTCTGTTGCCAGTAGGTGGCGTTATGACTATAACTGAATATGAGCATGGATGTGTGTTCAGGACAGAACTCTTATCAAACATGTGAAGTTTGGTGCAAATTGGACATTGCCTTCTTGAGTAACAACAAAGTCATGTTTCATTGAATTAACATTCTTTAGAACTTAGCTAAGCATTGTTAGCATGTTTTAACATGTTGCTAGAACGGCATCAACGTGTTAAACATGTCACTTCCTATTGCCAGTTGGTGGCGCTATTACTATAACTGAACATTCTCATGTAGATGTGTTCAGGCCATGACTCTTATCAAAAGTGTGAAGTTTGGGGCAGATTGGACATTCCATGCCTGAGTTACAGCAAATTCCTATTTAATTGCAATAATAGCATGCTTTAGCACTTGGCTAAGAGTTTGCTAGCATGTTTCTAGTATGTTGTTAGCATGTTTAACACTTGCTGGCACTTTTTTATATGTTATTAGGAGTCCACAACAGTGTTAAACATGTCACTTCCTGTTGCCAGCAGGTGGCGCTATGACTGTAACTGAATATAAGCATGGTCATGTGTTCAGGACAGAACGCTTATCAAAAGTGTGAAGTTTGGGGCAGATTGGACATTCCATGCCTGAGTTACAGCAAATTCATATTTAATTGCAGTAATATCATTCTTTAGCACTTAGCTAAGTGTTTGCTATTATGTTTTAGCATGTCTCTAGTATGTTGGTAGGATGTTTAGCACCTACTGGCATTTTTTTATATGTTATTAGGAGTCAAGAACAGTGTTAAATGTCACTTCCTGTTGCCAGCAGGTGGCGCTATGACTATAACTAAATATGAGCATGGACATGTGTTCAAGAGATAACTCTTATCAAACGTGTGACGTTTGGGGTAGATTGTACATTGCCTTCTTGAGTAACAACAAAGTCCTGTTTCATTGAATTAGCATGCTTTAGCACTTAGCTAAGTATTGCTAGCATGTTTTAATATGTTTCTAGCATGTTTAGAACTCAATGGCATTTTTAACATGTTGCTAGAACGGCATCAACGTGTTAAACATGTCACTTCCTGTTGCCAGTAGGTGGCGCTATTACTATAACTGAATTTGAGCATAGGCATGCGTTCAGGCCATGATTCTTATCAAACATGTGAAGTTTGGGGCAGATTGGACGTTCCATGCCTGAGTTACAGCAAATTCCTATTTAATTGCAGTAATAGCATGCTTTATCACTTAGCTAAGTGTTTGCTAGCATGTTTCTAGTATGTTGCTAACCTGTTTAGCACTTGTTGGCTCTTTTATATATGTTATTAGGAGACCACAACAGTGTTAAACATGTCACTTCCTGTTGACAGCAGGTGGCGCTATTACTATAACTGAATATTCTCATGTAGATGTGTTCAGGCCATGACTCTTATCAAACGTGTGAAGTTTGGGGCAGATTGGACATTCCATGCCTGTGTTACAGCAAATTCCTATTTAATTGCAGCAATAGCATGCTTTAGCACTTAGCTAAGTGTTTGCTAGCATGTTTTAGCATGTTTCTAGTATGTTGTTAGCATGTTTAGCACTTGCTGGCACTTTTTTTATATGTTTTTATATGTCCACAACAGTGTTTAACATGTCACTTCCTGTTGCCAGCAGGTGGCACTATGACTGTAACTGAATATGAGCATGGTCATGTGTTCAGGACAGAACGTTTATTAAAAGTGTGAAGTTTGGCGCATATTGGACATTGCCTTCTTGAGTAACAACAACATCCTGTTTCATTGAATTAGCATGCTTTACCACTTAGCTAAGTATTGCTAGCATGTTTTAACATTAGCTAGCATGTTTTAACATGTTTCTAGCATGTTTAGACCTCAATGGCATTTTTAACATGTTGCTAGAATGGCATCAACGTGTTAAACATGACACTTCCTGTTGCCAGTAGGTGGCGCTATTACTATAACTGAATATTCTCATGTAGATGTGTTCAGGACAGAACGCTTATCAAAAGTGTGAAGTTTGGGGCAGATTGGACATTCCATGCCTGAGTTACAGCAAATTCCTATTTAATTGCAATAATAGCATGCTTTAGCACTTAGCTAAGAGTTTGCTAGCATGTTTTAGCATGCTTCTAGTATGTTGTTAGCATGTTTAGCACTTGCTGGCACTTTTTTATATGTTATTAGGAGTCCATAACAGTGTTAAACATGTCACTTCCTGTTGCCAGCAGGTGGCGCTATGACTGTAACTGAATATGAGCATGGTCATGTGTTCAGGACAGAACGCTTATCAAAAGTGTGAAGTTTGGGGCAGATTGGACATTCCATGCCTGAGTTACAGCAACTTCCTGTTTCATGGCGAAACATCGAAATTTGTCAGGTCGCCGAGGACCCGCCCTTTGACGAAAACTCAAGATCTTCGCAATTTAACGTCGCAAAGGCCTTAAGATTACACTCACCAAATTTGAAGATGATCAGATTAAAACTGTAGGAGGAGTTCGTTAAAGTACGAGGCCTGAAAATGGCAAAAACTGCACAAAAATCTGAGAGGAAGTTCAAAATGGCTGACTTCCTGTTGTGTTTAGGGCTATGCTCCAAGAGACTTTTTTGTAGGTATTAGGTCATTACATGTATGTACCGAATTTCGTGCACGTACGTGGAACGTTGCGGGAGGCGCACTCCGTTGAACTTTTATAGGTGGCGCTATCGAGCCGTTTTGCCCCGTCCAATTCTGAAACCTATATCAGATGTAAATTTTCGCCAGTTCTGACGCGTGTGCAAAGTTTCGTGAGTTTTCGCGCATGTTTAGGCCCTCAAAAATGCAATTCAATGCGGAGAAGAAGAAGAAGAAGAAGAATAATAATAATAAACAGAGCAATTCCAAGAGGGTCCTCACACCATCGGTGCTCGGGCCCTAATTAAAGCTGCAAGCAGCGATGAAAGGGCCCTCGCACCCGTGCCATCAACACTCGGTGGCTTTAGGAAGGCAGAGCATGGTTTGGAAATGTACATTTAAGGAGGTATATATAGTAAGAGTATGTCAAAGTCAGTTACAAAATGTTTTGTATAATGGTGATAATAGCATGCTTCATGACTCAGCTAAGTGTTGCTAGCATGTTTAGTCTGTTTCTAGCATGCTTAGTACACAATAATTATGTGGTTAGTACTGCATTACTGTGTTAACCATGTCAGTTTCTGTTGCCAGTAGGTGGCGTTATGACTATAACTGAATATGAGCATGGATGTGTGTTCAGGAAATTGGATTCAGGAAATTGCAAATTGGACATTGCCTTCTTGAGTAACAACAAAGTCATGTTTCATTGAATTAGCATTCTTTAGCACTTAGCTAAGCATTGTTAGCATGTTTTAACATGCATGTTTCTAGCATGTTTAGAACTCAATGGCATTTTTAACATGTTGCTAGAACGGCATCAACATGTTAAACATGTCACTTCCTGTTGCCAGTAGGTGGCGCTATTACTATAACTGAACATTCTCATGTAGATGTGTTCAGGCCATGACTCTTATCAAAAGTGTGAAGTTTGGGGCAGATTGGACATTCCATGCCTGAGTTACAGCAAATTCCTATTTAATTGCAATAATAGCATGCTTTAGCACTTAGCTAAGAGTTTGCTAGCATGTTTTAGCATGTTTCTAGTATGTTGTTAGCATGTTTAACACTTGCTGGCTCTTTTTTATATGTTATTAGGAGACCACAAGAGTGTTAAACATGTCACTTCCTGTTGCCAGTAGGTGGCGCTATTACTATAACTGAATTTGAGCATAGACACGTGTTCAGGCCATGACTCTTATCAAACGTGTGAAGTTTGGGGCAGATTGGACATTCCATGCCTGTGTTACAGCAAATTCATATTTAATTGCAGCAATAGCATGCTTTAACACTTAGCTAAGTGTTTGCTAGCATGTTTTAGCATGTTTCTAGTATGTTGTTAGCATGTTAAGCACTTGCTGGCACTTTGTTTATACGTTTTTATATGTCCACAACAGTGTTTAACATGTCACTTCCTGTTGCCAGCAGGTGGCACTATGACTGTAACTGAATATGAGCATGGTCATGTGTTCAGGACAGAATGTTTATTAAAAGTGTGAAGTTTGGCGCAGATTGGACATTGCCTTCTTGAGTAACAACAACATCCTGTTTCATTGAATTAGCATGCTTTAGCACTTAGCTAAGTATTGCTAGCATGTTTTAACATGTTTCTAGCATGTTTAGAAGTCAATGGCATTTTTAACATGTTGCTAGAATGGCATCAACGTGTTAAACATGACACTTCCTGTTACCAGTAGGTGGCGCTATTACTATAACTGAATGTTCTCATGTAGATGTGTTCAGGACAGAACGCTTATCAAAAGTGTGAAGTTTGGGGCAGATTGGACATTCCATGCCTGAGTTACAGCAAATTCCTATTTAATTGCAATAATAGCATGCTTTAGCACTTAGCTAAGAGTTTGCTAGCATGTTTTAGCATGCTTCTAGTATGTTGTTAGCATGTTTAGCACTTGCTGGCACTTTTTTATATGTTATTAGGAGTCCATAACAGTGTTAAACATGTCACTTCCTGTTGCCAGCAGGTGGCGCTATGACTGTAACTGAATATGAGCATGGTCATGTGTTCAGGACAGAACACTTATCAAAAGTGTGAAGTTTGGGGCAGATTGGACATTCCATGCCTGAGTTACAGCAACTTCCTGTTTCATGGCGAAACATCGAAATTTGTCAGGTCGCCGAGGACCCGCCCTTTGACGAAAACTCAAGATCTTCGCAATTTAACGTCGCAAAGGCCTTAAGATTACACTCACCAAATTTGAAGATGATCAGATTAAAACTGTAGGAGGAGTTCGTTAAAGTACGAGGCCTGAAAATAGCAAAAACTGCACAAAAATCTGAGAGGAAGTTCAAAATGGCTGACTTCCTGTTGTGTTTAGGGCTATGCTCCAAGAGACTTTTTTGTAGGTATTAGGTCATTACATGTATGTACCGAATTTCGTGCACGTACGTGGAACGTTGCGGGAGGCGCACTCCGTTGAACTTTTATAGGTGGCGCTATCGAGCCGTTTTGCCCCGTCCAATTCTGAAACCTATATCAGATGTAAATTTTCGCCAGTTCTGACGCGTGTGCAAAGTTTCGTGAGTTTTCGCGCATGTTTAGGCCCTCAAAAATGCAATTCAATGCGGAGAAGAAGAAGAAGAATAATAATAATAATAATAATAAACAGAGCAATTCCAAGAGGGTCCTCACACCATCGGTGCTCGGGCCCTAATAAACAGAGCAATTCCAAGAGGGTCCTCACACCATCGGTGCTCGGGCCCTAATAATAATAAACAGAGCAATTCCAAGAGGGTCCTCACACCATCGGTGCTCGGGCCCTAATAATAATAATAATAATAATAAACAGAGCAATTCCAAGAGGGTCCTCACACCATCGGTGCTCGGGCCCTAAATATAGCTGCGAGCAGCGATTACGGGCCCAAGCCGGTGGCACCGCAACCCCGGTGCCTTTAGTTACCTAAAGGCACCGGGGTGGCGGTACCGCCGGCTTTGGCCCTCCATCGCTGCTCGCAGCTATATTTATATATATATATATATATATATATATATATATATATATATATATATATATATATATACATATATATATATACATATATATATACATACATACATGCATACACACACATACACATATATATATATATATATATATATATATATATATATATTATTGTTCAAAAGTTTGGGGTCAGTAAGATTTTTAATGTTTTTAGGAGAAGTCTCTTCTGCTCACCAAGGCTGCATTTATTGATTAAAAATACAAACAAAAACAGTAATATTGTGAAATATTATTCCAATTTAAAACAGCTGTTTTCAATTTTTAAATATTTTACATAGTAATTCATTTCTGTGATCAAAGTTGAGTTTTCAGCATCATTACTCCAGTCTTCAGTGTCACATGATCCTTCAGAAATCATACTAATATGATGATTGATGCTCAATAAATATTCATTATTATTTTCAATGTTGAAAACAGTTGTGTACAGATTTTTTTTTTTTTTTCAAAATGCTTTGATGAATGTAAAGTTCAAAAGAACAGCATATATTTCAAATATATATATTTTTAACATTATAAATGTCTTTACTGTAACTGTTGATCAGTTTAACTCATCCTTCATAAATAAAAGTACTGATTTATTTTATTTATTTCCCCAAAAAATAAAATTTTAATTATTACTAACCCAAAACTTTTGAGCGGTAGTGTTTAACGTTACAAAAGCTTTAGATTTCAGATAAATGCTGTTCTTTTGAACTTTCTATTCATCAAAGACTGTACACAACTGTTTTCGACATTTAAAATAATAATGAATGTTTCTTGAGTATCAATCATCATATTAGAATTATTTCTGAAGGATCATGTGACAGTGACGACTGGAGTAATGATGCTGAAAACTCAGCTTTGATCACAGGAATAAATAACAGTTTAAAATATATTAAAATAGAAAGCAACTGTTTTAAATTGGAATAATATTTTACAATATTACTGTTTTTTTTTGTATTTTTAATCAAATAAATGCAGCCTTGGTGAGCAGAAGAAACTTCTCTGTTATGTGCGCGCCACAGACTGCACGCACGTCCACTTAGAGTTCCGCCTTTTGCCTTCCGTCAATATTACGTTATTAGAAAAATAGTTTTTTAGAGAATCGATTTTTTGACATTTGTGAATCGATTCAGAATCGTCCACGTCCGCATCGCGATGCATCTAAGAATACATTTTTTCTCCCACCCCTAGATTTCATACAACAGGTTAATAAACAGTTACAATTAAGTCACTTACATTTTAGATGCAATGTTGACTGTTTTTGTTCTGTTTCAGCAGCGAAAATAGTTAAACAAAGATCACGGCAGAACCATCACGCATCACGTGTTTTCTCATAACTGAACGATTCAGCATTTTTAACGAATCGGTTGACTCAAAGATTGAATGATCAATCCATAAACATCTGTCTTAATCATGATCGACTCATTCGAACAAATCGTTTGAACGAATGAATCAATGACTCGCTTATTAAGATGGATGCCTGGCGACACCTAATGGCGGTTTAGTGTTGTTTAAAAGCATCATTCTTTCCCACATGTGTGTGATTTGTGTGTGCAACATTATCATTATTTTTCTTACACTATTATATTAGCGATTTAAAAGCACCCACTCGTGTCACACGTCGATTAACCGGTGGGAAAATATCCTCAGACACATACCTAATACATGTATATTTAAATACAATATTGGCCTACCTGGTAAAAAGTTTTATATACTATTTTGATGTCCTTTTGGACACAAGAGGGCAGTATAGCCCTATGTTTGCTTTTTTGTTGAACCAAATAGCACTAAATAGCCTGTTTTAACTTTTTCATTCTTCTTGAATTGCAAAAACAGAATAAAATGGGTTTAGTTGTGATATTTGTATACTTTTATATAGAAATAAATGGTATATAATTACATTTTTAGAAGATTTTTAGTGTTTCCTTTTTGGACATTATTTAATCCCTCGCCATAGCAAAACCGTTTGAGATATTTATTATCCATTCACAATTTAGCATATTTAATGTAGTTTCATCATGTTGAAAAAGTTTGGTACGAATAAAATAAATAGTTTAAGAGGAGTGGCTAAAAATTCAGAGGCTGATTTTGCAAAAAAATTCACATTCAGACCAAAATATCTGACTTCCTGATGGCCAGAGCTATTGAATGTAAATTAGAAAGTTGTCCGGCTTGATGAGAACAATATACAAACTATTTTTTCTTTACTGTAGTTAAAACTAACCCCCCCACTTTTGTCAAAAGCATGTTGAAAGTGACACACTTCCTGCTGCCAGTTGGTGGCGCTATAACTTTGACTCACAATAGTTACATCCATCTGATCGGCCTCTTACCACGAACACACTGCTGAAGTTTCATCAAGATCAGTTAATGTATGCAGAAGTTATTCCACTTCCATTTTTCTCTTTTCGCGCCATAAATTCGATTCCTCGCCACAGCCAAACCGTTCGAGATATCAAAAATCCGTCCGCAATTTAGCATCCTCAAAGTCTTGACTACATGCACACCGAGTTTGAAGGGGACACGGTGAATTTTCTAGGAGGAGTATTTCACATTCCACAGCAAGCGTTTTCCAAACAACCCATAATAGCCGACTTCCTGTTGGGCTGGCGTAAAACTTGACCGGGGTAAAGTTGTTCGGCCCGATGAGATCTATATGTGTACCGAGTTTCATATTAATTCATGCGAGCGTGTTTGATATATGGATCAAGTTTTAGAACCCCGTTCAAGGGGGCGCTGTTGAGCCCCCCAGCCACGCCTGGGTACCAGCTTCAGCCCGGCCCTGATGGCCGTGGGTTCTGACCTGTGTGCAAAGTTTCAAGAGTTTTTGAGCACGTTAAGGACCCCAAAAGCCCCTGAAACCTTGATTAACAATATAAAAGCAATAGTCAAATCCCCCCCTCCCCTCACACACACACAGACACAGAGAGAGGGAGAGAAAATTCTTCAGAAAATCCACATTCAAACCAAAATATCTCTCTTCCTGTTGGTCGGAGATGGTTCATGTAAATTAGAAAGTTGTCCGTCTTGATGAGAACAATACACATACCAAGTTTTGTGATTCTAGGAAAAACTAAGCCCCCATTTTTGACTAAAGGTGGCGCTACTGAGCCATTCCACCACGCCCGTTTCTGAAACTTTGCACATGTCTACGGGCTAATAAATGTGATGTGTCTGTTGAGTTTCATGCAATTTCAAGTATGTTAAGAGTCTCAAAAGCATCAAAAAATAATATTAAAGTTTGATGCGTTGCCACGGCAACAGTATCTAAGATATCAATAATCCTTTCACAGGTTTACATCTGCCGTGTGTCTACATTGTACACATAAAGTTTGAAGCAAATCGGGTAAAAATAAGACACTGATTTCAAAGCATTTTGAAAGTGATGTACTTCCTGCTGCCTGTTGGTGGCGCTATAACTTTGACTCACAATATTCACATCCATGTGATCGGCCTCTTACAACGAACACACTGCTGAAGTTTCATCAAGATCAGTTAATGTATGCAGAAGTTATAACACACTTCCTGTTTCATTTTTTCGCCATAAATTTGTTTCCTCGCCACGGCCAAACCGTTCGAGATATCAAAAATCCGTCCGCAATTTAGCATCCTCAATGTCTTGACTTCATGCACACCGAGTTTGGAGGCGAATCGATGAATTCCCTAGGAGGAGTACATTAAATTCCACAGCATGCGTTTCCAAACAACGCTAAATAGCCAACTTCCTGTTTGGCTGGCGTAAAACTTAGAGCACGAAAGTTGTTCGGCCCGATGAGATCTATATGTGTACCGAGTTTCATATTATTACATGCAAGCGTGTTTGATTTATGGACATGTGTTTGGATCCCGTTCCAGGGGGCGCTGTCGAGCCCCCCTGCCACGCCCGGGTACCAGCTTCAGTCCGGCCCTGATGGCCGCGGGTTCTGACGTGTGTGCAAAATTTCAAGAGTTTTCGAGCATGTTAAGGGCCCCAAAAGTGCCCGAAAGGTTGACAAAATAATAATAATAATAATAATTAAAGCTGCAAGCAGCGATGAAAGGGCCCTCGCACCCGTGCCATCAACACTCGGTGGCTTTAGGAAGACAGAGCATGGTTGGGAAATGTACATTTAAGGAGGTATATATAGTAAGAGTATGTCAAAGTCAGTTACAAAATGTTTTGTATAATGGTGATAATAGCATGCTTCATGACTCAGCTAAGTGTTGCTAGCATGTTTAGTCTGTTTCTAGCATGCTTAGTACACAATAATTATGTGGTTAGTACTGCATTACTGTGTTAACCATGTCAGTTTCTGTTGCCAGTAGGTGGCGTTATGACTATAACTGAATATGACCATGGATGTGTGTTCAGGACAGAACTCTTATCAAACGTGTGAAGTTTGGTGCAAATTGGACATTGCCTTCTTGAGTAACAACAAAGTCATGTTTCATTGAATTAGCATTCTTTAGCACTTAGCTAAGCATTGTTAGCATGTTTTAACATGTTTCTAGCATGTTTAGAACTCAATGGCATTTTTAACATGTTGCTAGAACGGCATCAAAGTGTTAAACATGTCACTTCCTGTTGCCAGTAGGTGGCGCTATTACTATAACTGAATTTGAGCATATACATGTGTTCAGGCCATGATTCTTATCAAATGTGTGAAGTTTGGGGCAGATTGGACATTCCATGCCTGAGTTACAGCAAATTCCTATTTAATTGCAATAATAGCATGCTTTAGCACTTAGCTAAGAGTTTGCTAGCATGTTTTAGCATGTTTCTAGTATGTTGTTAGCATGTTTAGCACTTGCTGGCACTTTTTTATATGTTATTAGGAGTCCATAACAGTGTTAAACATGTCACTTCCTGCTGCCAGCAGGTGGCGCTATGACTGTAAGCATGATCATGTGTTCAGGACAGAACGCTTATCAAAAGTGTGAAGTTTGGGGCAGATTGGACATTCCTTGCCTGAGTTACAGCAAATTCATATTTAATTGCAGTAATATCATTCTTTAGCACTTAGCTAAGTGTTTGCTAGTATGTTTTAGCAAGTCTCTAGTATGTTGGTAGGATGTTTAGCACCTACTTGCATTTTTTTATATGTTATTAGGAGTCAAGAACAGTGTTAAACGTCACTTCCTGTTGCCAGCAGGTGGCGCTATGACTATAACTAAATATGAGCATGGACATGTGTTCAAGAGATAACTCTTATCAAACGTGTGAA
Source organism: Squalius cephalus (assembly GCA_022829025.1). Classification (NCBI taxonomy): domain Eukaryota; kingdom Metazoa; phylum Chordata; class Actinopteri; order Cypriniformes; family Leuciscidae; genus Squalius; species Squalius cephalus. Next base: position 57,489,733 of record CM040793.1, on the reverse strand, counting down.
GTTTGGGGTAGATTGTACATTGCCTTCTTGAGTAACAACAAAGTCCTGTTTCATTGAATTAGCATGGTTTAGCACTTAGCTAAGTACTGCTAGCATGTTTTAACATGTTTCTAGCATGTTTAGAACTCAATGGCATTTTTAACATGTTGCTAGAACGGCATCAAAGTGTTAAACATGTCACTTCCTGTTGCCAGTAGGTGGTGCTATTACTATAACTGAATTTGAGCATAGACATGTGTTCAGGCCATGATTCTTATCAAATGTGTGAAGTTTGGGGCAGATTGGACATTACATGCCTGAGTTACAGCAAATTCCTATTTAATTGCAGTAATAGCATGCTTTAGCACTTAGCTAAGTGTTTGCTAGCATGTTTCTAGTATGTTGCTAACCTGTTTAGCACTTGTTGGCTCTTTTTTATATGTTATTAGGAGACCACAAGAGTGTTAAACATGTCACTTCCTGTTACCAGTAGGTGGCGCTATTACTATAACTGAATTTTCTCATGTAGATGTGTTCAGGACAGAACGCTTATCAAAAGTGTGAAGTTTGGGGCAGATTGGACATTCCATGCCTGAGTTACAGCAAATTCCTATTTAATTGCAATAATAGCATGCTTTAGCACTTAGCTAAGAGTTTGCTAGCATGTTTTAGCATGCTTCTATTATGTTGTTAGCATGTTTAGCACTTGCTGGCACTTTTTTATATGTTATTAGGAGTCCATATCAGTGTTAAACATGTCACTTCCTGTTGCCAGCAGGTGGCGCTATGACTGTAACTGAATATGAGCATGGTCATGTGTTCAGGACAGAACGCTTATCAAAAGTGTGAAGTTTGGGGCAGATTGGACATTCCATGCCTGAGTTACAGCAACTTCCTGTTTCATGGCGAAACATCGAAATTTGTCAGGCCGCCGAGGACCCGCCCTTTGACGAAAACTCAAGATCTTCGCAATTTAACGTCGCAAAGGCCTTAAGATTACACTCACCAAATTTGAAGATGATCAGATTAAAACTGTAGGAGGAGTTCGTTAAAGTACGAGGCCTGAAAATGGCAAAAACTGCACAAAAATCTGAGAGGAAGTTCAAAATGGCTGACTTCCTGTTGTGTTTAGGGCTATGCTCCAAGAGACTTTTTTGTAGGTATTAGGTCATTACATGTATGTACCGAATTTCGTGCACGTACGTGGAACGTTGCGGGAGGCGCACTCCGTTGAACTTTTATAGGTGGCGCTATCGAGCCATTTTGCCCCGTCCAATTCTGAAACCTATATCAGATGTAAATTTTCGCCAGTTCTGACGCGTGTGCAAAGTTTCGTGAGTTTTCGAGCATGTTTAGGCCCTCAAAAATGCAATTAAATGCGGAGAAGAATAATAATAATAATAATAATAATAATAATAAACAGAGCAATTCCAAGAGGGTCCTCACACCATCGGTGCTCGGGCCCTAATAATAAACAGAGCAATTCCAAGAGGGTCCTCACACCATCGGTGCTCGGGCCCTAATAATAAACAGAGCAATTCCAAGAGGGTCCTCACACCATCGGTGCTCGGGCCCTAATAATAATAAACAGAGCAATTCCAAGAGGGTCCTCACACCATCGGTGCTCGGGCCCTAATAATAAACAGAGCAATTCCAAGAGGGTCCTCACACCATCGGTGCTCGGGCCCTAATAAACAGAGCAATTCCAAGAGGGTCCTCACACCATCGGTGCTCGGGCCCTAATAAACAGAGCAATTCCAAGAGGGTCCTCACACCATCGGTGCTCGGGCCCTAATAATAATAATAATAATAATCCTACCGAAAACAATAGGGCCTTCGCCCTTTCAGGGCTTGGGCCCTAATAATAATAATAATCCTAACGAAAACAATAGGGCTCTGCGCCCTTTCAGGGCTTGGGCCCTAATAATCCTACCGAAAACAATAGGGCCTTCGCCCTTTCAGGGCTTGGGCCCTAATGAAGAAAAAAAATAAAAAATAAAAAATAATCCTTACGGAAACAATAGGGCCTTCGCCCTTTCAGGGCTTGGGCCCTAATAATAAGTAGGGGATCACTAAATCGAGAGAATTATTCTGATTTTATGATACACTCAAAATATTCCACAACAAATCCTTTAAATGTAATGATATTCAGAACGGAACAAGAATAAAAAATTAAAAATAAACTATAAACAAAGCCAAAACGAAAAAATAAATATAATAAAAAAAATTAATTTCAAGCAATCCATGGCATGATTTATTTATTTTTTGGACTAAAACATTCTGGCTTTTTTTAAACTCAAACATAATTCTTAAATTGAATAATAATAATAATAAAAGAATAAAATGGGTTTAGTTCTGATTTCGTTGAAATCACTCGCTCTCCGTACCTAACTTTTCCTGAATACAATCACTATTGAAACTGTGACATTGATTTCATACAACAGGTTATTAACAGTTAAAATGAAGTCATTTACATTTTAGATGCAATATTGACTGTTTTTGTTCTGTTTCAGCAGCGGAAATAGTTAAACAAAGATCACAGAAGAACGCATCTCACAGGAACGTGTTTTCTCATAACTGAATGATTCAGCATTTTGAACGAATTGGTTGACTCAAAGATTGAATGATCAATCCATAAACATCTGTTTATGTTTATGGATTGGATGTTTATGGATCCATGTTTATGGATCTGTATGTTATGGATTACGAATCATTTGAACGAATGAATCAATGACTCGCTCATTAAGACGGTCACTTGGCGACATCTAATGGCGGTTTAGTGTTGTTTAAAAGCATAATTCTTTCCAACGTGTGTGTGATTTGTGTGTGCACCATTATAAATGTCCGTGCGGACGTCCGTATTTTTCTTTCACTTTTATATTAGCGATACAAAAGCACCCGCTCGTGTCACACACGTCGATTAACCGGTGGGAAAATATCCTCAGACACATACCTAATAAATGTATATTTAAATACATTATTGGCCTAGCTGGTAAAAAGTTTTATATATTATTTTGATGTCCTTTTGGACACAAGAGGGCAGTATAGCCCTATGTATGACTAGAATTTTTTTTTTACTTTACTGTTTTAAAATTTAGAATAAAATTAGAATAAAATTCTTTTTAAAAACAGAATAAAATGGGTTTAGTTGTGATATTTGTATACTTTTATATAGAAATAAATGGTATAAAATTACATTTTTAGAAGATTTGAGGCTTTTAGTGCCTTTTGGAGGCTGATTTTGCAAAAAATCCACATTCAAACCAAAATATCTGACTTCCTGATGGTCGGAGCTAATGACTTTAAATTAGAAAGTTGTCCGGGTCGATGAGATCAACATACGTACTGAGTTGTGCTACTGTAGGTAAAACAACCCCCCCAACTTTTGTCAAAAGCATTTTGAAAGTGACACATTTCCTGCTGCCAGTTGGTGGCGCTATAACTTTGACACACAATAGTTACATCCATCTGATCGGCCTCTTACCATGAACAAACTGCTGAAGTTTCATCAAGATCAGTTAATGTATGCATTAGTTATAACACTTCGTTTTTCTCTTTTCTCGCCATTAATTCGTTTCCTCGCCACAGCCAAACCGTTCGAGATATCAAAAATCCGTCCGCAATTTAGCATCATCAATGTCTTGACTTCACGCTGACCGAGTTTGGAGGCGAATCGATGTATTTCCTAGGAGGAGTACATTAAATTCCACAGCAAGCGTTTCCAAACAACCCTAAATAGCCGACTTCCTGTTGGGCTGGCGTAAAACTTAGAGCACGAAAGTTGTTCGGCCCGATGAGATCTATATGTGTACCGAGTTTCAAATTAATTCATGCAAGCGTGTTTGATATATGGACCAAGTTTTAGAACCCCGTTCAAGGGGGCGCTGTTGAGCCCCCCTGCCACGCCCGGCTACCAGATTCAGCCCCGCCCTGATGGCCGCGGGTTCTGACCTGTGTGCAAAGTTTCAAGAGTTTTCGAGCACGTTTAGGGACCCAAAAGCCCCAGAAACCTTGAAAAACAAATGAAAAAGTAAATCTCACTCAACTGACAAATCACCCCCACCCCTCACACACTCAGAGACAGAGAAAGAGAGAAATTTCTCCAAAAAATCACATTCAAACAAAAATATCTGACTTTCTGTTGCTTTGAGCTAATAAGTGTAAATTAGAAAGTTGTTCGGCTCGATAAGAACAATACACATACCAAGTTTTGTGATTCTAGGTAAAACTAAGCCCCCATTTTTGACTAAAGGTGGCGCTACTGAGCCCCTCACCACGCCCGTTTCTGAAACTTTGCCCATGTCTACTGGATAATAAGTGTGATGTGTCTGTCGAGTTTCATGCAATTTCAAGTATGTTAAGAGTCTCAAAAGCATCAAAAAAGAATATTAAAGTTTGATGCGTTGCCATGGCAACAGTATCTAAGATATCAATAATCCTTTCACAGGTCTACATCTGCCGTGTGTCTACATCATACACATAAAGTTTGAAGCAAATCAGGTAAAAATAAGAGAGTGATTTCAAAGCATTTTGAAAGTGACACACTTCCTGCTGCCAGTTGGTGGCGCTATAACTTTGACTCACAATAATCACATCCTTGTGTTCGGCCTCTGAAAACGAACACACTGCTGAAGTTTCATCAAGATCAGATAATGTATGCTGAAGTTATAACACACTTCCTGTGTCCCTTATTCGCCATAAATTCGTTTCCTTGCCACGGCCAAACCGTTCGAGATATCAAAAATCCGTCCGCAATTTAGCATCCTCAATGTCTTGACTTCATGCTGACCGAGTTTGGAGGCGATTGGATGAATTCTCTAGGAGGAGTACATTAAATTCCACAGCATGCGTTTCAAAACAACCCATAATAGCCGACTTCCTGTTGGGCTGGCGTAAAAAGTAAAAGTACGAAAGTTGTTCGGCCCGATGAGATCTATATGTGTACCGAGTTTCATATTATTACATGCAAGCGTGTCTGATTTATGGACCAAGTTTTCGGACCCCATTCAAGGGGGCGCTGTCGAGCCACCCTGCCACGCCCGGGTACCAGCTTCAGCCCAGCCCTGATGGCCACGGGTTCTGACCCGTGTGCAAAGTTTCAAGAGTTTTCGAGCACGTTAAGGGTCTCAAAAGTGCCCGAAAGGTTGACAGAAAAATAATAATAATAATAATAATAATAATAATAATAATAAATATAGCTGCGAGCAGCGATTATGGGCCCAAGCCGGTGGCACCGCAACCCCAGTGCCTTTAGTTACTTAAAGGCACCGGGGTGGCGGTGCCGCCGGCTTTGGCCCTTCATTGCTGCTCGCAGCTATATTTATATATATATATATATATATATATATATATACACAGTATATATAAAAGACAGAAAATATTACTTTACTTACCTTATTCTGATTTTATGATACACTCAAAATATTCCACAACAAATCCTTTAAATTTAATGTAAAAATAAAAATGAAAGTAAGCAGTGTTGGGCTCACGTAACCCTCTCATTAGAATCAAAATGTTTCAACATTTGCGATGTATTTGGATGCTAAACTATTCTTTATTATAGGCTTTGTTCTTCACTCGTGTTCCAATATCGACGGAAAAAATCATCCTCTTCACACGCGCAAAAATGTGCTTGAAACATCACAGTGGTGCGGTGCTTACTAAATGTACGAATTGTACTTCTGACTATTTAGAGCAGTGTAATTTTTATATGTTAGGTTAACTATTTTATTATTATATTTTATTAAGGCTATAATGAACAGGCTGCGATGTCAAGATTGCAATGCTGGAATGTGTGTTTGTGTGTTTGTGTGTGTGTGTGTGTGTGTGTGTGTGTGTGTGTGTGTATATGTGTGTTCATGTTTTTCTATCCCGGTGGGGACTTCAACCTGAATGCACACAGACTCATGGGGACTCATGTCACAGTGGGGACCTAAATAGAGGTCCCCATGGGTAAACAAGCTTATAAATCATACAGAATGAGTTTTTTTGGAAATGTAAAAATGCAGAAAGTTTTCTGGGATAGGTAGGTTTAGGGGTAGGGTTAGTGTGAGGAGACAGAATATACAGTTTGTACAGCATAAAACCATTAAGTCTATGGAGAGTCCCCACAAAGATAGTAAACCGTGTGTGTGTGTGTTGAACGACATTCAAACTGCAAAGTGTTAACTTATATTTGTGTACAGTCGCAATAAAACACAACATTGTGCTTTTGTAAAATAATTTCAAGCAATCCACCCCCCGAAAGGCGCTCATTTTAAAATTAAACTAAAATGCTCATGGCTGCACGGGCATTCATAACGGTGTGCGTCCACGGCGAGGAACGAGCAGAACAGAGTGAACGTTTTTCAGTTAATTCCTACTTCCATAGGAATTCATTTGAAAAGCTCGCTCAACCACTATCAATGTCAGTGCGGACGAGCATATTTTACTTTCGTTTTTAAGTTGGCGATTCAAAAGCCCCCAGCGGTGTCACAAATAGATTAACCAGTGGTAAAATATTCTCAACGTCACAAACCTAGTATATTTTTATGTAGATACAATAGGCCTACCTGATTTTGAACACAAGAGGACAGTATAGCCCTATGTATGACTTGACTTTTATGGGACTAAATAGTACAATTACTATTTTTAAACTTATAAATAATTATTAAATTGAAAAAAAAAAAAAAGAATAAAATGGGTTTAGTTGTGATATTTGTATACTTTTATATAGAAATAAATGTTTTTTAATTACATTTTTAGAAGATGAGGCTTTTAGTTTCCTTTTTGTACATTACTTTAGTCCCTCACTATAGCAAAACCGTTTGAGATGTTTAATATCCGTTCACAATTTAGCATCTTTAATGTATTTTCATCATTTTGAAAAAGTTTGGTGTGAATAAAATAAACCAGTTAGGAAGAGTAGCTAAAAACTCAGAGTCTGAAATATCCAAAAAATCCACATTCAAACCAAAATATCTGACTTCCTTTTGCTCTGAGCTAATAACTGTAAATTAGAAAGTTGTCTGACTCGATGAGACCAATATATATACTGATTTTTGGAACTGTTGGTAAAACTAACCCCCCCACTTTTGTCAAAAGCATGTTGAAAGTGACACACTTCCTGCTGCCAGTTGGTGGCGCTATAACTTTGGCTCACAATAGTTACATCCATCTGATCGGCCTCTTACCACGAACACACTGGTGAAGTTTCATGAAGATCAGTTAATGTATGCAGAAGTTATACCACTTCGTGTTTCTCTTTTCTCGCCATAATTTCGTTTCCTCGCCACGGCCAAACCATTCGAGATATAAAAAATCCGTCCGCAATTTAGAATCCTCAATGTCTTGACTTCATGCACACCGAGTTTGGTGGGGATTGGATGAATTCTCTAGGAGGAGTACTTCGCATTCCACAGCAAGCGTTTTCCAAACAACCCATAATAGCCGACTTCCTGTTGGGCTGGCGTAAAACTTGACCGGGGGAAAGTTGTTCGGCCCGATGAGATCTATATGTGTACCGAGTTTCATATTAATTCATGCAAGCGTGTTTGATCTATGGACCAAGTTTTGGGACCCCTTTCAAGGGGGCGCTGTTGAGCCCCCCTGCCACGCCCGGGTACCAGCTTCAGCCCGTCCCTGATGGCAGGGGGTTCTGACTTGTGTGCAAAGTTTCAAGAGTTTTTGAGCATGTTAAGGACCCCAAAAGCCCCTGAAACCTTGATTAACAATATAAAAGCAATAGTCAAATCCCCCCTCCCCTCACACACACAGAGACACAGAGAGAGGGAGAGAAAATTCTTCAGAAAATCCACATTCAAACCAAAATATCTCCCTTCCTGTTGGTCGGAGATAGATCATGTAAATTAGAAAGTTGTCCGTCTTGATGAGAGCAATACACATACCAAGTTTTGTTGCTGTTGATAAAACTAACCCCCCCCACTTATGACTAAAGGTGGCGCTACTGAGCCCCTCACCACGCCCGTTTCTGAAACTTTGCACATGTCTACGGGCTAATAAATGTGATGTGTCTGTCGAGTTTCATGCAATTTCAAGCATGTTAAGAGTCTCAAAAGCATAAAAAAATAATATTAAAGTTTGATGCGTTGCCACGGCAACAGTATCTAAGATATCAATAATCCTTTCACAGGTTTACATCTGCCGTGTGTCTACATTGTACACATAAAGTTTGAAGCAAATCTGGTAAAAATAAGACAGTGATTTCAAAGCATTTTAATAGTGATGTACTTCCTGCTGCCTGTTGGTGGCGCTATAACTTTGACTCACAATAGTCACATCTATGCGATCGGCCTCTTACAACGAACACACTGCTGAAGTTTCATCAAGATCAGTTAATGTATGCAGAAGTTATAACACACTTCCTGTTTCATTTTTTCGCCATAAATTCGTTTCCTCGCCACGGCCAAACCGTTCGAGATATCAAAAATCCGTCCGCAATTTAGCATCCTCAATGTCTTGACTTCATGCTGACCGAGTTTGGAGGAGATTGGATGAATTCTCTAGGAGGAGTACATTAAATTCCACAGCATGCGTTTCCAAACAACCCTAAATAGCCGACTTCCTGTTGGGCTGGCGTAAAACTTAGAGCACGAAAGTTGTTCGGCCCGATGAGATCTATATGTGTACCGAGTTTCATATTATTACATGCAAGCGTGTTTGATTTATGGACACGTGTTCGGATCCCGTTCCAGGGGGCGCTGTTGAGCCCCCCTGCCACGCCCGGGTACCAGCCTCAGCCCGGCCCTGATGGCCGCGGGTTCTGACCTGTGTGCAAAGTTTCAAGAGTTTTCGAGCATGTTAAGGGCCCCAAAAGTGCCCGAAAGGTTGACAAAATAATAATAATAATAATAATAATCCTACCGAAAACAATAGGGCCTTCGCCCTTTCAGGGCTTGGGCCCTAATAATAAATAATCCTACCGAAAACAATAGGCCTTTCAGGGCTTGGGCCCTAAATATAGCTGCGAGCAGCGATTACGGGCCCAAGCCGGTGGCACCGCAACCCCGGTGCCTTTAGTTACCTAAAGGCACCGGGGTGGCGGTGCCCCCGGCTTTAGGCCCTTCATCGCTGCTCGCAGCTATATTTATATATATATATATATATATATATATATATATATATATCTTTAATGTATTTTTATCATGTTGAAAAAGTTTGGTGTGAATAAAATAAACCACTTAGGAGGAGTAGCTAAAAACTCAAGGGTCTGACATATCCAAAAAATCCACATTCAAGCCAAAATATCTGACTTCCTGTTGCTCGGAGCTAACGACTGTAAATTAGAAAGTTGTCCGGCTCGATGAGACCAATATGCGTACTGATTTTTGTAACTGTGGGTAAAGGTAACCCCCCCACTTTTGTCAAAAGCATTTTGAAAGTGACACACTTCCTGCTACCAGTTGGTGGCGCTATAACTTTGACTCACAATAGTTACATCCATCTGACCGGCCTCTTACCACGAACACACTGCTGAAGTTTCATCAAGATCAGTTAATGTATGCAGAAGTTATAACACTTTGTGTTTCTCTTTTCTCGCCATAAATTCGTTTCCTCGCCACGACCAAACCGTTCGAGATATCAAAAGTCCGTCCGCAATTTAGCATCCTCAATGTCTTGACTTCACGCTGACCGAGTTTGGTGGGGATCGGATGAATTTTGTAGGAGGAGTACATTAAATTCCACAGCATGCGTTTTTCAAACAACGCATAATAGCTGACTTCCTGTTGGGCGGAGCTAATAACATAGAGCACGGAAGTTGTTCGGCCCGATGAGATCTATATGTGTACCGAGTTTCATATTAATTCATCCAAGCGTGTTTGATATATGGACCAAGTTTTCGGACCCCATTCAAGGGGGCGCTGTTGAGCCCCCCTGCCACGCCCGGGTACCAGCTTCAGCCCGGCCCTGATGGCCGCGGGTTCTGACCTGTGTGCAAAGTTTCAAGAGTTTTCGAGCACGTTAAGGGCCCCAAAAGCCCCTAAAACCTTGAAAAACAATTATAAAAGCAAATCTCTCCTAACAGACAAATCCCCCACACCCCACACACACACACTGAGATACAGATACAGAGAGAGAGAGAGAGAGAATTCTCCAAAAAATCACATTCAAACCAAAATATCTCACTTTCTGTTGGTCAGAGCTTATGACTATGAATTAGAAAGTTGTCCGGCTTGATGAGAACAATATACATACCAAGTTTTAAGTCTCTATGTAAAACTAAGCCCCCATTTTTGACTAAAGGTGGCGCTACTGAGCCCCTCACCACGCCCGTTTCTGAAACTTTGCACATGTCTACTGGATAATAAATGTGATGTGTCTGTCGAGTTTCATGCATTTTCAAGCATGTGAAGAGTCTCAAAAGCATCCGAAAATAATATTGATGTTTGATGCGTTGCCACGGCAACAGTATCTAAGATATCAATAATCCTTTCACAGGCCTACATCTGCCGTGTGTCTACATTATACACATAAAGTTTGAAGCAAATCGGGTAAAAATAAGAGGGTGATTTCAAAGCATTTTGAAAGTGACACACTTCCTGTTGCCAGTTGGTGGCGCTATAACTTTGACTCACAATAGTCACATCCATCTGATCGGCCTCTTACAACGAACACACTGCTGAAGTTTAATCAAGATCAGTTAATGTATGCTGAAGTTATAACACACTTCCTGTTTCCATTATTCGCCATAAATTCGTTTCCTCGCCACGGCCAAACCGTTCGAGATATCAAAAATCCCCTGGCAATTTTTCATCCTCAATGTCTTGACTTCATGCTGACCGAGTTTGGAGACGATTAGATGAATTCCCTAGGAGGAGTACATTAAATTCCACAGCATGCGTTTCCAAACAACCCATAATAGTCGACTTCCTGTTGGGCTGGCGTAAAACTTAGAGCACGAAAGTTGTTCGGCCCGATGAGATCTATATCTGTTCCGAGATTCATATTATTACATGCAAGTGTGTTTGATTTATGGACAAGTGTTCGGATCCCGTTCCAGGGGGCGCTGTTGAGCCCCCCTGCCACGCCCGGGTACCAGCTTCAGCCCGGCCCTAATGGCCGCGGGTTCTGACCTGTGTGCAAAGTTTCATGAGTTTTTGAGCATGTTAAAGGCCCCAAAAGCCCCCGAACCCTTGAACAACAATAATAATAATAATAAATATATATATATATATATATAAATATAGCTGCGAGCAGCGATTACGGGCCCAAGCCGGTGGCACCGCAACCCCGGTGCCTTTAGTTACCTAAAGGCACCGGGGTGGCGGTGCCGCCGGCTTTGGCCCTTCATCGCTGCTCGCAGCTATATTTATATATATATATATATATATATATATATATATATATATATATATATACAGGGCCTGAAATTAACACCCGACCACACGCCAAATGCGGGTGAATTCTTCAATTGGCGGGTAACACTGTCAATCTACCTGCCACATTGGCACGCAGCCAATGAGAATCGACCCTTCGCGGGGAGTTTGATTGACAGGCGATCTGGCCAATCATAATCCGCCTTTTTTTTTGTCCGACAAAGCAATCAGGAGAGTTCAACGTTGGAGGATTTGAACTTGAAAAAACGGAGTGTACTGAGTAAGCCTACTGACATCTTTCCGCAGTTAAAACTACATTCCTTCTTATGTTCATTCATGTTTATTTGATGCTATAAATTAACTAGAAGGAAGAGATGATCGGTTCACGAGCAGCTTTAACTTGAGGCACCACAGCGATCTGTCACAGAGCCACAAAACGGTATTGTCCAAATTTCTTTAAAAATGACCAAATTTTAACGTTGAGACTTTGTTTAATATCAAAAGTAACCTGGACTGTCTTGTCTGTCAGCGTGTTGTCAGTGTCCTCTCTGCTGCGCGATGTGTTTTTCACATAGACTGTTTTTTCATTGCGTGAGATCATGGTTTGGCGTGAGCGCGCGCGGTGTAGCTTGTCGGACATAGCAACAGTAACTAAAGGGGCGATTGTTTTTTTTTGTGTGTGTGTGTTTTTTTTTTTTTTTGCAACTGTTCTTTGACATTCAAACGAAGTTGTATATTTCGTTGGATTTTAGCTAAAAATGTGGCGGCACATTACTGGAGTAAAGAAAGCATCTGTGAAAGCAGCGCAGTTTGAGTGTTTCGGAAACGTATGTGATCGGAGAGAAAGATGCGTCTTCTCTGACTAAGTTACGTTTGAATGTGTGAGTTGTATTAAACTGTTGGTGAGATGAGATGAGATAATAGGCTACAGTACAATGACAGTTGCACAGATGTTGTGTCCAAATGTCCGGTAGCCTACCCGGTAACTTTACCAGTAATAACAAATTACAATATTAATTTAGTTCTGCATAATGGTTCCTGAACGCTGTAACTAACAGCTGCCCAGCCATCAACACAGCCGCGTGTGATTTGTTTACATGCGAGCTGCACTAGGTCTATATCTGTATTCTAAGAATTATTATTACTTGTATGGATCTCGTTAATAACTTGACAGCACTTAAATGTGTATTCTTACAAGTTAAAGAACAAATGTTTGTGCAAATCCTTTTTTTTTTTCACCTTTTATGAGGCCAAAAAGAAAAAAAAAAATTGGCTGGTAAAAAGTCACTGTGGTCAAAAAAGTTAACTTCAGGCCCTGTATATATATATATATATATATATATATATATATATATATATATATATATATATATATATATATACATACATACATACATACATATACACACAAATATATATATATATAGAAGACAGAAAATATTACTTGTCTTACTTTATTCTGATTTTATGATACACTCAAAATATTCCACAACATTGATTAACGTTGATTAACCCGTTGATTAACCGGTGGTAAAATATTCTCACCGTCACATACCTAGTATATTTTTATATAGATACAATAGGCCTACCTGATTTTGAACACAAGAGGGCAGTATAGCCCTATGTATGACTTGACTTTTATGGGACTAAAGAGTACAATTGCTATTTTTAAACGTATAAGTAATTCTTAAATTGAAAAAAAAAAGAATAAAATGGGTTTAGTTGTGATATTTGTATACTTTTATATAGAAATAAATGGTGTATAATTACATTTTTAAAAGATGAGGCTTTTAGCGTTTCCTTTTTGTACATTACTTTAATCCCTCACTATATCAAAACTGTTTGAAATATTTAATATCCGTTCACAATTTAGCATCTTTAATGTATTTTCATCGTGTTGAAAAAGTTTGGTGTGAAAAAAATAAACCAGTTAGGAGGAGTAGCTAAAAACTCAGAGTCTGAAATATCCCAAAAATCCACATTCAGACCTAAATATCTGACTTCCTGTTGGTTGGAGCAAATTACTTTAAATTAGAAAGTTGTCCGGCTCGATGAGACCAATGTACGTACTGATTTTTGTTACTGTATACAACTAACCCCCCCACTTTTGTCAAAGGCATTTTGAAAGTGACACACTTCCTGCTGCCAGTTGGTGGTGCTATAACTTTGACTCACAATAGTTACATCCATATGATCGGCCTCTTACCACGAACACACTGGTGAAGTTTCATCAAGATCAGTTAATGTATGCATAAGTTATACCGCTTTGTGTTTCTCTTTTCTCGCCATAAATTCGTTTCCTCGCCACGGGCAAACCGTTCGAGATATCAAAAATCCGTCCGCAATTTAGCATCCTCAATGACTTGACTTCATGCACACCGAGTTTGGTGGGGATTGGATGAATTCTCTAGGAGGAGTACTTCGCATTCCACAGCAAGCGTTTTCCAAACAACCCATAATAGCCGACTTCCTGTTGGGCTGGCGTAAAACTTGACCGGGGAAAAGTTGTTCGGCCCGATGAGATCTATATGTGTACCGAGTTTCATATTAATTCATGCAAGCGTGTTTGATCTATGGACCAAGTTTTCAGACCCAGTTCAAGGGGGCGCTGTTGAGCCCCCCTGCCACGCCCGGGTACCAGCTTCAGCCCGGCCCTGATGCCAGGGGGTTCTGACTTGTGTGCAAAGTTTCAAGAGTTTTTGAGCACGTTAAGGACCCCAAAAGCCCCTGAAACCTTGATTAACAATATAAAAGCAATAGTCAAATCCCCCCCTCCCCTCACACACACAGAGACACAGAGAGAGGGAGAGAAAATTCTCCAGAAAATCCACATTCAAACCAAAATATCTCTCTTCCTCTTGGTCCGAGCTAGTTACTGTAAATTAGAAAGTTGTCCGTCTTGATGAGAACAATACACATACTAAGTTTTGTTGCTGTTGATAAAACTAACCCCCCCACTTTTGACTAAAGGTGGCGCTACTGAGCCATTTCACCACGCCCGTTTCTGAAACTTTGCACATGTCTACTGGATAATAAATGTGATGTGTCTGTCAAGTTTCATGCATTTTCAAGCATGTGAAGAGTCTCAAAAGCATCCGAAAAGAATATTAAAGTTTGATGCGTTGCCACGGCAACAGTATCTAAGATATCAATAATCCTTTCACAGGTCTACATCTGCCGTGTGTTTACATTATACACATAAAGTTTGAAGCAAATCGGGTAAAAATAAGAGGGTGATTTCAAAGCATTTTGAAAGTGACACACTTCCTGTTGCCAGTTGGTGGCGCTATAACTTTGACTCACAAATGTCACATCCATGTGATCGGCCTCTTACAACTAACACACTGCTGAAGTTTCATCAAGATCAGTTAATGTATGCAGAAGTTATAACACACTTCCTGTTTGAATTATTCGCCTTAAATTTGTTTCCTTGCCACGGCCAAACCGTTCGAGATATCAAAAATCCGTCCGCAATTTAGCATCCTCAATGTCTTGACTTCATGCCGACCGAGTTTGGAGGCGAATGGATGAATTTCCTAGGAGGAGTACATCAAATTCCACAGCATGCGTTTCCAAACAACCTATAATAGCCGACTTCCTGTTGGTCTGGCCTAAAACTTAGAGCACGAAAGTTGTTCGGCCCGATGAGGTCTATATGTGTACAGAGTTTCATATTATTACATGCAAGCGTGTCTGATTTATGGACAAGTGTTCGGATCCCGTTCCAGGGGGCGCTGTCGAGGCCCCCTGCCACGCCCGGGTACCAGCTTCAGCCCGGCCCTGATGGCCGCGGGTTCTGACCTGTGTGCAAAATTTCAAGAGTTTTCGAGCATGTTAAGGGCCCCAAAAGTGCCCGAAAGGTTGACAAAATAATAATAATAATAATAAATATAGCTGCGAGCAGCGATTACGGGCCCAAGCCGGTGGCACCGCAACCCCGGTGCCTTTAGGGTGGCGGTGCCGCCGGCTTTGGCCCTTTATCGCTGCTCGCAGCTATATATATATATATATATATATATATATATATATATATATATATATTTATTTATTTATTTATTTATTTATTTATTTATTTATTTATTTATTCATTTATTCATTCATTCATTCATTCATTTTTTTTTATTTTTATTATTTTTTTTTTTTTTTTATTCAGATTTTATGATACACTCAAAATATTCCACAACAAATCCTTTAAATTTAATGTAAAAGTAAAAATGAAAGTAAGCAGTGTTGGGCTCACGTAACCCTCTCATCAGAATCAAAATGTTTCAACATTTGCGATGTATTTGGATGCTAAACTATTCTTTATTATAGGCTTTGTTCTTCACTCGTGTTCCAATATTGATGGAAAAAATCATCCTCTTCACATGCGCAAAAATTTGCTTGGAAACATCACAGTGGAGCGAGCGGTGCTTACTGTGAATGTACGAATTGTACTACTGACTATTTAGAGCAGTGTAATTTTTATATGTTAGGTTGACTATTTTATTATTATATTTTATTAAGGCTATAATGAACAGGCTGCGATGTCAAGATTGTAATGCTGGAGTGTGTGTGTGTGTGTGTGTGTGTGTGTGTGTGTGTGTGTGTGTTCATGTTTTTCTATCCCGGTGGGGACTTTAACCTGAATGCACACAGACTCATGGGGACTCGTGTCACAGTGGGGACCTAAATAGAGGTCCCCATGGGTAAACAAGATTATAAATCATACAGAATGAGTTTTTTTGGAAATGTAAAAATGCAGAAAGTTTTATGGGATAGGTAGGTTTAGGGGTAGGGTTAGTGTGAGGAGATAGAATATACAGTTTGTACAGTATAAAAACCATTAAGTCCATGGAGAGTACCCACAAAGATAGTAAACCGTGTGTGTGTGTGTGTGGCGTGGGCGCGATTGAACAGTAGACACATAAAAACATACTCCATCATTATACAGGACGACATTCAAACTGCAAAGTGTTAACTTATATTTGTGTACAGTTGCAATAAAACACAAAATTGTGCTTTTGTAAAATAATTTCAAGCAATCCACCCCCCGAAAGGCGCTAATTTTAAAATGAAACTAAAATGCTCATGGCTGCACGGGCATTCATAACGGTGCACGTCCACGGCGAGGAACGAGCAGAACAGAGTGAACGTTTTTCAGTTAATTCCTACTTCCATAGGAATTCATTTGAAACGCTCGCTCAACCAATATAAATGTCAGTGCGGACGAACATATTTTACTTTAGTTTTTAAGTTAGCGATTAAAAAGCCCCCAGCGGTGTCACACGTCAGTTAACCGGTGGTAAAATATTCTCACCGTCACATACCTAGTATATTTATATATAGATATAATAGGCCTACCTGATTTTGAACACAAGAGGGCAGTATAGCACTATGTTTGACTTTATTTATGTATTGTTTAGACTAAACAACCATTCTGGCAGTTTTGAAACTTAAAATTCATTCTTAAATTGAAAAAAAAAGAATAAAATGTTTAGTTGTGATGTTTGTATACTTTTATATAGAAATAAATGGTATATAATTACATTTTTAGAAAATTTGAGGCTTTTAGTTTTTCCTTTTTGGACATTACTTTAATCCCTCGCCATAGCAAAACCGTTTGAGATATTTATTATCCGTTCACAATTTAGCATATTTAATGTATTTTCATCATGTTGAAAAAGTTTGGTGGGAATAAAATAAATAGTTTAAGAGGAGTGGCTAAAAATTCATAGGCTGATTTTGCAAAAAAATCCACATTCAGACCAAAATATCTGACTTCCTTTTGCTCTGAGCTAATGAATGTAAATTAGAAAGTTGTCCGGCTTGATGAGAACAATATAAAAACATTTTTTTTTTACTGTATTTAAAACTAACCCCCCCACTTTTGTCAAAAGCATGTTGAAAGTGACACACTTCCTGCTGCCAGTTGGTGGCGCTATAACTTTGACTC
The DNA here is from genome assembly GCA_022829025.1 of Squalius cephalus. Lineage (NCBI taxonomy): Eukaryota > Metazoa > Chordata > Actinopteri > Cypriniformes > Leuciscidae > Squalius > Squalius cephalus. Next base: position 57,472,504 of record CM040793.1, on the reverse strand, counting down.
ACAATAGTCACATCCATCTGATCAGCCTCTTACCACGAACACACTGCTGAAGCTTCATCAAGATCAGTTGATGTATGCAGAAGTTATAACACTTCGTGTCTCTCTTTTCTCGCCATAAATTCGTTTCCTCACCACGGCCAAACCGTTCAAGATATCAAAAATCCGTCCGCAATTTAGCATCCTCAATGTCTTTACTTCATGCTGACTGAGTTTGGAGGTGATTGAATGAATTCTCTAGGAGGAGTACATCACATTCCACAGCAAGCGTTTTCCAAACAACCCATAATAGCTGACTTCCTGTTGGGCTGGCGTGAAACTTGTCAGAGGGAAAGTTGTTCGGCCCGACGAAATCTATATGTGTACCGAGTTTCATATTATTTCACGCAAGCGTGTTTGATATATGGACCAAGTTTTCAGACCCTGTTCAAGAGGGCGCTGTTGAGCCCCCCTGCCACGCCCGTTTCTGAAACTTTTCACATGTCTACTGGCTAATAAGTGTTATGTGTCTGTCGAGTTTCATCCAATTTCAAGCATGTTAAGAGTCTCAAACGCATCCGAAAAGAATATTAAAACTTGATGCGTTGCCACGGCAACAGTATCTAAGATATCAATAATCCTTTCACAGGTCTACATCTGCCCTGTGTTTACATTATACACATAAAGTTTGAAGCAAATCGGGTAAAATTAAGAGGGTGACTTCAAAGCATTTTGAAAGTGACACACTTCCTGCTGCCAGTTGGTGGCGCTATAACTTTGACTCACAATAGTCACATCCATGTGATCGGCCTCTTACAACGAACACACTGCTGAAGTTTCATCAAGATCAGTTAATGTATGCAGAAGTTATAACACACTTCCTGTGTCCCATTATTCGCCATAAATTCGTTTCCTCGCCACGGCCAAACCATTCGAGATATCAAAAATCCGTTCGCAAGAATTCATCCTCAATGTCTTGACTTTATTCTCACCGAGTTTGGTGGCGATCGGATGAAATCCCTAGGAGGAGTATTTCACATTCCATTGTATGCGTTTTCCAAACAACGTATAATAACCGACTTCCTGTTGGGCTTTTGTAAAACTTAGAGCACGAAAGTTGTTCGGCCCGATGAGATCTATATGTGTACTGAGTTTCATATTATTACATGCAAGCGTGTTTGATTTATGGACCAAGTTTTCGGACCCTATTCCAGGGGGCGCTGTCGAGCCCCCCTGCCACGCCCCAGTACCAGCTTCAGCCCGGCCCTGATGGCCGCAGGTTCTGACGTGTGTGCAAAATTTCAAGAGTTTTTGAGCATGTTAAGGGCCCCAAAAGTGGCAAAAAGGCAAAAAAAAAAATAATGAAGAAAAAAAAATAAAATAATCCTTACGGAAACAATAGGGCCTTCGCCCTTTCAGGGCTTGGGCCCTAATAATAATAATAATAATAATAAATATAGCTGCGAGCAGCGATTACGGGCCCAAGCCGGTGGCACCGCCAACCTGGTGCCTTTAGTTACCTAAAGGCACCGGGGTGGCGGTGCCACCAGTTTGGGCCCTTCATCGCTGCTCGCAGCTATATTTATATATATATATATATATATATATATATATATATATATATATATATATATATATATATATAAAAATAAAAGACAGAAACCTTATTACCTTATTCTGATTTTATGATACACTCAAAATATTCCACAACAAATCTTTTAAATTTAATGTAAAAATAAAAACGAAAGTAAGCACTGTTGGGCTCACGTAACCCTCTCATTAGAATCAAAATGTTTCAGCATTTGCGATGTATTTGGATGCTAAACTATTCTTTATTATAGGCTTTGTTCTTCACTCGTGTTCCAATATCGACGGAAAAAATCATCCTCTTCACACGTGCAAAAATGTGCTTGGAAACATCACAGTGGAGCGGTGCTTACTGTGAATTTACGAATTGTACTACTGACTATTTAGAGCAGTGTAATTTTTATATGTTAGGTTAACTATTTTATTATTATATTTTATTAAGGCTATAATGAACAGGCTGCAATGTCAAGATTGCAATGCTGGAATGTGTGTTTGTGTGTGTGTGTGTGTGTGTGTGTGTGTGTGTGTGTGTGTGTGTGTGTGTGTGTGTGTGTGTGTGTGTGTTCATGTTTTTCTATCCCGGTGGGGACTTCAACCTGAATGCACACAGACTCATGGGGACTTGTGTCACAGTGGGGACCTAAATAGAGGTCCCCATGGGTAAACAAGCTTATAAATCATACAGAATGAGTTTTTTTGGAAATGTAAAAATGCAGAAAGTTTTCTGGGATAGGTAGGTTTAGGGGTAGGGTTAGTGTGAGGAGATAGAATATACAGTTTGTACAGTATAAAAACCATTAAGTCTATGGAGAGTCCCCACATAGATAGTAAACCGTGTGTGTGTGTGTGTGTGTGTGTGGCGTGGGCGCGATTGAAGAGTGGACACATAAAAACATACTCCGTCATTATACAGGACGACATTCAAACTGCAAAGTGTTAACTTATATGTGTGTACAGTCGCAATAAAACACAACATTGTGCTTTTGTAAAATAATTTCAAGCAATCCACCCCCCGAAAGGCACTAATTGTAAAATTAAACTAAAATGCTCATGGCTGCACGGGCATTCATAACGGTGCGCATCCACGGCGAGGAACGAGCAGAACAGAGTGAACGTTTTTCAGTTAATTCCTACTTCCATAGGAATTCATTTGAAACGCTCGCTCAACCACTATCAATGTCAGTGCGGACGAGCATATTTTACTTTCGTTTTTAAGTTGGCGATTCAAAAGCCCCCAGCGGTGTCACACATAGATTAACCAGTGGTAAAATATTCTCACCGTCACAAACCTAGTATATTTTTATGTAGATACAATAGGCCTACCTGATTTTGAACACAAGAGGGCAGTATAGCCCTATGTATGACTTGACTTTTATGGTACTAAATAGTACAATTACTATTTTTAAACTTATAAATTATTATTAAATTGAAAATAAAAGAATAATATAGGTTTAGTTCTAATATTTGTATAATTTTATATAAAAATAAATGGTGTATAATTACATTTTTAGAAGTTATGAGATGTTTCCTGCTTCCTTTTTGACATTAATTTAATCCCTCGCCATAGCAAAACCGTTTGAGATATTCAATATCCGTTCACAATTTAGCATCTTTAATGTATTTTCATCATGTTGAAAAAGTTTGGTGGGAATAAAATAAATAGTTTAAGAGGAGTGGCTAAAAATTCAGAGGCTGATTTTGCAAAAAAATCCACATTCACATGAAAATATCTCACTTCCTGATGGGAGGAGCTAATGAATGTAAATTAGAAAGTTGTCCGGCTTGATGAGAACAATATACAAACTATTTTTTTTTACTCTAGTTAAAACTAACTCACTTTTGTCAAAAGAATGTTGAAAGTGACACACTTCCTGCTGCCAGTTGGTGGCGCTATAACTTTGACTCACAATAGTCACATCCATGTGATCGGCCTCTTACAACGAACACACTGGTGAAGTTTCATCAAGATCAGTTAATGTATGCTGAAGTTATAACACACTTCCTGTTTCATTTTTTCGCCATAAATTTGTTTCCTCGCCACGGCCAAACCGTTCGAGACATTCAAAATCCGTCCGCAATTTAGCATCCTCAATGTCTTGACTTCATGCTGACCAAGTTTGGAGGCGAATCGATGAATTTCCTAGGAGGAGTACATTAAATTCAACAGCATGCGTTTCCAAACAACGCTAAATAGCAGACTTCCTGTTGAGCTGGCGTAAAACTTAGAGCACGAAAGTTGTTCGGCCTGAGGAGATCTATGTGTGTACCGAGTTTCATATTATTACATGCAAGTGTGTTTGATTTATGGACACGTGTTCGGATCCCGTTCCAGGGGGCGCTGTCGAGCCCCCCTGCCACGTCCGGGTACCAGCTTCAGCCCGGCCCTGATGGGCGTTGGTTCTGACCTGTGTGCAAAGTTTCAAGAGTTTTTGAGCACGTTAAGGGCCCCAAAAGCCCCTGAAACCTTGAAAAACAAAAAAGCAAATCTCACCCAACAGACAAATCCCTCCCACCCCTCACACACACAGAGTCAGAGAGAGAGAGAGAGAAAATTCTCCCAAAAAATCACATTCAAACCAAAATATCTGACTTCCTCTTGGTCTGAGAATATGACTGTAAATTAGAAAGTTTTCCGGCTTGATGAGAACAATATACATATCAAGTTTTGTGATTCTAGGAAAAACTAAGCCCCCATTTTTGACTAAAGGTGGCGCTACTGAGCCATTCCACCACGCCCGTTTCTGAAACTTTGCATATGTCTACTGGCTAATAAATGTAATGTGTCTGTTGAGTTTCATGCAATTTCAAGTATGTTAAGAGTCTCAAAAGCATCAAAAAAGAATATTAAAGTTTGAAGCGTTGCCACGGCAACAGTATTAAAGATATGAAAAATCCTTTCACAGGTCTACATCTGCCGTGTGTCTACATTATACACATAAAGGTTGAAGCAAATCGGGTAAAAATAAGAGGGTGATTTCAAAGCATTTTGAAAGTGACACACTTCCTGCTGCCAGTTGGTGGCGCTATAACTTTGACTCACAATAGTCACATCCATGTGATCGGCCTCTTACAACGAACACACTGCTGAAGTTTCATCAAGATCAGTTAATGTATGCTGAAGTTATAACACACTTCCTGTTTCCATTATTCGCCCTAAATTCGTTTCCTCGCCACGGCCAAACCGTTCGAGATATCAAAAATCTGTCCGCAATTTAGCATCCTCAATGTCTTGACTTCATACACACTGAGTTTCGAGGGGATTGGATGATTTCTCTAGGAGGAGTACATTAAATTCCACAGCATGCGTTTCCAAACAACCCATAATAGCCGACTTCCTGTTGGGCTGGCGTAAAACTTAGAGCACGAAAGTTGTTCGGCCCGATGAGATCTATATGTGTACTGAGTTTCATATTATTACATGCAAGCGTGTTTGATTTATGGACCAAGTTTTCGGACCCCATTCCAGGGGGCGCTGTCGAGCCCCCCTGCCACGCCCCGGTACCAGCTTCAGCCCGGCCCTGATGGCCGCAGGTTCTGACGTGTGTGCAAAATTTCAAGAGTTTTTGAGCATGTTAAGGGCCCCAAAAGTGGCAAAAAGGCAAAAAAAAAAAATAATGAAGAAAAAGAAAAAAAATAATCCTTACGGAAACAATAGGGCCTTCGCCCTTTCAGGGCTTGGGCCCTAAATATAGCTGCGAGCAGCGATTACGGGCCCAAGCCGGTGGCACCGCAACCCCGGTGCCTTTAGTTACCTAAAGGCACCAGGGTGGCAGTACCGCCGGCTTTGGCCCTTCATCGCTGCTCGCAGCTATATATATATATATATATATATATATAAAAGACCAAAAATGTTGCTTGACTTACCTTATTCTGATTTTATGATACACTCAAAATATTCCACAACAAATCCTTTAAATTTAATGTAAAAATAAAAATGAAAGAAAGCAGTGTTGAGCTCACGTAACCCTCTCATTAGAATCAAAATATTTCAACATTTGCGATGTATTTGGATGCTATACTATTGTTTATTATAGGCTTTGTTCTTCACTCGTGTTCCAATATCGACGGAAAAAATCATCCTCTTCACAAGCGCAAAAATGTGCTTGGAAACACCACAGTGGAGCGGTGCTTACTGTGAATGTATGAATTGTACTACTGACTATTTAGAGCAGTGTAATTGTTATATGTTAGGTTGACTATTTTATTATTATATTTTATGAAGGCCATAATGAACAGGCTGCGATGTCAAGATTACAATGCTGGAATGTGTGTGTGTGTGTGTGTTCATGTTTTTCTATCCCGGTGGGGACTTCAACCTGAATGCATACAGACTCATGGGGACTCGTGTCACAGTGGGGACCTAAATAGAGGTCCCCATGGGTAAACAAGCTTATAAATCATACAGAATGAGTTTTTTTGGAAATGTAAAAATGCAGAAAGTTTTCTGTGATAGGTAGGTTTAGGGGTAGGGTCAGTGTGAGGAGATAGCATATACAGTTTATACAGTATTAAAAAAATTAAGGCTATGGAGAGTCCCCACAAAGATAGTAAACCGTGTGTGTGTGTGTGTGTGTGTGTGTGTGTGTGTGTGTGTGTGTGTGTGTGTGTGTGTGTGTGTGGCGTGGGCGCGTTTGAACAGTGGACACATAAAAACATACTCCGTCATTATACAGGACGACATTCAAACTGCAAAGTGTTAACTTATATTTGTGTTCAGTCACAATAAAACACAACATTGTGCTTTTGTAAAATAATTTCAAGCAATCCACCCCCCGAAAGGCGCTAATTTTAAAATGAAACTAAAATGCTCATGGCTGCACGGGCATTCATAACGGTGCGCGTCCACGGCGAGGAACGAGCGAGGAATGTTTTTCAGTTAATTCCTACTTCCATAGGAATTCATTTGAAATGCTTGCTCAACCACTATCAATGTCAGTGCGGACGAACATATTTTACTTTCGTTTTTAAGTTGGCGATTCAAAAGCCCCCAGTGGTGTCACACGTCGATTAACCGGTGGTAAAATATTCTCAAAGTCACATATTACCTAGTATATTTTTATATAGATACAATAGGCCTACCTGATTTTGAACACAAGAGGGCAGTATAGCCCTATGTATAAGGAGGATTAACTAAAAACTCAGAGTCTGAAATATCCAAAAAATCCACATTCAGACCAAAATATCTGACTTCCAGATGGCCGGAACTAATGAATCTAAATTAGAAAGTTGTCCGGCTTGATGAGTACAATATACAAACTATTTTTTTTTTACTGTAGTTAAAACTAACCCGCCCACTTTTGTCAAAAGCATGTTGAAAGTGACACACTTCCTGCTGCCAGTTGGTGGCGCTATAACTTTGACTCACAATAGTTACATCCATCTGATCGGCCTCTTACCACGAACACACTGCTGAAGTTTCATCAAGATCAGTTAATGTATGCATAAGTTATTCCACTTCGTGTTTCTCTTTTCTCGCCATAAATTCGTTTCCTCGCCACGGCCAAACCGTTCGAGATATCAAAAATCCGTCCGCAATTTAGAATCCTCAATGTCTTGACTTCATGCACACCGAGTTTGGTGGGGATTGGATGAATTCTCTAGGAGGAGTACTTCGCATTCCACAGCAAGCGTTTTCCAAACAACCCATAATAGCCGACTTCCTGTTGGGCTGGCGTAAAACTTGACCGGGGGAAAATTGTTCGGCCCGATGAGATCTATATGTGTACCGAGTTTCATATTAATTCATGCAAGCGTGTTTGATCTTTGGACCAAGTTTTGGGACACCGTTCAAGGGGGCGCTGTTGAGCCCCCCTGCCACGCCCGGGTACCAGCTTCAGCCCGTCCCTGATGGCAGGGGGTTCTGACTTGTGTGCAAAGTTTCAAGAGTTTTTGAGCATGTTAAGGACCACAAAAGCCCCTGAAACCTTGAATAACAATATAAAAGCAATAGTCAAATCCCCCCCTCCCCTCACACACACAGAGACACAGAGAGAGGGAGAGAAAATTCTTCAGAAAATCCACATTCAAACCAAAAGATCTCTCTTCCTGTTGGTCGGAGATCGTTAATGTAAATTAGAAAGTTGTCCGTCTTGATGAGAACAATACACATACCAAGTTTTGTTGCTGTTGATAAAACTAACCCCCCCACTTATGACTAAAGGTGGCGCTACTGAGCCCCTCACCACGCCCGTTTCTGAAACTTTGCACAAGTCTACAGGCTAATAAGTGTGATGTGTCTGTCGAGTTTCATCCAATTTCAAGTATGTTAAGAGTCTCAAAAGCATCAAAAAAGAATATTAAAGTTTGAAGCGTTGCCATGGCAACAGTATTAAAGATATAAAAAATCCTTTCACAGGTCTACATCTGCCGTGTGTCTACATTATACACATAAAGATTGAAGCAAATCGGGTAAAAATAAGAGGGTGATTTCAAAGCATTTTGAAAGTGACACACTTCCTGCTGCCAGTTGGTGGCGCTATAACTTTGACTCACAATAGTCACATCCATGTGATCGGCCTCTTACAACGAACACACTGCTGAAGTTTAATCAAGATCAGTTAATGTATGCAGAAGTTATAACACACTTCCTGTTTCCATTATTCGCCATAAATTCGTGTCCTCGCCACGGCCAAACCGTTCGAGATATCAAAAATCCGTCCGCAATTTAGCATCCTCAATGTCTTGACTTCATGCTGACTGAGTTTGGAGGCGAATGGATGAGTTCCCTAGGAGGAGTACATTAAATTCCACAGCATGCGTTTCCAAACAACCCATAATAGCCGACTTCCTGTTGGGCTGGCATAAAAAGTAAAAGTACGAAAGTTGTTTGGCCCGATGAGATCTATATGTGTATTGAGTTTCATATTATTACATGCAAGCGTGTCTGATTTATGGACCAAGTTTTCGGACCCCGTTCAAGGGGGCGCTGTTGAGCCCCCCTGCCACGCCCGGGTACCAGCTTCAGCCCGGCCCTGATGGCCGCAGGTTCTGACCTGTGTGCAAAATTTCAAGAGTTTTCGAGCATGTTAAAGGCCCCAAAAGTGCCCGAAAGGTTGACAGAAAAATAATAATAAATATAGCTGCGAGCAGCGATTACGGGCCCAAGCCGGTGGCACCGCAACCCCAGGCACCGGTGGTGGCGGTACCACCGGAACATATATATATTTATATGTATTTATATATATATATATATATATATATATATATATATATATATATATATATATATGTATATGTGTGTGTGTGTGTGTGTGTGTGTGTGTGTGTGTTTAGGAGAAGTCTCTTCTGCTCACCAAGGCTGCATTTATTTGATTAAAAATACAAACAAAAACAGTAATATTGTGAAATATTATTCCAATTTAAAACAGCTGTTTTCTATTTTAAAATATTTTACACTGTAATTAATTTATGTGATCAAAGTTGAGTTTTCAGCATCATTACTCCCGTCTTCAGTGTCACATGATCCTTCAGAAATCATTCTAATATGATGATTGATGGTCAATAAATATTATTATTTTCAATGTTGAAAACAGTTGTGTACAGATTTTTTTTCAAAATGCGCTGATGAATGTAAAGTTCAAAAGAACAGCATTTATTTAAAATATAATTTGTTTTAACATTATAAATGTCTGTACTGTAACTTTTGATCAGTTTAACTCCTTCTCGATGAATAAAAGTATTGATTTATTTTATTTCTTTCACCCAAAAATAAAATTAAAATTATTACTGACCCCAAACTTTTGAACCAGGGCCGGCCCGCGGCATAGGCGGTATAGGCAAATGCTAAGGGCGCCACTCATCCATAGGGGCGCCAGAATGTGTGACCGAGTGAATTTTTTTTTTTTTTTTTTACATTTTTTTTTTATAATAGGCTAGGCTACTATTTTAAAACCATTAATTCGAAATACTACCAAATAAAGCATTTTTTTTTTATATATAATAGGCTAGGCTACTATTTTAAAACCATTAATTCGAAATACTACCAAATAAAGCAAAAAAAAAAAAAAAAAAAGTCCGGCTCTTCAATCTTCCCCCTCCCATCGAGTGCATGAAGTGCGTCAGAAACAGAGCGCGTGCGGGATCAGTTGTTGGTAATTTGTCGTGTAGCGTGCCCGATGCCGCATCCAATGTAGACAGCACTGCTTTTGTTAACACACAGGCTCGTAGAAACGGGCCTGGCAGCTCGCGCCAGTTCTAGACACGGTGAAAGTTTCCTGATTGTGACGGATGGCCGAATTTACATGACACATTATAAATGAGCATAGTCTGCGATAGATACAGTGCCAAAAAGAAGAGAAGAGGATAAAAGGGGATAAAGACAGAGGTAAAGTCATGTAGTGAATGAACAATTTATTGCATAGGAGTAAGATACTATAATTTCATGGTAGTTATTTTTACCTTAAACTTAATGTTAGCAGTTGTTCTGAGTTCTGAGTCCCCAGACTGTGATTTTGTAACAATCATGTCAGTTTTAAGACGCATTTTTTATTATCACTTTTTAATTAATGTTTTACTCTACAGTTGTGCATTTTTGGGGGGATACAGTACAGGCCAAAAGTTTGGAAACATTACTATTTTTAATGTTTTTGAAAGAAGTTTCTTCTGCTCATCAAGCCTGCATTTATTTGATCAAAAATACAGAAAAAAATGTAATATTGTGATATATTATTACAATTTAAAATAATTTGTTTTCAATTTATTATACTTTAAATTATCATTTATTTCTGTGATGCAAAGCTGAATTTTCAGCATCATTACTCAAGTCTTCAGTGTCACATGTGACATCCGGTCTATCACATGATCCTTTAGAAATCATTCTAATATGATGTTTTATTATGAGTGTTGGAAACAGTTCTGCTGTAATGTGTGTGTGTGTGTGTATATATATATATATATATATATATATATATATATATATATATATATATATATATATATATATATATATATGCTAAATCATGAACACAATGACAGGGTGAAATGGGCTGTGATGCATGGGGCGCCAGGTAAAATCTTGCCTAGGGCAGCAAATTGGTCAGGGCCGGCCCTGTTTTGAACGGTAGTGTTTAATGTTACAAAAGCTTTAGATTTCAGATAAATGCTGTTCTTTTGAACTTTCTATTCATCAAAGACTGTACACAACTGTTTTCGACATTTAAAATAATCATGAATGTTTCTTGAGCATCAATCATCATATTAGAATAATTTCTGAAGGATCATGTGACAGTGACGACTGGAGTAATGATGCTGAAAACTCAGCTTTGATCACAGGAATAAATAACAGTTTAAAATATATTAAAATAGAAAGCAGATGTTTTAAATTGGAATACTATTTTACAATATTACTGTTTTTGTTTGTATTTTTAATCAAATAAATGCAGCCTTGGTGAGCAGAAGAAACTTTTCTTAAAAACATTAAAAATCTTACTGACCCCAAACTTTTGAACAGTAGTGTATATATATTATATAAAAATGTAAGGGACAAGACACAGATAATTTTACTTGCCTGACCAGATTAAAACAATGAAAAAACTTAAATGAAAAAATAACTTGGGAATCACTAAAACGAGTGAATTAATCTGATTTTATGATAGAGTCAAAATATTCTACAACAAATTCTTTAAATTCAACGATGTTGAGAACGGAACAAGAATAAAAAAAGAACTATTTAACAAGCTGAAACTAAATAAAATAAAAATGAAAACGAAATTAAGCAGTGTTGGGCTCACACAACTCTCTCATTAGAATCAAAATGTTTCAACATTTGCGATGAATTTGGATGCTAAACTATCCTTTATCATAGGCTTTGTACTTCACTCACTTTCCAATATCGACGGAAAAAATCATCCTATTCCAATAGAGTCTGGCTGCAGACTTGCACTTGCACTCTCAGACTTGCACTCTCAGACACCAGCGCTTCCTCTGCCTGTGACGTCACTCGCAATCGACACAAATTAACCGGAAATATGTTTCCAACAGTAAATATGTTATATTATTTATTTTTTCAGGAAATAAAAAAAAAAACGGCATATTTTTTTAAGTTATTAAACATTGTATCGTTAAAGTTGGTATTATACCTTATATTGCTATCACTGTTGTGTCCCAACATTAACACAACATTTCCCCAAAATCATGTTTAATCGGAGATACTAGATGGGAGCAGGGAGATACGAGGTTACGCTGTCATTGATAAGAGTGGTACGGACACTGAAGTCGCTGCTGCCGGTGTTCTGACGGAACGACTGGCAGTGTTCATCAAAGTCTGCGGGCGCGTTGAGCCTTTTGACAAGAGAAGGCTTAAAGAGCTATTCAAATCTAATGATTGTGGTTACATCTTCCTAAACTCCATTTTAAACGTTTAAGAGATATGAGTGATGCAATACCAAAATACTAGGCTGTCTAGGCGGAAATTAGCCTAATCTGCACGCAAACTTGCCTTCGTGGCTCACGGGCTTCCTTCTGCACCGAAGCATTACAGTTATCGATTTTTAACAAAACATGCCTACTCAAATGTATCTAACCTAACTATTTTCACTCGTTATTGTCTAAAAAACATACAGAATTATCCAAAGATAGGCTTACTTAGCGCCAGTAACTTAGGCAGACCTTTTTTCTCCCATAAATTAAAACCTTGCTACTTGGGGTATTTTACATGCACAGTGCCAACTTCCAGTCAGTAAAATAATAATAAAAACAATCATTTAATGCTGGTATCCAAAACATTTAATTCAATTCATTATATTAGATACCTTTTAAAACTTCAATGTACACATGTAATAAGTAGACATTTAAAATACATCAATAACTGATATCATAGTTTAACACAGATAAAATCAGAGTTAAGTCTTGCTTTACGTGTTGCTCGATGAGGATTTCTTAATCGCTGCGACTTTCAATCCTGAGGAGACAAAATGCCGCGGAGTGAAGAAGAGGTGGAGTTATGAGGATTCTCAGACAGTTGAAGTGTCCAATGGAGTTAAGAGATTTGCTCTCTAACTATTTTCAACACTTTAGATTGGTTAATAATTTGTGAAAATAACAGAACGTGGGGACTGACCAATAACATCGATTTGTGAAAAAATATGAAATTGACAAACTTTGAACATACGAGGTTTCCGCCAGACAGCGACCATATATATATATATATATATATATGGTATATACTAACAGAAACGATTTTTGAACGACATTGGGAGCTGTTCTCAATCCGACACAAACCACACTATGCGTCGATTGCAAGTGACGTCACTTGCAGAGGAAGCGCTGGTGTCTGAGCGTGCAGGTCTGAGAGTGCAAGTCTGAGAGTGCAAGTGCAGGTCTGCAGCCAGACCCTTCTCTCCTATTCACACGCGCAAAAATGTGCTTGGAAACATCACAGTGGAGCGGTGCTTACCAATTGAATGGTACGAATTGTAGTACTGACTATTTAAACAGAGCATTGTAAATTTTATATGTTAGGTTGACTATTTTATTAATATATTTTATTAAGGCTATAATGAACAGGCTACCTGATTTTGAACACAAGAGGGCAGTATAGCACTATGTTTGACTTTATTTCTTTGTTGTTTAGACTAAACAACCATTCTGGCAGTTTTTAAACTTAAACTTCATTCTTAAATTGAAAAAAAAAAGAATAAAATGAGTTAAGTTCTGATATTTGTATACTTTTATATAGTAATAAATGGTGTATAATTAAATTTTTTAGAATAAATGAGACTTTTAGCATTTCCTTGTTTGACATTACTTTAATCCCTCACCATAGCAAAACCGTTTGAGATATTTATTATCCGTTCACAATTTAGCATCATTAATATATTTTTATCATGTTGAAAAAGTTTGTTGGGAATAAAATAAACCACTTAGATAAAGGTGGCTAAAAATTAAGAGGCTGATTTTGCAAAAAAATCCACATTCAGACCAAAATATCTGACTTCCTGATGGTCAGAGCTAATGACTTTAAATTAGAAAGTTGTCCGGGTCGATGAGATCAATATATGAACTGAGTTTTTTTTACTGTAGTTAAAACTAACCCCCCCACTTTTGTCAAAAGCATGTTGAAAGTGACACACTTCCTGCTGCCAGTTGGTGGCGCTATAAACTTTGACTCACAATAGTTACATCCATCTGATCGGCTTCATACCACGAACACACTGCTGAAGTTTCAACAAGATCAGTTAATGTATGCAGAAGTTATTCCACTTCGTGATTCTCTTTTCTCGCCATAAATTCGATTCCTCGCCACGGCCAAACCGTTCGAGATATCAAAAATCCGTCCGCAATTTAGCATCCTCAAAGTCTTGACTACATGCACACCGAGTTTGGAGGGGACACGATGAATTTTCTAGGAGGAGTATTTCACATTCCACAGCAAGCGTTTTCCAAACAACCCATAATAGCCGACTTCCTGTTGGGCTGGCGTGAAACTGGACAAAGGGAAAGTTGTTCGGCCCGATGAGATCTATATGTGTTCTGAGTTCCATATTAATTCATGCAAGCGTGTTTGATATATGGACCAAGTTTTGAGACCCCGTTCAAGGGGGCGCTGTTGAGCCCCCCTGCCACGCCCGTTTCTGAAACTTTTCACATGTCTACTGGCTAATAAGTGTTATGTGTCTGTCGAGTTTCATCCAATTTCAAGCATGCTAAGAGTCTCAAACGCATCCGAAAAGAATATTAAAGTTTGATGTGTTGCCACGGCAACAGTGTCTAAGATATCAATCATCCTTTCACAGGTCTACATCTGCCGTGTATTTTCATTATACACATAAAGTTTGAAGCAAATCGGGTAAAAATAAGAGGGTGACTTCAAAGCATTTTGAAAGTGACACACTTCCTGCTGCCAGTTGGTGGCGCTATAACTTTGACTCACAATAGTCACATCAATGTGATCGGCCTTTTACCACGAACACACTGCTGAAGTTTCATCAAGATCAGTTAATGTATGCTGAAGTTATAACACACTTCCTGTTTCTATTTTCTTGCCATAAATTCGTTTCCTCGCCACGGCCAAACCGTTCGAGATATCAAAAATCCGTCCGCAATTTAGCATCCTCAATGTCTTGACTTCATGCACACCGAGTTTGGAGGCGAATGGATGAATTTCCTAGGAGGAGTACATCAAATTCCACAGCATGCATTTTCCAAACAACGTATAATAACCGACTTCCTGTTGGGCTGGTGTAAAACTTAGAGCACGAAAGTTGTTCGGCCCGATGAGATCTATATGTGTACTGAGTTTCATATTATTACATGCAAGCGTGTTTGATTTATGGACCAAGTTTTCAGACACCATTCCAGGGGGCGCTGTCGAGCCCCCGTGCCACGCCCGGGTACCAGCTTCAGTCCGGCCCTGATGGCCGCAGGTTCTGACTTGTGTGCAAAATTTCCAGAGTTTTTGAGCATGTTAAGGGCCCCAAAAGTGCCCGAAAGGTTGACAAAATAATAATAAATATAGCTGCGAGCAGCGATTACGGGCCCAAGCCGGTGGCACCGCAACCCCGGTGCCTTTAGTTACCTAAAGGCACCGGGGTGGCGGTACCGCCGGCTTTGGCCCTCCATCGCTGCTCGCAGCTATATTTATATATATATATATATATATATATATATATATATATATATATATATATATATATATATATATATATATATGTATTTATATATGTGTGTATATATATATATATATACCGTTCAAAAGTTTGGGGTCAGGAAGATTTTTAATGTTTTTAGGAGAAGTCTCTTCTGCTCACCAAGGCTGCATTTATTTGATTAAAAATACAAAGAAAAACAGTAATATTGTGAAATATTATTCCAATTTAAAACAGCTGTTTTCTATTTTTAAATATTTTACACTGTAATTAATTTATGTGATCAAAGCTGAGTTTTCAGCATCATTACTCCCATCTTCAGTGTCACATGATCCTTCAGAAATCATTCTAATATGATGATTGATGGTCAATAAATATTAATTATTATTTTCAATGTTGAAAACAGTTGTGTGCAGATTTTTTTTTCAAAATGCGTTGATGAATGTAATGTTCAAAAGAACAGCATTTATTTCAAATATAATTTTTTTTAACATTTTAAATGTCTGTACTGTAACTTTTGATCAGTTTAACTCATTCTCGATTAATAAAAGTATTGATTTATTTTATTTCTTTCCCCCAAAAATAAAATTAAAATTATTACTGACCCCAAACTTCTGAACGGTAGTGTTTAATGTTACAAAAGCTTTAGATTTCAGATAAATGCTGTTCTTTTGAACTTTCTATTCATCAAAGACTGTACACAACTGTTTTCGACATTTAAAATAATAATGAATGTTTCTTGAGCATCAATCATCATATTAGAATAATTTCTGAAGGATCATGTGACAGTGATGACTGGAGTAATGATGCTGAAAACTCAGCTTTGATCACAGGAATAAATAACAGTTTAAAATATATTAAAATAGAAAGCAGCTGTTTTAAATTGGAATACTATTTTACAATATTACTGTTTTTGTTTGTATTTTTAATCAAATAAATGCAGCCTTGGTGAGCAGAAGAAACCTCGCTTAAAAATCTTACTGACCCCAAATTTTTGAACAGTAGTGTATATATATATTATATAAAAATGTAATGGATAAGACACAGATAGTTTTACTTGCCTGACCTGATTAGAACAATGAAAAAACTTAAATGAAAAAATAACTTGGGAATCTCTAAAACGAGGGCGCGATTAAACAGTGGACACATAAAAACATACTCTGTCATTTTGTTCAGAACATCATTCAAACTGCAAAGTGTTAACTTATATTTTTGTACAGTAGCAATAAAACACAACATTGTGCTTTTTTTTAAATACATTCAAGCAATCCTCCCCGAAAATGAAACTAAAATGCTCACGGCTGCACAGGCATTCATAATGGTGCGCGTCCTCAGCGAGGAACGAGCAGAACAGAGTCAACGTTTTTTAGGTCATTCCTCCTTCCATAGAAAGTTATTGAAAATGCTCGCTCTGCTCCGCACCATTATCAATGTCCGTGCGGACGAACATATTTTACTTTCGTTTTTAAGTTAGCGATTAAAAAGCCCCCAGCGGTGTCACACGTCAGTTAACCGGTGGTAAAATATTCTTACCGTCACATACCTAGTATATTTTTATATAGATATAATAGGCCTACCTGATTTTGAACACAAGAGGGCAGTATAGCACTATGTTTGACTTTATTTATTTATTGTTTAGACTAAACAACCATTCTGGCAGTTTTTAAACTTAAACTTCATTCTTAAATTGAAAAAAAAAAAAGAATAAAATGAGTTAAGTTCTGATATTTGTATACTTTTATATAGTAATAAATGGTTTATAATTACATTTTTAGAATATATGAACCTTTTAGTGTTTCCTTTTTAGACAATACTTTAATCCCTCGCCATAGCAAAACCGTTTGAGATATTTATTATCCGTTCACAATTTAGCATCATTAATATATTTTTATCATGTTGAAAAAGTTTGGTGGGAATAAAATAAACCACTTAGATAAAGGTGGCTAAAAATTCAGAGGCTGATTTTGCAAAAAAATCCACATTCAGACCAAAATATCTGACTTCCTGATGGTCAGAGCTAATGACTTTAAATTAGAAAGTTGTCCGGCTTGATGAGAACAATATATGAACTGAGTTTTTTTTACTGTAGTTAAAACTAACCCCCCCACTTTTGTCAAAAGCATGTTGAAAGTGACACACTTCCTGCTGCCAGTTAGTGGCGCTATAACTTTGAATCACAATAGCTACATACATCTGATCGGCCTCTTACCACGAACACACTGCTGAAGTTTCATCAAGATCAGTTAATGTATGCAGAAGTTATTCCACTTCGTGTTTCTCTTTTCTCGCCATAAATTCGATTCCTCGCCACGGCCAAACCGTTCGAGATATCAAAAATCCGTCCGCAATTTAGCATCCTCAAAGTCTTGACTACATGCACACCGAGTTTGGAGGGGACACGGTGAATTTTCTAGGAGGAGTATTTCACATTCCACAGCAAGTGTTTTCCAAACAACCCATAATAGCCGACTTCCTGTTGGGCTGGCGTAAAACTTGACCGGGGAAAGTTGTTCGGCACGATGAGATCTATATGTGTACCGAGTTTCATATTAATTCATGCAAGCGTGTTTGATATATGGACCAAGTTTTAGAACCCCGTTCAAGGGGGCGCTGTTGAGCCCCCCTGCCACGCCCGGGTACCAGCTTCAGCCCGGCCCTGATGGCCGTGGGTTCTGACATGTGTGTAAAGTTTCAAGAGTTTTTGAGCACGTTAAGGACCCCAAAAGCCCCTGAAACCTTGATTAACAATATAAAAGCAATAGTCAAATCCCTCCCCCCCTCCCCTCACACACACATAGACACAGAGAGAGGGAGAGAAAATTCTCCAGAAAATCCACATTCAAACCAAAATAGCTCTCTTCCTCTTGGTCCGAGCTAGTTACTGTAAATTAGAAAGTTGTCCGTCTTGATGAGAACAATACACATACCAAGTTTTGTTGCTGTTGATAAAACTAACCCCCCCACTTTTGACTAAAGGTGGCGCTACTGAGCCATTTCACCACGCCCGTTTCTGAAACTTTGCACATGTCTACTGGATAATAAATGTGATGTGTCTGTCGAGTTTCATGCATTTTCAAGCATGTGAAGAGTCTCAAAAGCATCCGAAAAGAATATTAAAGTTTGATGCGTTGCCACGGCAACAGTATCTAAGATATCAATAATCCTTTCACAGGTCTACATCTGCCGTGTGTTTACATTATACACATAAAGTTTGAAGCAAATCGGGTAAAAATAAGAGGGTGATTTCAAAGCATTTTGAAAGTGACACACTTCCTGTTGCCAGTTGGTGGCGCTATAACTTTGACTCACAAATTTCACATTCATGTGATCGGCCTCTTACAACTAACACACTGCTGAAGTTTCATCAAGATCAGTTAATGTATGCAGAAGTTATAACACACTTCCTGTTTGAATTATTCGCCATAAATTCGTTTCCTCGCCACGGCCAAACCGTTCGAGATATCAAAAATCCGTCCGCAATTTAGCATCCTCAATGTCTTGTCTTCATGCCGACCGAGTTTGGAGGCGAATGGATGAATTTCCTAGGAGGAGTACATCAAATTCCACAGCATGCGTTTCCAAACAACCTATAATAGCCGACTTCCTGTTGGTCTGGCGTAAAACTTAGAGCACGAAAGTTGTTCGGCCCGATGAGGTCTATATGTGTACCGAGTTTCATATTATTACATGCAAGCGTGTCTGATTTATGGACAAGTGTTCGGATCCCGTTCCAGGGGGCGCTGTCGAGGCCCCCTGCCACGCCCGGGTACCAGCTTCAGCCCGGCCCTGATGGCCGCGGGTTCTGACCTGTGTGCAAAATTTCAAGAGTTTTCGAGCATGTTAAGGGCCCCAAAAGTGCCCGAAAGGTTGACAAAATAATAATAATAATAATAATAATAATAATAAATATATATATATATATATATATAAATATAGCTGCGAGCAGCGATTACGGGCCCAAGCCGGTGGCACCGCAACCCCGATGCCTTTAGTTACCTAAAGGCACCGGGGTGGCGGTGCCGCCGGCTTTGGCCCTTCATCGCTGCTCGCAGCTATATTTATATATATATATATATATATATATATATATATCTTTAATGTATTTTTATCATGTTGAAAAAGTTTGGTGTGAATAAAATAAACCACTTAGGAGGAGTAACTAAAAACTCAGAGTCTGACATATCCAAAAAATCCACATTCAAACCAAAATATCTGACTTCCTGTTGCTCGGAGCTAATGACTGTAAATTAGAAAGTTGTCCGGCTCGATGAGACCAATATGCGTACTGATTTTTGTAACTGTGGGTAAAAGTAACCCCCCCACTTTAGTCAAAAGCATTTTGAAAGTGACACACTTCCTGCTACCAGTTGGTGGCGCTATAACTTTGACTCACAATAGTTACATCCATCTGACCGGCCTCTTACCATGAACACACTGCTGAAGTTTCATCAAGATCAGTTAATGTATGCAGAAGTTATAACACTTCGTGTTTCTCTTTTCTCGCCATAAATTCGTTTCCTCGCCACGGCCAAACCGTTCGAGATATCAAAAATCTATCCGCAATTTAGAATCCTCAATGTCTTGACTTCATGCTGACCGAGTTTGGAGGCGAGTGGATGAATTCTCTAGGAGGAGTACTTTAAATTCCACAGCATGCGTTTTTCAAACAACCCATAATAGCAGACTTCCAGTTTCAATAGTTTTTGAGCATGTTAAGGGCCCCAAAAGCCCCAGAAACCTTGAAAAACAAAGATTAAATGGAATAGACAAATCCCCCCCACCCCCTCCACACACACACACACACAGAGACAGAGAGAGAGAGAGAGAAAATTCTCCAGAAAATCCACATTCAAACCAAAATATCTGACTTCCTGGTGGTCTGAGGTTATGACTGTAAATTAGAAAGTTGTCCGGCTTGATGAGAACAATACACCTACCAAGTTTTGTGATTCTAGGAAAAACTAAGCCCCCATTTTTGACTAAAGGTGGCGCTACTGAGCCATTTCACCACGCCCGTTTCTGAAACTTTGCACATGTCTACTGGATAATAAATGTGATGTGTCTGTCGAGTTTCATGCATTTTCAAGCATGTGAAGAGTCTCAAAAGCATCCGAAAACAATATTAAAGTTTAATGCGTTGCCACGGCAACAGTATCTAAGATATCAATAATCCTTTCACAGGTCTACATCTGCCGTGTGTTTACATTATACACATAAAGTTTTAAGCAAATCGGGTAAAAATAAGAGGGTGATTTCAAAGCATTTTGAAAGTGACACACTTCCTGTTGCCAGTTGGTGGCGCTATAACTTTGACTCACAAATGTCACATCCATGTGATCGGCCTCTTACAACTAACACACTGCTGAAGTTTCATCAAGATCAGTTAATGTATGCAGAATTTATAACACACTTCCTGTTTGAATTATTCGCCATAAATTCGTTTCCTTGCCACGGCCAAACCGTTCGAGATATCAAAAATCCGTCCGCAATTTAGCATCCTCAATGTCTTGACTTCATGCCGACCGAGTTTGGAGGCGAATGGATGAATTTCCTAGGAGGAGTACATCAAATTCCACAGCATGCGTTTCCAAACAACCCATAATAGCTGACTTCCTGTTGGTCTGGCGTAAAACTTAGAGCACGGAAGTTGTTCGGCCCGATGAGGTCTATATGTGTACCGAGTTTCATATTATTACATGCAAGCGTGTCTGATTTATGGACAAGTGTTCGGATCCCGTTCCAGGGGGCGCTGTCGAGGCCCCCTGCCACGCCCGGGTACCAGCTTCAGCCCGGCCCTGATGGCCGCGGGTTCTGACCTGTGTGCAAAATTTCAAGAGTTTTCGAGCATGTTAAGGGCCCCAAAAGTGCCCGAAAGGTTGACAAAATAATAATAATAATAATAAATATAGCTGCGAGCAGCGATTACGGGCCCAAGCCGGTGGCACCGCAATCCTGGTGCCTTTAGTTACCTAAAGGCACCGGGGTGGCGGTACTGCCGGCTTTGGCCCTCCATCGCTGCTCGCAGCTATATTTATATATATATATATATATATATATATATATATATATATATATATATATATATATATATATATATATATATATTATTGTTCAAAAGTTTGGGGTCAGTAAGATTTTTAATGTTTTTAGGAGAAGTCTCTTCTGCTCACCAAGGCTGCATTTATTGATTAAAAATACAAACAAAAACAGTAATATTGTGAAATATTATTCCAATTTAAAACAGCTGTTTTCAATTTTTAAATATTTTACATAGTAATTCATTTCTGTGATCAAAGTTGAGTTTCCAGCATCATTACTCCAGTCTTCAGTGTCACATGATCCTTCAGAAATCATACTAATATGATGATTGATGCTCAATAAATATTCATTATTATTTTCAATGTTGAAAACAGTTGTGTACAGATTTTTTTTTTTTCAAAATGCTTTGATGAATGTAAAGTTCAAAAGAACAGCATATATTTCAAATATATATATTTTTAACATTATAAATGTCTTTACTGTAACTGTTGATCAGTTTAACTCATCCTTCATAAATAAAAGTACTGATTTATTTTATTTATTTCCCCAAAAAATAAAATTTTAATTATTACTAACCCAAAACTTTTGAGCGGTAGTGTTTAACGTTACAAAAGCTTTAGATTTCAGATAAATGCTGTTCTTTTGAACTTTCTATTCATCAAAGACTGTACACAACTGTTTTCGACATTTAAAATAATAATGAATGTTTCTTGAGTATCAATCATCATATTAGAATAATTTCTGAAGGATCATGTGACAGTGACGACTGGAGTAATGATGCTGAAAACTCAGCTTTGATCACAGGAATAAATAACAGTTTAAAATATATTAAAATAGAAAGCAGCTGTTTTAAATTGGAATAATATTTTACAATATTACTGTTTTTGTTTGTATTTTTAATCAAATAAATGCAGCCTTGGTGAGCAGAAGAAACTTCTCTGTTATGTGCGCGCCACAGACTGCACGCACGTCCGCTTAGAGTTCCGCCTTCTGCCTTCCGTCAATATTACGTTATTAGAAAAATATTTTTTTAGAGAATCGATTTTTTGACATTTGTGAATCGATTCAGAATCGTCCACGTACGCATCGCGATGCATCTAAGAATAATTTTTTTCTCCCACCCCTAGATTTCATACAACAGGTTAATAAACAGTTACAATAAAGTCACTTACATTATAGATGCAATGTTGACTGTTTTTGTTCTGTTTCAGCAGCGAAAATAGTTAAACAAAGATCACGGCAGAACCATCACGCATCACGTGTTTTCTCATAACTGAACGATTCAGCATTTTTAACGAATCGGTTGACTCAAAGATTGAATGATCAATCCATAAACATCTGTCTTAATCATGATCGACTCATTCGAACGAATCGTTTGAACGAATGAATCAATGACTCGCTTATTAAGATGGATGCCTGGCGACACCTAATGGCGGTTTAGTGTTGTTTAAAAGCATCATTCTTTCCCACATGTGTGTGATTTGTGTGTGCAACATTATCATTATTTTTCTTACACTATTATATTATTAAAAATCTATTAAAAATCATTATTTTTCTTACACTATTATATTAGCGATTTAAAAGCACCCACTCGTGTCACACGTCGATTAACCGGTGGGAAAATATCCTCAGACACATACCTAATACATGTATATTTAAATACAATATTGGCCTACCTGGTAAAAAGTTTTATATACTATTTTGATGTCCTTTTGGACACAAGAGGGCAGTATAGCCCTATGTTTGCTTTTTTGTTGAACCAAATAGCACTAAATAGCCTGTTTTAACTTTTTCATTCTTCTTGAATTGCAAAAACAGAATAAAATGGGTTTAGTTGTGATATTTGTATACTTTTATATAGAAATAAATGGTATATAATTACATTTTTAGAAGATTTTTAGTGTTTCCTTTTTGGACATTATTTAATCCCTCGCCATAGCAAAACCGTTTGAGATATTTATTATCCATTCACAATTTAGCATAATGTAGTTTCATCATGTTGAAAAAGTTTGGTACGAATAAAATAAATAGTTTAAGAGGAGTGGCTAAAAATTCAGACTCTGATTTTGCAAAAAAATCCACATTCAGACCAAAATATCTGACTTCCTGATGGCCAGAGCTATTGAATGTAAATTAGAAAGTTGTCCGGCTTGATGAGAACAATATACAAACTATTTTTTCTTTACTGTAGTTAAAACTAACCCCCCCACTTTTGTCAAAAGCATGTTGAAAGTGACACACTTCCTGCTGCCAGTTGGTGGCGCTATAACTTTGACTCACAATAGCTACATCCATCTGATCGGCCTCTTACCACGAACACACTGCTGAAGTTTCATCAAGATCAGTTAATGTATGCAGAAGTTATTCCACTTCCTTGTTTCTCTTTTCTCGCCATAAATTCGATTCCTCGCCACAGCCAAACCGTTCGAGATATCAAAAATCCGTCCGCAATTTAGCATCCTCAATGTCTTGACTACATCCACACCGAGTTTGACGGGGACACGGTGAATTTTCTAGGAGGAGTATTTCACATTCCACAGCAAGCGTTTTCCAAACAACCCATAATAGCCGACTTCCTGTTGGGCTGGCGTAAAACTTGACCGGGGTAAAGTTGTTCGGCCCGATGAGATCTATATGTGTACCGAGTTTCATATTAATTCATGCGAGCGTGTTTGATATATGGATCAAGTTTTAGAACCCCGTTCAAGGGGGCGCTGTTGAGCCCTCCCAGCCACGCCCGGGTCCCAGCTTCAGCCCGGCCCTGATGGCCGTGGGTTCTGACCTGTGTGCAAAGTTTCAAGAGTTTTTGAGCACGTTAAGGACCCCAAAAGCCCCTGAAACCTTGATTAACAATATAAAAGCAATAGTCAAATCCCCCCCTCCCCTCACACACACACAGACACAGAGAGGGAGAGAAAATTCTTCAGAAAATCCACATTCAAACCAAAATATCTCTCTTCCTGTTGGTCAGAGATGGTTCATGTAAATTAGAAAGTTGTCCGTCTTGATGAGAACAATACACATACCAAGTTTTGTTGCTGTTGATAAAACTAACACCCCCACTTATGACTAAAGGTGGCGCTACTGAGCCCCTCACCACGCCCGTTTCTGAAACTTTGCACATGTCTACTGGATAATAAATGTGATGTGTCTGTCGAGTTTCATGCAATTTCAAGTATGTTAAGAGTCTCAAAAGCATAAAAAAAGAATATTAAAGTTTGATGCGTTGCCACGGCAACAGTATCTAAGATATCAATAATCCTTTCACAGGTTTACATCTGCCGTGTGTCTACATTGTACACATAAAGTTTGAAGCAAATCTGGTAAAAATAAGACAGTGATTTCAAAGCATTTTAATAGTGATGTACTTCCTGCTGCCTGTTGGTGGCGCTATAACTTTGACTCACAATAGTCACATCTGTGCGATCGGCCTCTTACAACGAACACACTGCTGAAGTTTCATCAAGATCAGTTAATGTATGCAGAAGTTATAACACACTTCCTGTTTCATTTTTTCGCCATAAATTCGTTTCCTCGCCACGGCCAAACCGTTCGAGATATCAAAAATCCGTCCGCAATTTAGCATCCTCAATGTCTTGACTTCATGCACACCGAGTTTGGAGGCGAATCGATGAATTCCCTAGGAGGAGTACATTAAATTCCACAGCATGCGTTTCCAAACAACCCTAAATAGCCGACTTCCTGTTGGGCTGGCGTAAAACTTAGAGCACGAAAGTTGTTCGGCCCGATGAGTTCTATATGTGTACCGAGTTTCATATTATTATATGCAAGCGTGTCTGATTTATGGACAAGTGTTCGGATCCCGTTCCAGGGGGCGCTGTCGAGCCCCCCTGCCACGCCCGGGTACCAGCTTCAGTCCGGCCCTGATGGCCGCGGGTTCTGACCTGTGTGCAAAATTTCAAGAGTTTTCGAGCATGTTAAGGGCCCCAAAAGTGGCCGAAAGGTTGACAAAATAATAATAATAATAATAATAATAATAATAATAATAATAATAATAATCCTACCGAAAACAATAGGGCCTTCGCCCTTTCAGGGCTTGGGCCCTAATAATAATAATAATCCTACCGAAAACAATAGGGCCTTCGCCCTTTCAGGGCTTGGGCCCTAATAATAATAATAATAAATATAGCTGCGAGCAGCGATTACGGGCCCAAGCCGGTGGCACCGCAACCCCGGTGCCTTTAGTTACCTAAAGGCACCGGGGGTGGCGGTACCGCCGGCTTGGGCCCTCCATCGCTGCTCGCAGCTATATTTATATATATATATATATATATATATATATATATATATATATATATATATATATATATATATATATATACACATACATACACACACACACATACATATATATGTATATATATATATATATATATATAAATTATTGTTCAAAAGTTTGGGGTCAGTAAGATTTTTAATGTTTTTAGGAGAAGTCTCTTCTGCTCACCAAGGCTGCATTTATTGATTAAAAATACAAACAAAAACAGTAATATTGTGAAATATTATTCCAATTTAAAACAGCTGTTTTCAATTTTTAAATATTTTACATAGTAATTCATTTCTGTGATCAAAGTTGAGTTTTCAGCATCATTACTCCAGTCTTCAGTGTCACATGATCCTTCAGAAATCATACTAATATGATGATTGATGCTCAATAAATATTCATTATTATTTTCAATGTTGAAAACAGTTGTGTACAGATTTTTTTTTTCAAAATGCTTTGATGAATGTTAGTTCAAAAGAACAGCATATATTTCAAATATATATATTTTTAACATTATAAATGTCTTTACTGTAACTGTTGATCAGTTTAACTCATCCTTCATAAATAAAAGTACTGATTTATTTTATTTATTTACCCCAAAAATAAAATTTTAATTATTACTAACCCAAAACTTTTGAGCGGTAGTGTTTAACGTTACAAAAGCTTTAGATTTCAGATAAATGCTGTTCTTTTGAACTTTCTATTCATCAAAGACTGTACACAACTGTTTTCGACATTTAAAATAATAATGAATGTTTCTTGAGTATCAATCATCATATTAGAATAATTTCTGAAGGATCATGTGACAGTGACGACTGGAGTAATGATGCTGAAAACTCAGCTTTGATCACAGGAATAAATAAAAGTTTAAAATATATTAAAATAGAAAGCAGCTGTTTTAAATTGGAATAATATTTTACAATATTACTGTTTTTGTTTGTATTTTTAATCAAATATATGCAGCCTTGGTGAGCAGAAGAAACTTCTCTGTTATGTGCGCGCCACAGACTGCACGCACGTCCGCTTAGAGTTCCGCCTTTTGCCTTCCGTCAATATTACGTTATTAGAAAAATATTTTTTTAGAGAATCGATTTTTTGACATTTGTGAATCGATTCAGAATCGTCCACGTCCGCATCGCGATGCATCTAAGAATAATTTTTTTCTCCCACCCCTAGATTTCATACAAATAAACAGTTACAATTAAGTCACTTACATTTTAGATGCAATGTTGACTGTTTTTGTTCTGTTTCAGCAGCGAAAATAGTTAAACAAAGATCACGGCAGAACCATCACTTATCACGTGTTTTCTCATAACTGAACGATTCAGCATTTTTAACGAATCGGTTGACTCAAAGATTGAATGATCAATCCATAAACATCTGTCTTAATCATGATCGACTCATTCGAACGAATCGTTTGAACGAATGAATCAATGACTCGCTTATTAAGATGGATGCCTGGCGACACCTAATGGCGGTTTAGTGTTGTTCATTCTTTCCCACATGTGTGTGATTTGTGTGTGCAACATTATCATTATTTTTCTTTCACTATTATATTAGCGATTTAAAAGCACCCACTCGTGTCACACGTCGATTAACCGGTGGGAAAATATCCTCAGACACATAGGCTACCTAATAAATGTATATTTAAATACAATATTGGCCTACCTGGTTAAAAGTTTTATATACTATTTTGATGTCCTTTTGGACACAAGAGGGCAGTATAGCCCTATATGTTTGCTTTTTTGTTGAACCAAATAGCACTAAATAGCCTGTTTTAACTTTTTCATTCTTCTTGAATTGCAAAAACAGAATAAAATGGGTTTAGTTGTGATATTTGTATTCTTTTATATAGAAATAAATGGTATATAATTACATTTTTAGAAGATTTTTAGTGTTTCCTTTTTGGACATTATTTAATCCCTCGCCATAGCAAAACCGTTTAAGATATTTATTATCCATTCACAATTTAGCATATTTAATGTAGTTTCATCATGTTGAAAAAGTTTGGTACGAATAAAATAAATAGTTTAAGAGGAGTGGCTAAAAATTCAGAGGCTGATTTAGCAAAAAAAAATCACATTCAGACCAAAATATCTGACTTCCTGATGGCCAGAGCTATTGAATGTAAATTAGAAAGTTGTCCAGCTTGATGAGAACAATATACAAACTATTTTTTCTTTACTGTAGTTAAAACTAACCCCCCCACTTTTGTCAAAAGCATGTTGAAAGTGACACACTTCCTGCTGCCAGTTGGTGGCGCTATAACTTTGACTCACAATAGCTACATCCATCTGATCGGCCTCTTACCACGAACACACTGCTGAAGTTTCATCAAGATCAGTTAATGTATGCAGAAGTTATTCCACTTCCGTGTTTCTCTTTTCTCGCCATAAATTCGATTCCTCGCCACAGCCAAACCGTTCGAGATATCAAAAATCCGTCCGCAATTTAGCATCCTCAATGCCTTGACTACATGCACACCGAGTTTGAAGGGGACACGGTGAATTTTCTAGGAGGAGTATTTCACATTCCACAGCAAGCGTTTTCCAAACAACCCATAATAGCCGACTTCCTGTTGGGCTGGCGTAAAACTTAGAGCACGAAAGTTGTTCGGCCCGATGAGATCTATATGTGTACCGAGTTTCAAATTAATTCATGCAAGTTTGTTTGATATATGGACCAAGTTTTAGAACCCCGTTCAAGGGGGCGCTGTCGAGCCCCCCTGCCACGCCCGGCTACCAGATTCAGCCCCGCCCTGATGGCCGCGGGTTCTGACCTGTGTGCAAAGTTTCAAGAGTTTTCGAGCACGTTTAGGGACCCAAAAGCCCCAGAAACCTTGAAAAACAAATGAAAAAGTAAATCTCACTCAACTGACAAATCACCCCCACCCCTCACACACTCAGAGACAGAGAGAGAGAGAGAAAATTCTCCAAAAAATCACATTCAAACCAAAATATCTGACTTTCTGTTGCTTTGAGCTATTAAGTGTAAATTAGAAAGTTGTCCGGCTCGATGAGAACAATATACATACCGATTTTTGTGATTCTAGGAAAAACTAAGGCCCCATTTTTGACTAAAGGTGGCGCTACTGAGCCATTCCACCACGCCCGTTTTTGAAACTTTGCACATGTCTACTGGCTAATAAGTGTGATGTGTCTGTTGAGTTTCATGCAATTTCAAGTATGTTAAGAGTCTCAAAAGCATCAAAAAAGAATAATAAAGTTTGATCCGTTGCCATGGCAACAGTATCTAAGATATCAATAATCCTTTCACAGGTCTTTATCTGCCGTGTGTCTACATTATACACATAAAGTTTGAAGCAAATCGGGTAAAAATAAGAGAGTGATTTCAAAGCATTTTGAAAGTGACACACTTCCTGCTGCCAGTTGGTGGCGCTATAACTTTGACTCACAATAGTCACATCCTTGTGTTCGGCCTCTTACAACGAACACACTGCTGAAGTTTCATCAAGATCAGTTAATGTATGCAGAAGTTATAACACACTTCCTGTGTCCCATTATTCGCCATAAATTCGTTTCCTCGCCACGGCCAAACCGTTCGAGATATCAAAAATCCGTTCGCAATTTAGCATCCTCAATGTCTTGACTTCATTCACACCTAGTTTGGTGGCGATCGGATGAATTCCCTAGGAGGAGTATTTCACATTCCATTGTATGCATTTTCCAAACAACGTATAATAACCGACTTCCTGTTGGGCTGGTGTAAAACTTAGAGCACGAAAGTTGTTCGGCCCGATGAGATCTATATGTGTACTGAGTTTCATATTATTACATGCAAGCGTGTTTGATTTATGGACCAATTTTTCCGACATAATTCCAGGGGGCGCTGTCGAGCCCCCGTGCCACGCCCGGGTACCAGCTTCAGTCCGGCCCTGATGGCCGCAGGTTCTGACGTGTGTGCAAAATTTCAAGAGTTTTTGAGCATGTTAAGGGCCCCAAAAGTGCCCGAGAAGTAGAAAAAAATAATAATAATAATAATAATAAACAATAATCCTACCGAAAACAATAGGGCCTTCGCCCTTTCAGGGCTTGGGCCCTAATAATCCTACCGAAAACAATAGGGCCTTCGCCCTTTCAGGGCTTGGGCCCTAATAAATAATCCTACCGGAAACAATAGGGCCTTCGCCCTTTCAGGGCTTGGGCCCTAATAATCCTACCGAAAACAATAGGGCCTTCGCCCTTTCAGGGCTTGGGCCCTAATAAATATAGCTGCGAGCAGCGATTACGGGCCCAAGCCGGTGGCACCGCAACCCCGGTGCCTTTAGTTACCTAAAGGCACCGGGGTGGCAGTACCGCCGGCTTTGGCCCTTCATCGCTGCTCGCAGCTATATTTATATATATATATATATATATATATATATATATATATATATATATATATATATATATATATATATATAAAAGACCAAAAATGTTGCTTGACTTACCTTATTCTGATTTTATGATACACTCAAAATATTTTGAGTGTATCATAAAATCAGAATAAGGTAAGTCAAGTAATATTTTCTGTCTTTTATATATATATATAAAAGACAGAAAATATTACTTGACTTACCTTATTCTGATTTTATGATACACTCAAAATATTCCACAACAAATCCTTTAAATTTAATGTAAAAATAAAAATGAAAGTAAGCAGTGTTGGGCTCACGTAACCCTCTCATTAGAATCAAAATGTTTCAACATTTGCGATGTATTTGGATGCTAAACTATTCTTTATTATAGGCTTTGTTCTTCACTCATGTTCCAATATCGACGGAAAAAATCATCCTCTTCACACGCGCAAAAATGTGCTTGAAACATCACAGTGGAGCGGTGCTTACTGTGAATGTACGAATTGTACTACTGACTATTTAGAGCAGTGTAATTTTTATATGTTAGGTTAACAATTTTTTTATTATATTTTATTAAGGCTATAATGAACAGGCTGCGATGTCAGGATTGCAATGCTGGTGTGTGTGTGTGTGTGTGTGTGTATGTGTGTTCATGTTTTTCTATCCCGGTGGGGACTTCAACCTGAATGCACACAGACTCATGGGGACTCGTGTCACAGTGGGGACCTAAATAGAGGTCCCCATGGGTAAACAAGCTTATAAATCATACAGAATGAGTTTTTTTGGAAATGTAAAAATGCAGAAAGTTTTCTGGGATAGGTAGGTTTAGGGGATTGGGTTAGTGTGAGGAGATAGAATATACAGTTTGTACAGTATAAAAACCATTAAGTCTATGGAGAGTCCCCACAAAGATAGTAAACCGTGTGTGTGTGTGTGTGTGTGTGTGTGTGTGTGTGTGTGTGTGTGTGTGTTTGTGTGTGTGTGTGGCGTGGGCGCGATTGAACAGTGGACACATAAAAACATACTCCGTCATTATACAGTACGACATTCAAACTGCAAAGTGTTAACTTATATTTGTGTACAGTCGCAATAAAACACAACATTGTGCTTTTGTAAAATAATTTCAAGCAATCCACCCCCCGAAAGGCGCTAATTTTAAAATGAAACTAAAATGCTCATGGCTGCACGGGCATTCATAACGGTGCGCATCCACGGCGAGGAACGAGCAGAACAGAGTGAACGTTTTTCAGTTAATTCCTACTTCCATAGGAATTCATTTGAAACGCTCGCTCAACCACTATCAATGTCAGTGCGGACGAGCACATTTTACTTTCGTTTTTAAGTTGGCGATTCAAAAGCCCCCAGCGGTGTCACACGTCGATTAACCGGTGGTAAAATATTCTCACCGTCACAAACCTAGTATATTTTTATGTAGATACAATAGGCCTACCTTATTTTGAACACAAGAGGGCAGTATAGCCCTATGTATGACTTGACTTTTATGTGACTAAATAGTACAATTACTATTTTTAAACTTATAAATAATTATTAAATTGAAAAAAAAAAAAGAATAAAATGGGTTTAGTTGTGATATTTGTATACTTTTATATAGAAATAAATGGTTTTTAATTACATTTTTAGAAGATGAGGCTTTTAGTTTCCTTTTTGTACATTACTTTAGTCCCTCACTATAGCAAAACCGTTTGAGATGTTTAATATCCGTTCACAATTTAGCATCTTTAATGTATTTTCATCATTTTGAAAAAGTTTGGTGTGAATAAAATAAACCAGTTAGGAAGAGTAGCTAAAAACTCAGAGTCTGAAATATCCAAAAAATCCACATTCAAACCAAAATATCTGACTTCCTTTTGCTCTGAGCTAATAACTGTAAATTAGAAAGTTGTCCGGCTCGGTGAGACCAATATATATTCTGATTTTTGTAACTGTTGGTAAAACTAACCCCCCCCACTTTTGTCAAAAGCATGTTGAAAGTGACACACTTCCTGCTGCCAGTTGGTGGCGCTATAACTTTGACTCACAATAGTTACATCCATCTGATCGGCCTCTTACCACGAACACACTGCTGAAGTTTCATCAAGATCAGTTAATGTATGCAGAAGTTATTCCACTTCGTGTTTCTCTTTTCTCGCCATAAATTCGATTCCTCGCCACGGCCAAACCGTTCGAGATATCAAAAATCCGTCCGCAATTTAGCATCCTCAAAGTCTTGACTACATGCACACCGAGTTTAGAGGGGACACGGTGAATTTTCTAGGAGGAGTATTTCACATTCCACAGCAAGCGTTTTCCAAACAACCCATAATAGCCGACTTCCTGTTGGGCTGGCGTAAAACTTGACCAGGGGAAAGTTGTTCGGCACGATGAGATCTATATGTGTACCGAGTTTCATATTAATTCATGCAAGCGTGTTTGATCTATGGACCAAGTTTTTGGACCCCTTTCAAGGGGGCGCTGTTGAGCCCCCCTGCCACGCCCGGGTACCAGCTTCAGCCCGTCCCTGATGGCAGGGGGTTCTGACTTGTGTGCAAAGTTTCAAGAGTTTTTGAGCATGTTAAGGACCCCAAAAGCCCCTGAAACCTTGATTAACAATATAAAAGCAATAGTCAAATCCCCCCTCCCCTCACACACACAGAGACACAGAGAGAGGGAGAGAAAATTCTTCAGAAAATCCACATTCAAACCAAAATATCTCTCTTCCTGTTGGTCGGAGATAGATCATGTAAATTAGAAAGTTGTCCGTCTTGATGAGAACAATACACATACCAAGTTTTGTTGCTGTTGATAAAACTAACCCCCTCACTTATGACTAAAGGTGGCGCTACTGAGCCCCTCACCACGCCCGTTTCTGAAACTTTGCACATGTCTACTGGCTAATAAATGTGATGTGTCTGTCGAGTTTCATGCAATTTCAAGTATGTTAAGAGTCTCAAAAGCATAAAAAAAGAATATTAAAGTTTGATGCGTTGCCACGGCAACAGTATCTAAGATATCAATAATCCTTTCACAGGTTTACATCTGCCGTGTGTCTACATTGTACACATAAAGTTTGAAGCAAATCTGGTAAAAATAAGACAGTGATTTCAAAGCATTTTAATAGTGATGTACTTCCTGCTGCCTGTTGGTGGCGCTATAACTTTGACTCACAATAGTCACATCTGTGCGATCGGCCTCTTACAACGAACACACTGCTGAAGTTTCATCAAGATCAGTTAATGTATGCAGAAGTTATAACACACTTCCTGTTTCTTTTTTTCGCCATAAATTCGTTTCCTCGCCATGGCCAAACCGTTCGAGATATCAAAAATCCGTCCGCAATTTAGCATCCTCTATGTCTTGACTTCATGCACACCAAGTTTGGAGGCGAATCGATGAATTCCCTAGGAGGAGTACATTAAATTCCACAGCAAGCGTTTTCCAAACAACCCATAATAGCCGACTTCCTGTTGGGCTGGCGTGAAACTTGACAGAGGGAAAGTTGTTCAGCCCGATGAAATCTATATGTGTACCGAGTTTCATATTAATTCATGCAAGCGTGTTTGATATATGGACCAAGTTTTCAGACCCTGTTCAAGAGGGCGCTGTTGAGCCCCCCTGCCACGCCCGTTTCTGAAACTTTTCACATGTCTACTGGCTAATAAGTGTTATGTGTCTGTCGAGTTTCATCCAATTTCAAGCATGCTAAGAGTCTCAAACGCATCCGAAAAGAACATTAAAATTTGATGCGTTGCCACGGCAACAGTATCTAAGATATCAATAATCCTTTCACAGGTCTACATCTGCCGTGTGTTTACATTATACACATAAAGTTTGCAGCAAATCGGATAAAAGTAAGAGGGTGACTTCAAAGCATTTTGAAAGTGACACACTTCCTGCTGCCAGTTGGTGGCGCTATAACTTTGACTCACAATAGTCACATCCATGTGATCGGCCTCTTACAACGAATACACTGCTGAAGTTTCATCAAGATCAGTTAATGTATGCAGAAGTTATAACACACTTCCTGTGTCCCATTATTCGCCATAAATTAGTTTCCTCGCCACGGCCAAAGCGTTCGAGATATCAAAAATCTGTTCGCAAGAATTCATCCTCAATGTCTTGACTTTATTCTCACCGAGTTTGGTGTCGATCGGATGAAATCCCTAGGAGGAGTATTTCACATTCCATTGTATGCGTTTTCCAAACAACGTATAATAACCGACTTCCTGTTGGGCTTTTGTAAAACTTAGAGAACGAAAGTTGTTCGGCCCGATGAGATCTATATGTGTACTGAGTTTCATATTATTACACGCAAGCGTGTTTGATTTATGGACCAAGTTTTCGGACCCCATTCCAGGGGGCGCCGTCGAGCCCCCCTGCCACGCCCCGGTACCAGCTTCAGCCCGGCCCTGATGGCCGCGGGTTCTGACGTGTGTGCAAAATTTCAAGAGTTTTTGAGCATGTTAAGGGCCCCAAAAGTGTCAAAAAGGCAAAAAAAAAAATAATGAAGAAAAAAAAAAAAAAAAATCCTTACGGAAACAATAGGGCCTTCGCCCTTTCAGGGCTTGGGCCCTAATAATAATAATAATCCTACCGAAAACAATAGGGCCTTCGCCCTTTCAGGGCTTGGGCCCTAATAATCCTTACAAAAACAATAGGGCCTCCGCCCTTTCAGGGCTTGGGCCCTAATTATCTGCACGATGCACAGTGCATGCAGGAGGTTTGGCCTCAATAGCCCTGAAGTGAGTGAGGAATGTGCAGGGTAGAATTTTTTGCTGAATTGACATTAATCTGGTTGTTTTAAACAAGATTATTTTCACCTGTAAGGATTACATGCAATTTTGTAAATTAATCTGCTAATTCCCATGTATTAACATTAATTCCCATTCCCAACTTATTATTACAGGAACACAGACACTTCATATTTAATTGTATTTAATTATTTAAATTGTGATTTTTACATTTAATAGATTAGACTTAGATAGACTACTTAATAGATTGAAAACGTACTAGATTAAGTAAAATACACACAGCCGCATGGGCATTCATAGCGGTGCGGAGCAGAGCGACCAGTGGAGACACACTGTTATGAATGCTCATGTGGCCTCAGCAGTGTCTGTTAATTGTTGTTCAATTGTTCTTTGTTTCTTTTTGTCATAGGTGTACGTGGAAGACCTTCCATTAATGTTTCAAAGCAGCAAATTGAGTTTCTAATGAAACAGGGACACACCATTAAGCAGATGGCCAATATTCTGGGCTGCTCATCTTCATTTCTTTATAGGAAAACTAAACAGCTCGGAATTCCTATACGAAAACTGCAAAGACAAGTGACTGAGGAAGAGCTCATTCAGCATGTCAGAAGACTTCACAGTCTCTATCCCAACACAGGAAGTGAGGTGTGTTAGGCAAAGGAAAGTCTAATTCAGTATTCTGCATCCATACTGTCCGTCAAATTAAATAAATTTGCTTTTATTATTACTTCTTAGATCATGAGGGGGCTGCTACGTGGAGAAGGGCTGTTTGTCCAGCGGTGCAGGGTCCGAGAAGCCCTTACCATAATCGATCCCACCGCGACTGCACGCAGGTGGAGTAATGCCATTGCCAGAAGAGTCTACCATGTTCCTCATCCAAACAGTTTATGGCACATAGATGGAAATATGCGGTTGATTAGGTAATACACTATTCATCCCTCCCCCCAATACAAAGACACAGGTTCGGTGGACTGGAAACACTAAATTGCCCATAGGAGTGAGTGCATGTGAGAGTGTCCTTGGCCCTGTTTACACCTGGTATTAAGATGTGTTTTCGTCGATCGGATCACAAGTGGACGATGCTAAATACAGGCTTAAACATGGTCTAAAACTTTGAGCTTTTGAACACTTCCAGAGGTAGTTGAAAAAGCATTTGACCGAATGCTTTCATAGTGTAAACGCAAAAAATATGGTAGAATGTGTTCGAACAACCACAAAACATTGTCTACTCTCCTCCTACTGACCTAATACGTAACATTATGGGAAGAGCTCTAACCAGATGGGATTTAAACGTTGTTGGCTGAAGACCCAAGTTTGGTTTTGAAGACGAAAAACGTACCAAACACAATGTTCTCTTGAGAGAACACAGAACAGCAGCTTTCGTTTCTACTCTGACAGCCACAAGACCAGCCGAACACAGGGAGTGTGTATTAGAAATCAGGAATGGTGAGCACCATTCCTGATTTCTAATACACACTCCCTGTGTTCGGCTGGTCTTGTGGCTGTCAGAGTAGAAACGAAAGCTGCTGTTCTGTGTTTTTCAATCTTCGCCTTCATTCCGTCATTATGTACACTGAAAAAAATTATTCGTTGAATTTATTAATTTTTATCGTAAGTGGTTGCACACAATTGATTTTAGCTACATTTAAACAAATGCATTAAGTTGAACTTAGTATATTTTAGTTCAACTTAATGCATTTGTTTAAATGTAGCTAAAATCAATTGTGTGCAACTACTTACCATAAACAAATTTAGTAAATTCAACTATCATTTTTTTTCAGTGTACCTTGCATGAGCTTATTTCGTCCATTAGACTGAAAGATCTTAAAAAGCCCATACATTTATCCGCCCATAGACCCTCCTCTGAAAGAAATCAGGACAGAAGTGGTCGAAAGTGGACAAAAGAGACGGATTTAAACACCAGGTGTAAACGGGAATTTGTCTCCCTAATCCACTTGTGATCCGATCGACCAAAACACATCCTAATACCAGGTGTAAACAGGGCCCTAGTTTAGTGCACTTCCAGTGTTGGGTTACATCAGGAAGGACTTCTGGGCATAAATCCTGTGTCGAAAAAGCCTTATTCAGACTGTCAGGCCAAACCCAATTTTTGTGCATATCTAATTGGAATCATATTTAGCAAGTGTGAACAGCAGGGGAAAAATTCACTTGTAATTATTATTATTTTTTTTTACAAATCCATTTTGAGGAAAAAAACCTTGCATCACAATATTGTGGTTGTCAAAACAATTGGTAAATAAGCAGAACTTCATTATGTTTGGTGACAACATGTTATGTTTACATGACAGATAGACTGCTGTTATGTGCTTGACACAAATTTCATGATTTTCATGATAAACTTGTGATTTGATTCCGATCTTAAAGGGATACTTCACTTTAAAATGAAAATTCTGTCATTATACTCACCCTCAAGTTGTTTCAAACCTGTATGAATTTATTTCTTCTGCTGAACAGAAAGGAAGATATTTTGAAGAATGTCAGTAACAAACAGTCAACTGGTCCCATTGACTTCCATAGTAATAATAAAAAAAATACTATGGAAGTCAATGGGACCAGTTAACTGTCTGGTTACTGACATTCTTCAAAATATCTTCCTTTCTGTTCAGCAGAAGAAAGAAATTCATACAGGTTTGAAACAATTTGAGGGTGAGTATAATGACAGAATTTTCATTTTAAAGTGAAGTATCCCTTTAAGATTGGAATCAAATCGCAAGGAAGGATGGAATCACCACAAAATCAGAACTGAGAACAATAAAACACCTGTCCAAATATGGACTGCAGGAATGCTTGCCAACATGGAGACAAACTGCAGAGCCATCAGCAATGTTTTTGGTGAAGATCCTTGCAGCACACAAACTCTACAAGAGCTTTTGGCGCAACATGGCGTAGAAAACTTCCCTGTGACTGATGATGGCGAAGATCATTTTCCTGCTGTAGTTGTGGAGCAACCCAGAATCAATCTGAGCCATCAGCAGCAGCAAAACATTATGCAGGCAATTGAGACCATCTCAGATACTACTGCTAAGTATCAGACATGCTGCAGAGAAATTGCAAACACATTACAAGATGGCTGAGATACAATTTATGATACTCTGTTTTTTCTTGAAACGCACCATCAGAATGATAATGTTTATGTATTCTGGATACTTGACGATCTCAAAGGGACCCCCCCCCCCCCCTCTAAAAAAAAAAAACTATTAAATGCCTTCAGGTAAATACCACACTGTCTGTTTCATGCTCTGACAAAATGTTTTTAGCAGGATTACTAGACTCCAATGTGAAAAAAGGATTCAGACAAATGCAATCAAAATTGATTGAGGTTTTATTGTTCCATATATGCAGTGAAACATGAATTAGCACATTTTGCTTCATTTACTTGATTTATCATCATCAGTTTTAATTCCACTAAATTGAAAAAGTACATAACAGCAAGTTGTGCTAATATATATATCAAACATTAAAGGTAAGAACAGTACAACAATAACAGTAAATGCAAGAACAGTAAAATGCATGTTTGAGTGTTAAGATAATTATTTCAAGTATTTCTTTTATCACCCTTACATGAACAAGGTACTACATGGTGCCAAAGGTTGGCGACTGCAGAATACCTTCGGTCATGTAGGTTCTAAAAGATTCGTAGGTACTGTGAATTGGAAGTCTGAGAACAATAAGGCATGTGTTGGCCTCTGGAAATATTCTTGTGTCTTGACCAAATGTAAGTAAAAATTCAATTTTTGGCTGATGGGGGAATCCAAGAGGAGGCACAGATGAGGCTCCAGAAGCAAACTGCAGCACCATTTCCAGTGTCAACGGATTGCAGTCACCTTCTGTAACCACACAGATTCAGACAGACACACAAAGAAGCAGAATAAGGTTTAAATTGAATATCATATTCAGTATGTTGGCTTTCTCAAGCCAACTAATTTTTTTATTGGAAAGAAATTTAACTTCACAAAAATGTGTCACTCAAAATCACATTAAATGCAAATACATTTTTTACAACAAAGTGGTTGTAATGTTTAAATGATAAAGCACTAAAACCCCTACCTTCTACATCTATTAACCAGTCTCTCCAGAAACAGATCGTCTTATTTTCCAGTTGCCTTTTGTTGCTGCCAAGGGGTGAGAAGTCCACTTCGAAAAGAGTTGTCAGATCTTTTGCCTCCAGTGGTCTGATCGCATTGACAAACAGGTCCTCAAAGATTTCAGCATGATTTTTTAGCTCGTCCATCAGACCAAAAGTTTTGAAACCCTCTTCAAATCTGTCACAGGACATTTAGAGATTTTAATCAAGTCATAATGAGATTTTAGCCACAACCAAACTTTCCATTTACTACATTTTTCCTTTGTACAGCATTTATATGGTTCTCATGATGGATACTTACTGTCTGAGAGCCAAATTTATCCGCCCATTCACAAAGTATTCTGCTGCAGATTGGATCAGGGAATCCCTCTCTTCAAGTGATGAGATGTACCTAAGTGCCCCCATCATGTTCAGACTGTCCCCAGCATCTGATATAGCAGAATTTGCTTTTTGAACAGAGTCTGCTTCTTTAATCTGCAAGTAAACCATTAGAAAGTTATGCCATGAAATCACAAAGCATCCATTGCAAATAACAAAATAAAAAATCCCTGCATAGATGAGAGTGTTTAATGTACAAGTCTAAAGTTTATAATCACCTTTGAGAGTTTTTCTCTGAAGCAGCTGTCAGCTATTTCCTCAAGGGAGACCGGAAGTGTACATAATAATAATAATAATAATAATTCATTACATTTATATAGCGCTTTTCTCGACACTCAAAGCGCTTTACATAGAAGGGGGGATCTCCTCAACCACCACCAATGTGCAGCATCCACCTGGATGATGCGACGGCAGCCATATTGCGCCAGAACGCCCACCACACACCAGCTTACTGGTGGAGAGGAGACAGTGATGAAGCCAATCAGTATATGGGGATGATTAGGAGGCCATGATGGACAGAGGCCACTGGGCAAATTTGGCCAGGATGCCGGGGTTACACCCCTACTCTTTCGAAAGACATCCTGGGATTTTTAATGACCACAGAGAGTCAGGACCTCGGTACCACAGAGGTTTTAATCAAGTCATAATGAGATTTTAGCCACAACCAAACTTTCCATTTACTACATTTTTCCTTTGTACAGCATTTATATGGTTCTCATGATGGATACTTACTGTCTGAGAGCCAAATTTATCCGCCCATTCACAAAGTATTCTGCTGCATGTACCACAGAGTTGCATAAAGAGACGATCAGAAAAAAAACGAGGGCCAACTCCACCATGAACTATGCACACTGCAATCATTTTTGCAATGGTCATGTACAAGCCATTCTCAAGTGCTGAAAAACATATATATATACATATATTTAGTGATATATTTAGTATATACATATA
Organism: Squalius cephalus; assembly: GCA_022829025.1. NCBI lineage: Eukaryota > Metazoa > Chordata > Actinopteri > Cypriniformes > Leuciscidae > Squalius > Squalius cephalus. The sequence continues at coordinate 57,432,495 of CM040793.1, read as the reverse complement.
TTTCAATTTCATAAGAAAAAAAAGAAAAGCAAATTAGATAATCCTCACCATGAGTATCAAGAGCCAGTAGTCTGTTGTCTTCCGGCCCTTCAAATATTTTTGATATCTGGATTTCCCTCATCAACAAGCGTAGGTATTCCCTGGTTGGTCCACCATCATCTATAGCTCCTTCTCCAACCCCATCAGAGTCCACAAAAATCACATCCAGTCTTGCTTCTGGATTGAAGCGCCTTCGTTTGAAAGCATGCAGGCTACCTTGTAATATGTTGTCTCGACTTACATTGATTTGATTGCTTGTGGGACAACATGAGAGATCGACGATGAAGAGTTTCTTGGTTTCTGACAATGCTACCCTTTAAACAACCTGGAGTTGTTTTTTCCCAGGGGGGAGGAGTGTGGCGGAGCTGAAACACTACAAAAACAAATTAAATCATTAAATCAAGGTTGTCTCCGCCCATTTCCGTTGCTAAGTGGGGAAAAAGGAAATTAGGTTATTACATAAAAGGAGGAGTTTATACTGAAGGAGGGAAGAGAGAGAAAGTGTGGGAAAAGACGTGAAGTTTGTTGTTACGAGGGCGATTTATCGAGGTGAGAACCGGAAAGCCTCAATAACAGTCGAGCGCCAACTGAAAGTAACCACATGAACTGAACGAGCTGTTGGTAATTCCATGGTGGAATAGTAAACTGAAAAAAAAGGTGTTTTCCCTTACCTGGGAGGCGGTGACGCAATCGTCAGCGGGTAGAACGCTGTGCCTCTGCTGGAGCGGATTCGGGAGAGTAAACCGCTCTTCACAAGTCTTCAGCGCGGAGCGTGTAAAAGACCCACAATCGAGCTGTGTTAAGGACCGTCTGGATCCTGTGGCTGTTTCCAGTTACCATCCAACAGAGTTTCACCATTGCTAACAGCTACGGCGTGGCTGTATTCGCGGCTGGTTTTTCCCAAACACTCACACAAATTCACCTCTGCATTTTCCACATCCGGGTTATCCGGTCCCACACAAACTAAGCAGTGAGTTAAATTTTTTTGTTATTTTTATTTATTTTTTTTACCACCAAACAAAATTGACATTTTTTTATATTTTTGTTGTGGTTGAGAAAATCTGATTCTGCACCTGGACGGACGAACTGTTGAATCCGTGGTCTTTGTAAAGAAGATTTGACTGAGAATTTAAAGTGGTTGTATAATTTTCCTTTTTTGTGTGTGAAATGGTATGAAATACAGACATTTCTAAACTGATTCTGAACTGTCCTTGGTGATTTCTTTTTTTCTTTCTTTTTTTTTGATTTCGTGTATGTAATGGTGGCATTTAAGCTATCTGGGTTATTGTTTTGAAAATATTGGCAGGGTTACACCTGCCTGGCGCCCGAACTTACTAATTTTTATTTGAACAATCATTGGTTGATTATTTGAATTTATTATCGGGTTGCCACCGTTACATCAGTGGCGCCCGAACAGGGACTTGAAACTTGAAAACCTGGAACCTGAAATTTGTAATCTGAAAACTTGAATATATTATCTCTTTGAACTGTTTTGTTTTGGATTTGCTCCTGTGATCGTTGAACATTTTCCCTGTGAACTGTTGCATTATCCGAGTGGACATTTATTATTTTTATGATCATTTGAGCTTTGGTGAATTGAACTGTGGTCTATCCAGACGATTTTTGAGAACGTTTGGGCTATTGTTTGAAAATTGTGTGAAAAAAAAAAAAAAAAAACTTCTGTGAAGTAACCCCTCTGTAGTTTGTTATTTTGTTGTTACCCCCTTTGCCAAAAGAAATTGAGATTGGCCAAGTAGTGTTTTCATTACTTTATTTTTTTTTTACATTTCACCCTTGACCATTGCCACTTTCACACATACACGTCACCCATGGCCCATACCCCTCAACCACAATCCACTTTCGTGGCCATTGATCCTCCAGACATTGCAACACCCAACTGGCCCCTGGTGCAACAAACTCCACAGCAACCCAGACAACTACCTCCTGTTCCCACTTTCTACTCCACCCCCACTCAGTTTCACCCTCCAAGAACCCATGTGCAATTTTCCACTCCACCACCAGGGGAAAGGGCTCCTCCTCCACCGACTGTTGACATGCCGTTGTGCACTTCCATGGAACTGACACCTCCTTCTGGAACACAGCGTGACTTGCCTGCGGTTCTCCCAACACCTGGCAGAGGAATGTATCAATTATCAGAGCACGTACAAGGGAACTGGGATATCCTGTTTAATTGTCTCAAACAGCAGGACACAGCTTTGAAAGTACTCACCCAGGAACTTGCAACTACCACTTCACAGCATGATGCCAAGATTGAAACCTTGACTGTTAAGATTAAATCCAACCATCAGCAGCTTCAGACCACGATCACTGCTCTAAAACAACATGATGAAGAGGATACTGATCAGCTGACAAAAGCCATGAAGGTGATGGTGACAGGAGAACTGCAGAAAAGTGAGCGCACCATAGTCTCTGAAGTCCGATTTATGGTCGAACAATTGCAACTAGAGGTACAGAAAGACATCCATGAAGTGCAGCAAAGTACTCGAAAGGATTGTGGCCAACTTTTCCAGGAGATCAGTCAATGTAGTGTCCAATTGAATACCGTAAGTGACTCCTTGAAAGAGATGAAATCAGAAATAAGCAGTTACTTCAAATTCCCTGGGAAAACAGTAACTGACTTTTCATCGATGACACTAAAATCACCCCCACGCTCCACTGCTGCAGAAGGTGAAACGTCAAAACCTCACACATCCTCGTCTGCACATCTACCTTCTTCGCATCCAACATCTGTGGTCAAGAGTGATCATTTGAAACTAACCTTCCCCACCTTTGGCAGATCATCAGATGATAGTGACCCTCTGTTATATTTAACCAAATGTCACGACTTTCTGGCATTACACCCCTTAGAGGATACAGACATTCTGGCAACCTTTCGCACTGTCCTTTATGGAACAGCACGGGACTGGTGGGAAGTGGCTAGATCCTCTATTCGAACATGGAATGAGTTTGAATCCGCATTTCTTGCAGCATTTCTTTCTGAGGATTATGAAGACGAGTTAGCTGAGCGTGTCCGCACCCGAATTCAAGGGGAAAAGGAGTCCATTAGAGATTTCGCTTTCACTTACAGAGCTCTATGCAAGCGCTGGAAACCTTCACTGACAGAGTTTGAAATAGTTAAACTGATACTCAAAAACATTAAACCATACCTTGCCAGTCAACTTCGCAGCAGAGTAAGTTCAGGGGATGAACTGGTAAAACTTGGGCATCAACTAGAAAAAGACTATGTTCATCAGCTGCATTATGAAGGACGAACCATGACTTCACCTATATCACAAAAACCTACCTCTAACCGCCAAGGTGAAAGACCCACCGTCCAATGCTGGAGATGTAAAGGTCAGCATCCACCTGGAAACTGTCCACAATACTCCACTTCACCTTTCACATCGCCTCAAGGTCCTTTCCAACCTGCAGGAAACAAGCGAAATTCCCCAGCACAAAACACAGGAGGAGCACCATCAAATAACACCCTATCTGTCACACCTCCATCCCAACCATCTACTATGACTGCCTCTTTTACTTCTAAATGTGAGTCTATACCTCAACAGTTGGTCGTCCCCATTACCATTGGCAGATGGACAGGAAAGGCTATAGTCGACACCAGGGCAAGCTATACTCTTTTACACGAGAGCTTATGGACAGAGCTTGCATCCTCTGAGCCACTCCGTACTTGGGCTCTTGGTCCTCTCTACCTGGCTAATGGTGAGACCGCTGTACCTATAGGATGGACAACCATTGAAATGACACTCCATAACCAAGTTTTTTCTCTACCTGTAGCCATCCTTTCCACCAAAGCTTTAGCATACTCTGTAGTCTTGGGATTGGATTTTATATTCACCAGTGGTCTTCAGATCAATGTCGCAGATGGAAAATATTCTTTCAAGTCAATTCCCAACAGCGAATATCCTTTCCAGCCTGGACGAGCTAGCATCCCCGCTAGAGGAAACCAGCATCTGAAACAGAAAGCACAACATAAAAATACAGGGAGAACTCTCACATTGTTCAGCTCTATTCCTCCACAGCAAATGCCAGGGGTGTCCCAGTCATCAGATAATCTGGATGGAAAAACTTTAATGAAAACCCTGGTAGACACAGCACACTTACCACCTGAGGGAAAGTGCCAACTGCTTCACCTCTTAGAGAACAATCCTCAAGTCTGTACCCTCCAGCTCGGGAGAACAACAGTACTCCAGCATTGTCTTTATACTGTCCATCCTGTGCCCCTCAAACAGCGTCCATACAGATTAACACCAGAGAAACAAGATGTGGTACAAGAACAAGTTAAAGAAATGTTGAAGAATGGTATCATCAAACCATCACACTCTGCTTGGGCCTCACCTATTGTCCTGGTCCCAAAAAAGGACGGCAGCCAGAGATTCTGTGTGGACTATAGGAGAGTAAATGCTATCACTGAGAGAGATGCCTATCCTCTACCTAATATCACTGAGATCTTGGAATCCCTCTCCGGTGCAGGTATTTTCTCCAGCATCGACCTCAACAGTGGGTACTGGCAGGTGACCATGGAACCTGAGAGCAAGTCCAAGACTGCATTCATCGCCCCATCTGGGTTATACCAATTCAATGTCATGCCTTTTGGTCTGAAAAATGCTCCAGCAACATTTCAGCGATTAATGGAGACTGTCTTAGGTGAACTGCGAGGAAGAATATGTTTCGTGTATATTGATGATATTATCATTTACTCACCCTCTGTCACCCAACACTTCCATGATCTTCAGACTGTCTTCGACCGATTGCACACTGCTGGTTTAACCATAAACCTAAAAAAGAGTAAGTTCTGCCTTCATGAATTGACATTTCTGGGACATGTGGTAAACACAGAAGGCATCACGGCTGACCCCAGCAAAGTAGAGGCCATACGTTCCTACCCTGTACCCAAGAACCTTAAAGAAGTTCAACGATTTCTCGGTTTGGCGGGATGGTACCATAGGTTTGTGCCCAATTTCTCTCGGATAGCTGAACCTATAAATGCCTTGAAGAAAAAGGGACGTAGATTCCAGTGGTCACCACAGTGTCAACAAGCCTTTGAGAAATTGAAGACATGTCTCACCTCACCTCCAATCCTGGGTCATCCTGACCTTCAGCTTCCTTTTGTTGTCTACACTGATGCCAGTGATTCAGGGCTCGGTGCAGTGTTGACACAAAGGAAAACCCATGGCTTGGAAGAAGTCATCGCCTATGGCAGTCGAACGTTAACCAAAGCTGAGATTAATTATTCAGCTACAGAGAAAGAGTGTCTGGCAATAGTATGGGCGCTAGAAAAATGGCAATACTACCTGGAACCGAAACTCTTCACAGTAGTCACGGATCATTCAGCTCTACAGTGGGTCATGAATTCCACAAAAACCACGGGACGTCTAATCCGTTGGGCCCTCCGTCTGCAAAAATTTGACTTTGTGGTTGAGTATCGAAAGGGAAAACTCAATGAAGCTCCAGATGCGTTATCCCGGATGTACTCCGTACCTGGATGCCACTTATACTCCAATCAGAAGGAGGACTTTGGATTTCCACTTTCCGCAGTAGACATCTGGGAAGAACAGCACAAAGATCTGGTAATTACCACACTATTTCAGTCACTAGCAGACAACGATTCCTCTGTGCAAGATCAATATGAGGTAATTGAAGATAAGCTGTATCATCGAACTCATCTGACTAATGGGCAAGTACATTACAGACTCTATGTCCCGGCTACCCTTGTCCCAGAAATTCTACAGCATTACCATGCGCATCCCTTAAGTGGTCATTTGGGAATTAGCAAAACTTACCAGAGAGTGCGTCAGGTCGCTTTCTGGCCCTCCATGTGGACATCTGTAAAAAAATATGTAAAAAGGTGCATGAAATGCCAGACCTTGAAAAATGAGAACCGAAAACCTGCTGGGAAAATTCAACAAACCACCACCAGTACCAGTCGTCCAAACGAGATGTTGGGAGTAGATATCATGGGACCACTGCCTCGCAGCTCCCACCAACATGAATATCTACTAGTGTTCGTGGATTACTATTCCCGATGGGTTGAACTGTTCCCCTTGCGAAAGGCCACTGCTCAGGCTGTTGCTTCACACCTCAGAAAAGACATCCTTACGCGATGGGGGGTACCTGATTTCATCCTCTCTGATCGAGGTACACAGTTCACCTCAGCCGTCTTTCAGGACATCTGTGCAAAATGGAAAGTCACTCAGAAGATGACCACAGCATATCATCCTCAGACAAACCTAACCGAACGAGTGAACAGGACATTAAAACAGATGATCTCAGCATATGTGGATGACAATCATAAAAAATGGGACCAACACCTACCTGAACTACGGTTTGCCATTAATTCAGCGGTACAAGAAACCATCGGTATGTCTCCAGCCGAGCTTCACCTTGGGAGAAAATTACAGGGGCCAATGGACAAGCTGCTGCATGGGCAAAATCTTACTCCAACTGCTCCATCTTACGAGGTCACAGAACATCTGTCCGAGTTGCAAGCTAGAGCCAAAGAAAACTCCAAGAAAGCATCATTAAGACAGCTCCGTAGCTACAACAAGACCCGAAGAGATGTCTTCTACAAAGAAAAAGACCGTGTATGGGTGAGAAATTTCCCACAATCAAGTGCACTTCACCATTTCTGTGCTAAACTTGCCAACAAATGGAAAGGTCCCTACAGAATAATAAAACGGCTGGGACCTTTGAATTATCGTGTGGCACTAGAAGACACTGGTGAAGATGTGCGTACCGTTCATGTATGTAACTTGAAGCCATGTTTTCCTACCGCTGATGAGTTAAACCATCTGGAAAAATCGAAACTTTTGGAAATTTTCCACGAATCCACTGACGACGATGAAGAGTTTCTTGGTTTCTGACAATGCTACCCTTTAAACAACCTGGAGTTGTTTTTTCCCAGGGGGGAGGAGTGTGGCGGAGCTGAAACACTACAAAAACAAATTAAATCATTAAATCAAGGTTGTCTCCGCCCATTTCCGTTGCTAAGTGGGGAAAAAGGAAATTAGGTTATTACATAAAAGGAGGAGTTTATACTGAAGGAGGGAAGAGAGAGAAAGTGTGGGAAAAGACGTGAAGTTTGTTGTTACGAGGGCGATTTATCGAGGTGAGAACCGGAAAGCCTCAATAACAGTCGAGCGCCAACTGAAAGTAACCACATGAACTGAACGAGCTGTTGGTAATTCCATGGTGGAATAGTAAACTGAAAAAAAAGGTGTTTTCCCTTACCTGGGAGGCGGTGACGCAATCGTCAGCGGGTAGAACGCTGTGCCTCTGCTGGAGCGGATTCGGGAGAGTAAACCGCTCTTCACAAGTCTTCAGCGCGGAGCGTGTAAAAAACCCACAATCGAGCTGTGTTAAGGACCGTCTGGATCCTGTGGCTGTTTCCAGTTACCATCCAACAGAGTTTCACCATTGCTAACAGCTACGGCGTGGCTGTATTCGCGGCTGGTTTTTCCCAAACACTCACACAAATTCACCTCTGCATTTTCCACATCCGGGTTATCCGGTCCCACACAAACTAAGCAGTGAGTTAAATTTTTTTGTTATTTTTATTTATTTTTTTTACCACCAAACAAAATTGACATTTTTTTATATTTTTGTTGTGGTTGAGAAAATCTGATTCTGCACCTGGACGGACGAACTGTTGAATCCGTGGTCTTTGTAAAGAAGATTTGACTGAGAATTTAAAGTGGTTGTATAATTTTCCTTTTTTGTGTGTGAAATGGTATGAAATACAGACATTTCTAAACTGATTCTGAACTGTCCTTGGTGATTTCTTTTTTTCTTTCTTTTTTTTTGATTTCGTGTATGTAATGGTGGCATTTAAGCTATCTGGGTTATTGTTTTGAAAATATTGGCAGGGTTACACCTGCCTGGCGCCCGAACTTACTAATTTTTATTTGAACAATCATTGGTTGATTATTTGAATTTATTATCGGGTTGCCACCGTTACAAACTCTGCTATGAAGCTTCTTCAAAATCATCTGTAGATCAACTCTAAAACACAAAGGGGTAAAATAAGTTTGCTTTCATGTGTCTGAAAAAGTTTAGTTCTTTAAATTCCTTTAAAGTATAACATAACATACTGATCTGAAATAATTTCACAGTTGTCAGTTGTTACAGAGGATGGTTGAGTGGGAAGAGAGCGTTCAGGTGACCACTGATGATATGTGTGTGAAGGTGAAGGAGCAGGTGACCAGTGTGCAGGTGAAGGAGCAGGTGAAGGAGCAGGTGACCAGTGTGCAGGTGAAGGAGCAGGTGAAGGAGCAGGTGACCAGTTTGGGGGTGTTGGGGAATGACAATCATTCAGTGGCAAAGAAGTAATCGGTTCATGTGATGATGATGCAAGCGACTGGTTGGAAAAGGACGAGGTAAAATGAACTTCACCAGAATTCACTTGAACGCTTACTTCGTTCTGTTTATCTTGACTTTCCTGTACATACAGACCAATATTTTAAATAAAAAAATATATTTAAAAAAAAAGAAGAGAAAAAACTATATACACCTAAAATAGTTTTAGAGACTATAAATAGAAGGGTTACTCACGTGTGCATCCATTGGTGAACCCCAAACAACATAAAGAGTTGAATGACCCTGGATGTTGTAATCATTAAGTGTTCCTGAAAGGTTATTTTCAAGAGGTGTAGATGAGATCGCATCTTGAACATAGAACACTTCACTGGACAGGTCATCCTGACCAACAAAGTCAAATAAGATCTGAAAAGAAGTACATGAAACATAGGTAGATTACACTTAGTGACATTATTATACAATTATCCTTCTTCATCAAGGCTAATTACTATATTATTTCCCAAACACATTTTAAATCATGACTGTTTTCTATGCTTATTGTTTATCCTTTTATTAAAAATCAGCAGTCATTTACTTGAATTGTGTCTGACAAGATGAATTTTCGAATTTTTTCCACTCCATTAGGAAACTTGAATTTGATGGGCACAGCATCAATGGGTTCCTCGTAATTCGCAATCCTCTTCCGTCTGTCTTCAATTGCCTATTATGCAACCAAGGTTACATGAATGCAGTACCTTTTTTTTTACTTCAAACAAACAAATCATGAGTTATATTTTTTAAAATAACATTTACCTGTAGTCGACTCTTCTCCTGCGCCTCTAAACATTGGCGTCTCATTTCCTATTTATAATATAAAGAATTTGTGGATTCTATTTAAATAGAAATGTATATTACACCTATTCATATACCTTAGAACTAGTATGTTCATAGAAAAACATTACAGAGCAGTTTAATGTCCATACTCTCAAATAAATAGTTTCTTTTGTATTACAACCATCTTATACCATCCAGACCTTAATGTCAATTCAGAAAATGTACTAAAGGTTAAATGGGTTCATGTAACAATACATCAACATTTCCTTAATAAAAATGTCTTTCACACCGGACTCAACTGGTCAAAAACACGATTTTCCCAAGATTAGTAAAGAGGACCTCAACATTCAAAAGTTTATATATATATATATATATATATATATATATATATATATATATATATATATATATATATATACAGGTAATGCAGTTTATATATAGCTTAATGTTCTTAATCAAAGACATTTACACATATTAGCTGAAGTATTACAAGACTAACAGTATGCTACTATCATGTTTTTTTGATGTAAACTTGCACATTTAGAAAGTAAAATGTTAGGTGGTTGCTGGTTGCAGTGAAAAAAATAATACAGTTACTTACTTTTTCTCTATCTGCCATTAAAGATTGTTCAAATTCTTTGTCTTGTTCTTGCCGCAAAGATCGCCACTGCTGCAAGACCTATAAACACATAAAAAAATATCTGATTTAAATATTATGAGAAACAAATGATCAACACAGACTCTGGTACATATTGGTTTAAAACGTTATAGGTCTATTCTTAGTTACCACTGTGCTGTCTGCAGTGTCATCTGTGTTGCCACTAAAGTCAGTAAGGTCAATCACCACAGATGGAGTTGGCTCCTCAGAGTCAGAGTCAATCACCACACTTTCAGAGTTGGCTCCTGCTTCAGGTGCACTTTGTGACCGGCACAAAGGAGGTGGTGATTCCTGTGTGGGTAACTGTTGTCATTTACACCACAACACACTTTTACATAAAGCATTATCAAAGAAAATTATTACAAACCTGGTATAATTCTGCTAATGGCAGAATGTACAGCCTACTCCGGCCAAGAGCTTGCTTTAATTCTTTGACAGAAGTAACCAGAAGCTTCTGTAATTTTTTTCCTCTGTCAGCCTTGGCTAATTCCAATCAAATTCAGGCTGACATCTGGGAAACTTTGACAGATACATTGTTTGAAATCTGCCAAACTCCAATTCATTTGGATTTGGGAGACTTTTTCTTTACCTGTGTCATCCACAGGGCTACCTAAAGATGTTTTGAAAGAAAAAGATATAAAATTACTGAATTGTTATAAATAATAATAATAATTAAAAAAATCTCATAATTCACTGTGCCATTACCAAATCCAGTTTGTGTAATTTTTCTTCGTTCTGTCACTGTAGGTAGCTTTGTAAAGGTTGGGCCAGGAAGCAAAAACAGGCAAACATTCCAACAAAGGTTTTCTCGTCTTCCGGCTGTACCTTTAAAACAGAACATTAAAGACTGAATAAATTAAATAAGAGAACCCTCTGATCAATGTGTACATTTTACCAGTTTGATATCTTATTCGAAAAGGAATAACGAGAAATTGAAAGACAGTTCATTTTTTTAATTATTATTATTATTTCTTTAGTTTAACACTGGTCAATGAGATTTCGTCTTGACTTCGAATGTCTACACATTTATAATCTGAGATCAGGTATAAAAAAAAATCATATAGAATTGACACTGGCTCATGGTTTCAGAGATCGTTTATACTTAAAGGTGGTATCAGCGATTTCAGGCCCAAACATAAATGATCACATTCATCTAATCTTTCCTAACGATCCGCTAGCTGCCCGCCCCATAAGCAAGCCGTCAAAAAAACGCGTCTCTGTAGGCAGCCTAGGCTCTGAGATCTGCACACAAAAACAGTTGGTTTCACCAACCACTCAAAACCAAAACAAATAGTGTTCCAACCAATCACCGACAGGGGGAGGGTGTTCTGAGGTTTTCGCGTGCACGAGCACAAAACCTCACAACACCCACCCCCTGTCGGTGATTGGTCGGAACACTATTTATGTTTGGGCCTGAAATCACTGATACAACCTTTAAATCACGTGACTTTGGTAGTTTGATACAGGCTCTGAATCACTTGTTCGAAAAAAAATTTCATAAAGGTTTCGAAGCTTCACGAAGCATGTTCGAAGCTTCGAAAGCCCTAATCATCTCCAATGAAGACTCATCAGGGCACTTGTACTTTTACTGTAGCCTGCAGAGGCTGCGTCCTACGTAGCAACAGCTTTCGAAATGAGACGTGTTCCCGTACAACTTTGCAATGCTTTGGAAATGCACCCCTGGTCAAGCCTATCACTGGGAATTCACAACGTGCCGATTTTTTTAAATCATTTTCAAACAATTGTGGGACTATTTTTTATTTGCACATCAATTACCAAATTCTTGATATAATAGGCTACATTTAATATTATAGTATTTAGGTCTATTTCAAGTGTCTCCAGCAACAACAAAAAAACATCAAACATCAAATTGTAATGAGATTGAAAGGAAAAAAACCCTAGGCTATGCATTAAAATGAGTATGAATGGTAAAGGGATGCAAACATGTATGGTCAAAAAAGAGAGGTTATCGAAGCCCTCGCCCCGCGGCAAATATCCAGATACTTACATAATTGTGATGAATTTAATCCTTTGTAAGTTATCATTTTGCAGTGTAAGATTACAGTTAACACCTTTAAATATTACATAATTGTATTATGCATTTTTATTAAACTTGTGCGTGTGAGTGAGTGTATGCAGCAGCAAAAAGTAATTCTTGAAAAAATCTGCACAGTAATTTTATAAAATCTAAATAAATATGTTAATAAAAACAAATTACTATTAGTACTCTTATAAAATTCAATCAGGCAATCATACATTTCACAATTTTATATTTATATGTTAAGAATTCAGAAGTGTATATAGCCTACACTACACTACACAGAAATAATATACAATTAAATTATGCTTATTTTAAACGTATTGTGCTGGCAAGGTATAAAAAAAATATAGGCTTTAAATAATCTTTCAGTGCGCAAAACAATGATAATATGAAACGCTTCAAAACAGAGCGCACGAAGCGCGTATGCACATCGCGGGTGCAGAATGATGTGCTCAAAGCAACATGGAGTCACGTGTGCAGCGCTGCGCTGCAAGTGCGCATTTAAAAGTTCACGGCACAAAGCGAAGAAATGTCGAGCGCACAAATCCCTATGACAAATCCTAGAGTATATCTGTCCAACAGTTTATTGATAATTTGTTTCTTCACAGTTTTAAATTCCAGTTATTGTGCGTTTGATGCCGATTCATAGCCCTTGTGATGTGTGTGATCTACGTTAACAGGCACACGGTAGCGAGTCGTTTAAAAACAGCAACAAACTACAACAAAATAGTCATTTTATGCAAATCCACAGTCTTTTATCTACAGATCAAGTATTATAATGTGAATATATCATATTGTAGAGAGTTTTACCGTGCATGTATGCTGCTGTAACCGGACGAGGCGCGTGCGCTGTCTGAATAACGTTACTGAATGGAGAATGATTGACAGACACAGAGGAGGGAAAACTAGTTTCCGTAAACTTAAATTTAATGATGTAAATAGACTTCTCTTCTGTCCCTCACTTGTGTTTGCATCCCTGATGGTAGTAACTGAAAAAAGAAAGCTTTTCGAAACTCAGAAACATGTTTCGCAAAAGATATAACGTAGGCCTAGACTTACCTGAATGTCGATTTCGAGACCGTCGAAAAAGCCTCCTTGTAGCAGCAAGCAAATTCTCGTTCGATGAACTCTGCATAAGTTCCATTCTTGCTCTATTTGCGACATTAAAAATTCTATCAAAGGCAGAAACTGCCGCATCTAGCGTTACCTGCTCTGATGAAGCAGCTTCTTCCTCCATCTTCCTCCAATGACTGCTTTGCAGGCGTGAAAAGTGAGAGCATGGGGAAACCACTGACGGTTATTGTTGATATCAAGAATTGAATTGTTGATATCAAGAATTAAATAGTTTATATCAAGAATTACATTGTTGATATCAAAAATTTAATTCTTGATATCAACAATGTAATTCTTGATATCAACAATTCAATTCTTGATATCAAAAATGTAATTCTTGATATCAACAATGTAATTCTTGATATCTGCAATTATATTTTCACTAGTGAAATGTCACCATAGGCTGCCATTCAAAATCAATTGTTGATATCAAGAATTGATTTCTTACTAGTAGAAATATAATTTTTGATATGAATAATTACATTGTTACTAGTAAAAATGCGAATTACTGATATCAATAATTCAATTGTCACTAGTGATTTTATATTGATATCAGAAATACATTTTCAGATATCAAAAATGAATTTTTTTACTAGTAACAATGTAATTATTCATATCAAAAATTATATTTCTACTAGAAAGAAATGAATTCATGATATCAACAATTGATTTTGAATGGCAGCCTATGGTGACATTTCACTAGTGAAAATACAATTACAGATATCAACTATTGAATTGTTGATATCAAGAATTCATATCTGGAAATGAATAAAAGTTAAAACGGCTTGCCTTGTGGCATGACATCTCGTCACACCCCTGCTCATTAATATTCATAATTTCATTACCATAGCTATTCTTACCCGTAAAAATGACATTTCTAGATATCTGTAATACTATTTTTACTAGTTAAAATAGTATTTAAGATATCTGTAATTCTATTTTTACTAGTTGCAAGGGCAATTTCAGATATCAACTTGCTTTGTTGATATCAATAATTCCATTGTTACTAGTAAAAATGTGAATTACTGATATCAATAATTCAATTGTCACTAGTTGAAATATATATTCTTGATATCAACAATTGAATTGCTACTAGTAAAAAATTTCATTTTTGATATTTGAAAATGTATTTCTGATATCAATATTATTTCAGATATCTAAAATGGCTTTCTTACTAGTAACAATCACATTCATGATATCAGAAATTAACATTGTCACTAGTGAAAATGGAATTATTGATATCAAAAATGAACATTGTTACTAGTAGCAATTCAATTATTGATATCAAGAATAGACATTTTAACTAATGGCAATTGAATTCTTGATATCAAAAATAAAGGTTTTTACTAGTGATAATTGTATTTCTGATATGTGAAACTGGAATTTTAACTAGTAAGAAATCAGTTCTTGATATCAACAATTGATTTTGAATGGCAGCCTATGGTGACATTTTACTAGTGAAAATACAATTACAGATATCAACAATTATAGTTTTTACTAGTAGAAATTCAATTGTTGATATCAATAATTATTATTTTAACTAGTGAAAATGTAAATGCTGATATCAAGAATTAGCATTGTTACTAGAGGAAATGTAATTTCTGATATCAAAAATAGCCATTGTTACTAGTAGAAATCTAATTCCTGATATCAATAACTATCATTTTAACTAGTGAAAATTTAGTTTTTGATATCAAGGATTCATATCCTGCGAATGATTAAAAGTCAAAACGGCTTGCCTATTGCCATTCCCAGGATATAAATTGTTAATATCAAGAATTATAGTTTTTACTAGTTGAAATTCATTTGTTAATATCAAGAATTATAGTTTTTACTAGTTAAAATTAAATTTTTGATATCAAGAATGAACATTTTTACTAGTTGAAATGTAATTCCTGATATCAAAAATTGCCATTGTTACTAGTAGAAACATTATTCCTGATGTCAAGAATTATAATTTTAACTAGTGAAAATTGAATTGTTGATATCAAGGATTCATATCCTGGAAATGAATAAAAGTTAAAACGGCTTGCCATAGCTTGCCATACCTGCTGCTGCTGCAACTAGGCTCACATTTGTGATGTCATCATATAAGGACTAAAACAATATTACATGCAATATCCAACTTTGAACAGAAGGGGTCACTTTACTACAACTTATATATAGAAGAAATGCAGATTGTTCATAGAACAGCACAAAGAAAATTTCCAAAACACTAAATGAAACCAAGTATACATAAACTATTTAACAAGACATGATGAAAATAAATTCAGCTTTTTGAGCTTAATTTATTTTGACATTCAAAAACTTGACATAGATATGCAAAAGGTTTTAAAGCTACACTGTGTAACTTTTTTAGTTGATTCTTAGCAAAAAACACTTAGTTCTTTCAAAAATATATGTGCTCATTAATGTATATTTACTTCTTTCAAGTAATAAAGTATTCTCTTAAGTTTATAATCTGCCATTGAAAGTACATACGGGTGAGGGGTTCGAATGCCGGTCGCCATGTTGCCCCTCCATCTTGAAACTACATTAGCCAAAGAGGGACATGCCTGTAAATTCAAGCTTCGCCTTTTGCGTTTTTCACTCAGTGACACCTGACGAATGCGAGGGGGAGATTACTCGCGAGCTCGCGAGTGCCGGCAGATTTGAAAGATAGTGTGGTGTGTGTGTGTGTGTGTGTGTGTGTGTGTGTGCGTGCGTGCGTACTCACATTTGAAAGAGAGAATTAAAACGTCAACGCGACAGACAAATCAGCAAGACCATAGTCAATATTGGAGTAACTTTTCCCAGATGGAAAGAGCTCATGAGGAGAAAATATTTTAAAACGGACGCCGAGGTTGTCTGCTTTCTTCTCGACAGGTAATTCAGCCTGTTGTAATTCATTTGTGTAAATTCGAAGTTTTATAGTTGCTTGTCTAACCATAGCATGGTTGTGCAGAACAACCTCTAGTATAACTTCATCCTCGCGTCAATGGTGAAAAAGTATTGTTTACCTTGTAACATAAATCTGTGCTGCGACAGATCACAGGTGATGAATAGTTTTAAAGGCGCAATTTTTTAAGCTATATAAAAAAATGACACTGTAAATTTTAGTTATTTTTAATTGCTTTTACTTTGTACACATTGTAACATTAGCCTAATCTGATTATGCTGGGATAGCCGATTCCAAGGGTGACGTTTACCTTCTGACATCTGTCCTGTAGTTTTATTCATTTTAGAGGTATTGTTTATTATTGTCATGGACGAAGTGATAACTGGAAGCCATGTTAATCTTGGAATAATACGGCCACCGTAGGAGTTAAAACGCTCTCGGAATTGAGAGGAACAGAAACTAATTTTCACTGGGTAGTCATATACAATTTCACCGCTAGATGGGGGTAAAAATCACACAGTGTAGCTTTAACACATGCACACACAGTGTTTTTACTGAAAAATACAAAGTTGGTTATAAAAAATACAAACTCACAAAGAGAGATCATGCTTTATATAAAAATTAAGATCTGTCACCTGTTCTTCAGTAGGCCTATATTCTTCAGTATGACTGAAAGGAATAGTTCACCATAAAGTCATTGTCATTATTCTGTCACCTATGTAGTTTCAAATCCTCCTTCACACATACCATTCCACACACACTGTAAAAAGTGAACATGTGCAGTTGTTGCTTTAAGGAGGCATTTCTACCTGATTTATAAATTCAAATTTTGTTGTTGTAACCTAATTAAATCAGGTTTATGAAACATAACGTCTCTGTTACGTATGTAACCCTCGTTGCCTGAGTAATGAACGGAGACGTTACATCGTGACGACGAATGGGGTTTCGCCTAGAAAGCCTCTCCTCTTCGAGAATTAAAACGAGCCAATGGAAATGCCATGGGTCTGCGGAATTTGCATAGCGTAACTCCGCCCCAACTCGTGGGCATATAAGGAAGTATGCCGGCAACATGCAGATATGTCTTTGCTGAGGAGCCGAGACTGAACTCAGGCGTGCCAGCAGTACAGCGGAAGTGTCAGGGAGACGTAACGAGTTACGTGACGACGAATGGGGTTCCCAGTCTAATCACGCCACCTCGGCTGTCTTCCAGTTCCCTGCGTAAGTCTGAGATCCCTGTCGTGAAACTATCACGGACTAAGGACTCCTACTTAACACAGGAATACCAAGGTACACTGGGAAGCATATCTCAGTGAAATATGCAATCAGTGGCTGGTTGTAGCGAGTACATGAGTAGAAACTGGCTCCACTCGGAGATTGTAGAATCTCGCGAATGTGTTGAGTGTCGCCCAGCCTGCAGCTCTGCAGATGTCTGTTAGCGAGGCGCCATGCGCCACTCTGGGTGGAGTGGGCCGTCACACCAAGGGGGCACAGTCGACCTTGTTGCTGGTGTACCAATGCAATGGCGTCCACTATCCAGTGAGACAAACTTTGCTTGGAGAGAGCCTTTCCCTTCAGCTTCCCACCATAACAGACTAAGAGCTGGTCTGAGGTCCTGAAACACTGCATTCTGTCTACGTAAGCACGGAGGGCGTGTACTGGACAGAGCAGTGCCAAGGCTGGGTCTGCCTCCTCCAAGGGCAGCGCTTGCAGGTTCACCACCTGATCTCGAAAGGGAGTGGTGGGAACCTTGGGCACGTATCCAGGCCGGGGTCTCAGGATCACGTGAGAGTAGGCCGGCCCGAATTCCAGGCACGCTTCGTCAACCGAAAATGCCTGCAGGTCCCCTACCCTCTTGATGGAGGCCAATGCAACCAGGAGCGCTTTCTTCATTGACAGGAACTTAAGCTCCACTGATTGCAAAGGGAGCACTCTGCAGGGCAGTTAGAACTACTGAGAGGTCCCAAGAGGGTACGAGAGGAGGGCGAGGAGGATTCAGTCTCTTCGCTCCTCTCAGGAACCTGATGACCAGGTTGTGCTTTCCCACGGACTTACCTTCAACTGTGTCGTGATGTGCAGCGATAGCGGCAACATACACTTTCAGGGTGGAGGGAGACAGCCTTCGCTCCAACCCTTCTTGCAGGAAGGAAAGCACGACACTGATCGGGCTTTTTCTGGGGTCTTCTCGAGAAGAGAAGAAGAGAAGAAGAGAAGAGAAGAGCACCAGGTGACGAAGAGGTTCCACTTCAACTTGTAGGCATGTCTCGTGGACGATGCTCTAGCGGAAGTGATGGCCACCACCGCTGGTTGTAGGGTACTCAAACCTGCCTCAAAGTGTGCCATGATGCCTCATCCCTGAGAAAGGAGGTCCTTCCTCAGAGGGATTGGCCAGGGAGGTGCTGTCGCGAAGAGTACTAGTTCGGAGAACCAGGTCTGGTTGTGCCAATGAGGAGCAACCAAAATGACCTGCTCCTCGTCCTCCCTGATCTTGCACAAGGTCTATGCAAGAAGGCTCACTGGGGGAAACGCATACTTGCGAAGGCCCCGTGGCCAGCTGTGCGCCAGTACGTCCATGCCGAGCGTGCCCTCGGTCAGGGAGTAAAACAGGTCGCAATGGGACGAGTCGTGGGAGGCAAACAGGTCTACCTGTGCATCCCCAAACTGATCCCAAATCAGCTGAACCGTCTGGGGATGGAGTCTCCATTCTCCAGGGAGAGGCTGAAGCCGTGAGAGCTCGTCAGCTGCACAGTTCAGGTCTCCCGGGATATAAATGGCTCGAAGTGACCTCAGATGCTTCTGACTCCATAGGAGGAGGTGGCGGGCGAGTTGCGACATACGGCAGGAGCGCAGACCGCCTTGTTGGTTGATGTACGCTACTGTCGCGGTATTGTCTGATCGGACTAGTACGTGCTGACCCTTGAGCAGCGCATGGAAGCGGTGCAGGGCGAGACGTACTGCCAGCAACTCGAGGCAATTGACATGCCAAAGGCGCTGGGGTCCTGTCCAGGAGTCCGCGGCAGTATGTCCATTGCACATGGCACCCCAGCCCATGGTGAAGGCCTCTGTTGAAACAACAACATGCCTGGAAACCCGTTCTAAGGGCACTCCGGCCCGTAGAAAGCTGAGGTTCGTCCATGGGGTGAAGATTTGACGGCAGGTCGGAGCGTGCCATGTTGCCATGCCCACCTTGGGACTCGATCACGAAGCCAGAGCTGAAGAGCGTTGCTGCGGCTGCGGATGCCATATGCCCCAGGAGCCTCTGAAATAGTTTCAGTGGGATCGCACTCACACAGTCATTGAATATAGGATGCGAACCCCGTGTAGCCATAGCGGCACAAGGGCTGCCTCAACAACTTTCGCGAAGACGCAAAGAGGCAGGGCTAGCCCGAATGGGAGGACAGCGTAATGGTATGCCCGCCATATGAAAAATGGAGACATGAAAGTAGGCGTCCTTCAGGTTGATCGCTGCAAACCAATCCTGTGGCCGCACACATTTGAAAATGCGTTTTGCCCTGAGCATCTTGAACGGGAGCCGGTGAAGGGACCGGTTTAAGACGCGCAGGTCAAGGATTGGTCGTAACCCACCGGTTTTCTTGGGCACAATGAAGTAGGGACTGTAGAACCCGGACCTCATTTTGGCTGGAGGGACAGTCTCGATCGCACCCTTCAGTAGGGTGGCGATCTCCGCTCTCATGACAGGGGCATTGCCACCGACTATAGTGAAGCGGACTCCCCTGAAGCAGGGAGGAGACAGTGTGAACTGAATCGCATAGCCGAGCCTGATGGTTCTCGCGACCCATCGGGACAGTTTGGGAAGCTTTAGCCAGGCTACCAAGAACTGTGCCAGTGGGGTGCAGCGAGGCGGAATGACCAGCCCGGACGTGGGTGGCATAGCGGCCCGGTGTGGGGGCACGGTCATTAGATGCGGTCATTACGGTCATTAGGTACATAGATGCGTCCTGCCAGAGGAGGCCAGGGGCGTGCTCTGGCAGGGGTCTGGCGAAAGAGGGGGATGAGAGTGGCGAGGCTCATGAGCGCCGCGCACTGTCATCCGAGAACTCTGACAGAGGGGGACTAGAGTGGCGAGGCCCGTGGGTGGCGGACATTGTCGTCCGAGAACTCTGTGTGCTCAGAGATGGGTGTGTCAGTTCTTTCTTTAACCACATTAGGGTGCTGCTCGTCAGGAGAACGAACTCCACTGGGGGAAGGACCCTGCTACCATCTCCTGTAAAGAACTGACTGCCATCTCTGAGCAGCCCGTCTCAGGGGCGCCGCTTAGCCTGGCGTTTAGTGGGGCGCGTGGCCGGAGAGGGCTGTGGCGCCTTCCTGAGGCTTCCTCCACGACGCGGCCTGGGTGGAGGCTGCTGCTGGGGCTGTGCGGGAGGGACGGGAGCCACAGGAGGGTGCCCTGGGCGGCAAGCAGGCTGAGGATTCTGTGCCGACAGCTGGGTGGAGGCAGCAGCGGGCCGTCGGGGCAGCATATGCTTGATAGCCTCAGTCTTCTTGTGGGTGGTCGAGAACTGTTGGGCGAAGTCCTCGACCACTCTGCCGAAGAGACCAGTCTGGGATATGGGAGTGTCGAGGAACCGGGTTCGCTCGGCCTCTCTCATATCGGCCACAGGTGTCTCTCCTGGACCATGGCTGTGGACATCACCTGACCCAGGAAGCGTGCGGTCACTTTCATCGCCCAGAGAGCGAGGTCAGTGGTGGCACGCAGCTCATCAGAGAGCCCTGGGTCAGTCCTTCCCTCGTGCATGTCCCTGAACATCTGGGCCTGGTAGACCTGTAGAGTGGCCATGGCATGCAGCTCTATAGGATTTCGCCACCAGAGTAGACGAAAACCTAGGGGTGCTTAGAGTCGGGAAGAAGCGCTCTGCGGACACACTTGCATCGCAACAGAGCGTTCAACCTGGGAAACCCCAGTGTACCCCCAGTGTACCCTCAGTGTAGGCGGCAGCACAGCCGAATCGTCATCTCCCGAGGACTCCTGCCCACCTTGTGATGCTACAACCGACATGGAATCGTCTTCTGGAGCGCCAAATGAAATTCGCGGGGTGTCCGAAGACGAAGCCACGAACTCAAATGGAACGCTCGCAGGTTGCAACGCTAGAGAGGGGGGTGTGGGCCAAGGAGGAATCGTCGGCGCTTTATTCCACACCGTCACCCTCAGGTCACCCTGGTCACCAGCCGAAGTACTACCTCTCGTGGAGGCAGTAGATCAGGGTGTGGATGAGGGGATTCTCCCTCTGACGAGGTCATTGAGTCTCGACCGGAGCATTGCGATGGTCATGTTCCCGCAATGAGAACATGACTCATCCACAAACCCTGCCCTAGCGTGATCAATGCCCAAACATGCAAGACAGCGATTGTGCCCATCAGAGTCAGAAACTAGTCGGCCGCAACCAGAAGTGCACGGGCTTGACATCTTTAAAAAGACGTGCCACGTGCAAGCTCTTTTGTGAGAGGAAGGTCTCCTCAGAGTGTTGAAGCGACCAGGGAGATGAACACACAAACACTGGCAGATCACTGCACAGATCAGCAGGGAATGTGCACTCGCTGGAACTCGCCATCACACCAACACCTGGAGAGAGAAGCTCGTTTCGAAAAGAAGAGATCATCGATGATCTCAGGATGGCTTGTGGAGTCAAGTGAAACACTTGGCTCCAAAGCGAAAACATATCTGCATGTTGCCGGCGTACTTCCTTATATATGTCACGGTTTATAGATTCGCTGATCCGCACGCCAGCTGATTTTGATCAGCGCGCCAGTTGCAACTGATCAGCGTACCCTATTTAGTCTCTCTGTTGTTGCCTTGTCTTTGTCAGATCATTGTGGATGTTCCCTCTTGTGTTTCCCTGCCTGTCTCCTGTGTCCTTTGTGATCTCCGCGTTCTGCACTCCTGGTTCGTCACGTCGCCGTCTTCCGGATCTCCGCTCCCGAACCTTCATCATCATCATCATCATCTCTTCTCCGGAGAGATCGGGTTGTCCTCAGCGTCCCTGTGCTGCCAAGGGCTTTACTGGACTTTACACCACCACGATCCCAGCATCTGATCTACTCTCAATAAAGAGATTTTGTATTTGCAATTGAATCTTCTGGTTTTCATTACAATATACCCACGAGGTGGGGCGGAGTTACGCTATGCAAATTCCGCACACCCATGGCATTTCTTTGCCATTGGCTCGTTTTAATTCTCGAAGAGGAGAGGCTTTCTAGGTGAAACCCCATTCGTCGTCACGACGTAACTCGTCGTGACTACGAAAGGGAACAACAAGGGGATGCTGTTTTTACATAATTGAATTACATTGATGACCCAATATACAATTTCCAATAAAGTTCAGGAAAGACACACTCTGAAGGACAAAGAAGAAGAGAAGGTTTATTTCAGTCAGGACCACTATTGTCAAATACAATTGACAGTTAGCATATAGTTAGGATTGGCAGTATGGTTCTGTTCTGGGAAAGAACTCCCTGCGCATCCATGAGGCCTCGCATGGATATGATCAGGGAGAGCAGCAATAACCCCCCTTAGGGTAAACAGAAAAGAACCAACATTAATGTATTGCAGATATCATTAATTCATTTTAATGTATAACATAATTTGAGAATTTAGTCTGATTCAGGGGGAATCAGAATGCCAAATCCTGACTGACGAGAGGAGGAGCTGGGGAGGGAGGAGGGTAATTAGCTCCTGAGAAACGCGATAGCTGCTGATAATACTGAAGGAGCTTATAATACAGTGATAGGCGTCGTATTCCTATAGGTAGACGTGGATCAGCTGAGAGTCACTGATGCGAACTTGACTAACATGACCAGCCAGAACTGACGCTACGCTTGATATTTGGCAGCTCCTTTCTGATTTTTCGCTTCAATGAGAAATTGTGATTTGGGGTTATTAGCTATACACATGTTTGTTTGTTTTGTTTGCTTTGTTTGCCTCTTGTTCAGTTTAATTAAATAAAATTAACTAAAGTAACATAATTTGTGTTTGGAACTATGGGTGACTAAATAATATAATTATTTTATATAAAACTATAAAACTATGGGTAACAAAACAATATAATTCCTTTCAGTCATATAATGTGCAACATTTTCACTTTCAGAATCATCAAAGCAGAGGGCTACATAATATATGTGTGTGTACTGTGTATAATTATTTTTTTATATATACACACATGCATGTATTTAAGAAATATTTGCATGTAAATATTGTATATATATATATATATTTATACATCATTTATATTATATATAAATATAAGTATTGTATATATAAATAACATTTTCTTAAATATATACATGCATGTGTGTGTATTTATATTTACAAAATAATTATACACAGTACACACACATATATCATACAAACACAACCTTTTGTTTTGGATGCGATTAATCGCTATTAATCGTTGCACAGCCCTTGCACAGGAATCATTGCAAGCGATCAAGGCTGATTGTATAAACTGCTTAGACAAGTCTTACAAGTTTTAAAAGTATTTTTATTTTCTTTAAGTCAGGTCATTGTCACGGTGTGGTGTTGTCGCCCTGAAGGCTGATTAAGGCATGGCAGGAAGCCTCCAGGGTGGAGCAGGATGAGCAGGCGACCAGGGCGGAGCAGGTTGAGCAGACGGCCAGGGCGGAGCATGTTGAGCAGACCCGTCGGGCAGCCATGGCAGTGAAGACCCCTCGGGCGGCCATGGCGGTGAAGACCCCTCGGGCGGCCATGGCGGTGAAGACCCCTCGGGCGGCCATGACGGTGAAGACCCCTCGGGCGGCCATGACGGTGAGGACCCCTCGGGCAGCCATGGCGGTGAGGACCCCTCGGACGGCCATGGCGGTGAGGACCCTTCGGGCAGCCATGGCGGTGAGGACCCCTCGGGTGGCCATGGCGGTGAGGACCCCTCGGGCGGCCAGGACTTTTCTGGTGGCCGTGGGCCCTTGGGTGGCCACGGCGAGGACCTATGCCCCCCCCCCCCCCCCCCAAAAAAAAATTCTTGGGGAGAGTGACGGATTCAAGACAAGCCTCTGGGACAGGCTCTGGAACAGGCTCTGGGACAGGAACTGAGACCGGGACAGGCTCAGTCTCTGGCTGGGCAGACGGGACGAGAACAGTCTCTGGCTGGGCAGACGGGACGTGAACAGTCTCTGGCTGGGCAGATGGGACGTGAACAGTCTCTGGCTGGGCAGATGGGACGTGAACAGTCTCTGGCTGGGCAGATGGGACGTGAACAGTCTCTGGCTGGGCAGACGGGACGTGGAGCGCAGGCTCGGCAGGGCTGAGGTGGAGCGCAGGCTCGGCAGGGCTGAGGTGATGCGCTGGCTCTGGGCTGGACGGGACCAGCGGTGAGGACTCTGTGCTGAACGGGACCAGCGGTGAGGGCTCTGTGCTGGACGGGACCAGCGGTGAGGGCTCTGTGCTGGACGGGACCAGCGGTGAAGGCTCTGTGCTGGACGTGGAGCGCAGGCTCGACAGGGCTGAGGTGATGCGCTGGCTCTGGGCTGGACGGGACCAGCGGTGAGGGCTCTGTGCTGCACGGGACCAGCGGTGAAGGCTCTGTGCTGGACGGGACCAGCGGTGAAGAGGGCTTTGAGCTGGGCGGGACCAGCGTCGAAGAGGGCTTTGAGCTGGGCGGGACCAGCGTTGCTGGGCGGGACCAGCGGTGAAGAGGGCTTTGAGCTGGGCGGGACCAGCGGCGAAGAGGGCTCTGAGCTGGGCAGGACCAGCGGCGAAGAGGGCTTTGAGCTGGGCGGGACCAGCGGCGAAGAGGGCTCTGAGCTGGGCAGGACCAGCGGCGAAGAGGGCTCTGAGCTGGACAGGACCAGCGATGAAGAGGGCTTTGAGCTGGACGGAAGCAGTGGAGAAGGGAGATCCAAGCCAGGCGGAACCAGCAAAAAGAACCTCTCTGCAGGCGTGACGTTCTCAGTCTCTAGCTCGGCGGGCATGACGCTGTCTGCATTGGCCTCAGCAGATCTTGCGTTGAATGCGGGCTCAGCATGACTGGCGTGACGTGCAGGGTCGCTAGTGCTGGTGACTGACTCTGGATCAGCTGTGCAGGCGACTGACTCTGGATCAGCTGTGAAGGCGACTGACTCTGGATCAGCTGTGCTGGACGGGACCAGCGGTGAAGGCTAGGCGGGACGAGACCCAGGACCGGGAGTGAACACCAGGGCGGCGATGTGACGATCAGGTGGTATCATGGCGTGCCACGGGATGAAGCTTTCCAGACACCTGGAGAGTGCCTCTCTCCAGTCCAGACCGGAGAGATCTGGAAGCTCCCTTGGATCGACCACCTTGGCCCCACGCCGGTAACATGCCTTGATCGTCTCATCGTTTAAAGAGCTGGTGAGAGAAGACAAAACCTCCTGGTGTAGTCGAACAGATCGCGGCTATCCAGGGCCAAAGCCGCGATCTGTCCAGCGAGCTCCCAACTCATCTTTGGTCGGTTCTTCTGTCACGGTGTGGTGTTGGAAGAAGACATGGGGAACAGTCAAGAATTCCAATATAAACTCTTTTACTAAATATTAGTGATGTTACGTATGACACTGAAGCTTCGATGCGCGTATCACACAAGCGACACAATTTCTAGTGAAGCCCCGTATCGGGGTGTGTATTGGTTTACTAGAGTCACGTGATCGATGACAAACGAAGCCTCACTTTCTGTCCAATCACGTGCGCGTTTCGCTTTGGGTGTCAGAAGGCTCGAACTCCAGATCTTATTTAACGAGTTATTGTTGCCTCAGTCTGGTTAATGGGTTTGTGAGGAGAGTGCTGTACTTTGAAAGTTAATCAATATACTACATTTAAATAAGCAAAATTTATTTTTCACTACTTAGGCTATTATTTTTTGTTGTTTTTGTGTCTTTTTGTTTTTGTAAAATCTTTGCACTTTTTGGTGATTTTAGGTAATTTGGTGTTGGTATTTGGGTTTAGGGTGGGATTAGGGGGGAAGGGATAGGGTGTTGGTGTTTGGTGAAGGGTTTGTATTTAGAGCAATGGCAACAGCCAAAATTAATAAAAATAATAAAAAACTTTATCACCTTTCTGTCATTCCTACAGTTACATAAGCACTATCAGTAACAAGTGTCATAAGCACATTTAATAACAGATGATCCTATCAGACAATGTCCTTATTCATTGTGTGTGTGTGTGTGTGTGTGTGTGTATATGTATGTGTGTGTGTGTGTGTGGAGAGAGAGAGAGAGAGTAGGTCTACATTAAATCTTGTTGAATCATATAAGCTTATATTATATCTTATTGTAACACTTTAATGGGAAAATGAATTTATTTAATGAACAAATCAAACACAAACATGTAAGGCTTTTATTTGTACACATAACATTGAAAATATGGAGTGTGTTGTGGTTGCTTCATCTGCCAGAGCTTCTAAAACAGGCTTCTGGCTGCTTTATTTTAAATAAGCACCAGATGGCACTGTTCTCAACCAGTTCTCGACACTCTCCAAGCTTTGAATCTTTTTCCGGAACAGTCAGGGGAAAGCCTCAGTGATTCATGAGGCTTCATTTACCCATCCCAACTAAATATTGCTTCAGGTAGGTACAGACAGGCATGTAACACTCACACGCTAAATACAAAGTAACATAAACAAGAACCGACCAAAACAGACTGAACAGAGAGAACTAAATACAGACACTAATGAACTATAACGAGGTGAGGACAGGTGACACCGATGATGAAGACGATGAACAGGTGGGTAATTGGCTTTATGCCCAGCTGCACTACTTCCTGAACTTCAGCCAGCTCCTTTGTTTCCTGTCTGCCATTATTGGACAAACTGATTAATCCAGGTGTGTCTGACCTCAGTAACAATAATCAGACACACCTGGATTAATCAGTTTGTCCAATAATGGCAGACAGGAAACAAAGGAGCTGGCTGAAGTTCAGGAAGTAGTGCAGCTGGGCATAAAGCACATTGAGAGAGTGAGTTCAGGTGTGGAGACAAGGAGGATTCTGGGAAGTGTAGTGAAGACGAAGACAGAATGGTGCAGACGATGACTGTGACAGTCATAACTTTAAAAGTCAGTTCTACCAGAAAGACTCGGGAGATAAAATGATATAACAAGTGTACATTTATTAATAGCTCAGCAAGCATAAATTTTATAAAGTCTTTGGCGTAGGCCCCGTCCTTAGCAAGCAATGCGAGGGTAACGGAATCTGCAAATCCCGCCTGCCCTTACAAAAAAAAAAAAAGTATACTTCAAGTTCATTTTATGAAGTATACTTGAGTAATGTTCAAGTATATTTTTAAGTATACATTATGTAGTAAGTATACTAATGTCAATATGTACTAGTAGTAAACTTGTAAGTGTACTATTTTAATACCGCTTGGGACTAAATTGGCCCACTTGAAGTATATAAAAGTATTTGTTTAAGTATACTATAAGTGTAACAGTAGTAAACTTTAAGTGCACAACTAGTTCATAATTATGTTTCTCATTTGTACTGCAAGTGAACTTATGAGTATAAGTCACAGGTCGGGATGGGCCAAGCTAGACTGCACCCACCCCTGAACCAGGACCACCTCGAGGAGCGTGTCAGAGGGAGGAGTCGGAGAAAGAATAAATTTAACAAGTTTTATTTCGAAGTATAAGCAAATTAAAAATCCTAATCTAAAATCTTCTTCCTTGTTGCCCTCAGGGATCGAGGGTGAACGGTGCAGCGGCCGGGGTCTCTCCCACCCTCTTCCTCAGTGCGGACCCTGCAGTGGATGGACGGCGAACAGGTAGGTGGTCAGGTAGGTCTTTCGCAGGTGGGGATGCGGTTGGCAAGGGAGCGGTCCGGTAAGTCTCCTCTGGTAAGTAGGTGATTCCAGCCTTCCTTCTTCACAGATGCGGAATTTGTGGCGGATGGATGCCAGTCAGGTACGTATACGGCAGGTACACGGTCTTAAGGTGGGATAGCCAGGAGAGTCTTCTTGGGAGAGGTGTGGTCAAACTCTTCTACTTTCCTTGTAACACCAGAGCAGGACTTTAAGCAGGTACACGGCAAGCCGGTGAGTAAATAGGTAGGGGACACACGGAATGGCGACTCCAACACGGCACACTGTTCCCACGCTCTCAGAGGGGGGCGGACACTTCTCCAGTACAGGTGGGTTACAAGGTGATAACAGACTCGAAGTCGACGGGCTGTATGGGGCTTCTTCCGAGACGGACAGAATGAACAAGCTGCAAACGAAGGGTGCAGATCTCACGTTCGTTGAAGGAGGACGGCCACTGCTCACAACACAGGTGGGCCGCCGGTATGCCACAGACTCAGTCGACGACTGAACGGGGTTTCTCCTGAGACAGGCAGACTGGATGTTTCAGACAGAGTGTGCGGTCTTCACGTTCGTTGCAGAGGGACGGGCACTTCTCCACTACTGATGGATTGCGGGGATGCAGCAGACTTGAAGTCGACAGGCTGCACGGGACTTCTTCTGAGACAGACAGAATGAATGCTTCAAACAGGACGTACAGCTCTCACGCTTTTTCTAAGAGGGACAACCACTTCTCACAGTACGGGTGGGCTACGAGGATGCAGCAGACTCGAAGTCGACAAACTGAACGAGACTTCTTCTGACACAGACGGAATGGATATTTCGGACAGAGCGTGCCAGCCTCACGTTCGTGACAGAGGAACAGTCACTTCTCCCAGCACAGGTAGGCTACAAGGATGCAGCAGACTCAAGTCGACAGGCGGCAACGGGGCTTCTACTGAGACAAACAGAATGGATGCTTCAGACAAGTATACAGTTCGCATGCGTTGAAAGAAACGAACACTTCTCACAGTATAGATGAGTTGCAGGGATACAGCAGACTCGAAGTCGACAGGCTGTACAGGACTTTTACTGAGACAGACAGTGAACATTTCAACAGGGCATCTCCTCTCCTATTAGCACAAACAGAGGAGTTAATTCAAATCCCAGATGATAATTCCTCAACATCCAGACAGTTAGAACAGATCAATGTCACTGAGCTCTCATTATTGACAGTAGACCAGCATGATACATGGAGTGCACGGCAAAGAGAAATGTATCTTCCACACACACGGCAATTCCACTTCAAGCATATGTGGGGGAAAACGTAAATTTTAGGCACTGCAAACTCACTTCACGAAGTGCAATTTAAAGCCAGCACTCACCCTTGGGTCTCTGTCCGAGGGGGCCGCGATCATCAATGCTGCAAAGGATGTTTCGGGATGTTTTTCTTCACAGACACAGGCAGAGTTCACATCACCATTTATAATGGAGGAAGAGATAAGAGGTCGGTAATGAATCAGTACAATCCACTCAGTGATATTTATGATCGTGATCCAAACACTCCAAACCACATCCAATTCAGTGTCAAATACATGCAATTACGAGACTCAGTTCTCGGTTACTTAGCTCCTCTCCAATGCAAACGGGGTATTTCACTTTCCCTCTGTTGCCCTCGAGTCCCTCATCAAGTCAACACTCTCCTCTTCATTCACCAGCACTCCAATAACTGCAACGACCCAATAAAACAACTTCTCACGGGGGAGAACCACACCAACAGTCTCTTTCTCTTGCTTTTTATACTCTCTCAAATGCTGACGGGGCCTCACCCAAACTCTCAGAGTAAATTCCCCACACCTGTTGTCAATCTGTCAATTGGGGTTGTCATAGCAACAGACGCACACACAGGCCTGGGGACGGTGTTACACTCAAAGTGTCCCAACGGGAACACTGCTTCAGCGGGAATAAGTTCCATATGCTATTTGTCACTATTTTAATACTTGTAGCAACTTTGAAGTATACTCTCAGTAAACTACTAGTTTAGTAGTTTTATACTACACGTTTTCTTTAAGTAAACTTAACATCATAGTTTACCATTTATATATTATTTTTGCTCTTTTAGTGTACTCTCAGTAAACTACTAGTTTAGTAGTTTTATTCCGCAAGTATACTACAAGTTTTCTTTAAGTGAACTTAACATTATACTTATAGTTTACTATTTATATATATTTTTTATATATGTTCAAATGTTATTTTTTATACTTGAAAAATACCTTTAATTCTACTTTCATTTTAAAAACATTTTATTAGCTTCATGCATCCTTTTTGATCAACACTTGAATGTCGGTAAGTTTCATAAAGAAAGGCAACATTTTAAACAAAATAGTTGAGAAAATCACATTTTTGTCAAAGATCAGATTCAGAACGATGATCAAACACAGATGGAGTAGCTCGAGTCCAACACCCCCACAGCTTCAGTCGTTTTCTCTTCATGGGTTAGGCCTACACTTCATTTAATTTGGAAACATTAAGCAGTTTTGATTGTTTTGACAGTTTTGACTGAAGTAATGATGCTGAAAATTCAGCTTTGATCACAGGAATAAATTACAGTTTAAATATATATTAAAATAGAAAACAGTCATTTTAAATTGTCATAATATTTCACAATATTACTGTTTTTTTTTTATTGTTTTTTTTTATCAAATAAATGCAGCCTTGGTGAGCAGAAGATACTTCTTTTAAAAACATTAACAATCTTACTGACCCCAAACTTTTGAACGGTAGTGTATATATATTACAAACAGACTTCCAGCATTTATTTTCTTTTATTCCATAGCTGGTGTGTGCAGTTTATTTAGCTTGCTTAAAATAATTTTCTCTTGTTTAGTAAATTTTTTTTGATTGCAGTCTTTTTCTGATTCCATTGTTTCCTTGGATTTGCTTCTCAGTTCCATGCAATTTTAAGCTTTTCTTGGTTCATTCCATGTTTTATAGGCAACCTCTATCATGCTAATTCAGATTAGCACAGTTGGTTTTAAATTAATCTGGTTTATTTTAGTTCAGGACTCCATAGTCCAGGTGTAACTAATCCGTACTTAATCTGTGTTACAGAAAGCCATTTTTTAAGACATGATTAACTATTCTTGATTAAGGCCTATGTTACGGGTCCAAGAATGACACTGTGGTCTGGTGTAACACATTTAATTAAAAGTCTGTTGGAAATACAAAAAGATGTAACAGTTCATTAGCGGTCTTCTACACACGTACTCGACAACTCTTGTTCTGGCGTCAGCTATTTACTAGTAGTTGCCTATGTGTATCACAGAGAGCGCCATCTGCTGGAGAGTTTACTCTTAACAGGGGTGAATTATATGACAATGAGAGGTCTACAGAATCAGTGGCAGTGTTCCTACCAAAAATAAAATGGGGTTCAGTCTTTTCTGTCTCTCAAATCACCCTATGCCACACTCTCCCCCACAAAAATAAATGTCTCCTGACATTTGTCAATATACCACACTTAAACTGGCCCAAGGCCGCCAAAAGGTCTCAGTCTCTGAAATTCGAGTCTCTGTTACCTTACAATCCTGCTGTGCGTAGCACGGCTGGCCTAATGTGTCATACCTCAACATCACCGGTCGCTTTCTCAGTCTCTTCGGTTGTTGTCTCACCAGCTGTGGTAGACTTCTCTCTGAGTCAGAGGTGTCAGCCTCCTCACTAACATGACTAAATGAAGTGAGACTTGGTGAATGGTGTTGTAGTGGCATATCCTCTTCTGACTGATGTTGTAGTGGCACATCCTCTTCTGACTGATGTTGTAGTGGCAAATCCTTTTCTGACTGATGTAGTAGTGGCAAATCCTCTTCTGACTGATGTTGTAGTGGCAAATCCTCTTCAGGCTGACCTTGTAGCTGCTGCCTGGACCAGAAGGGCTCAGCTTGTGGGTTCAAGGCGGGTCGCTCGCGGGGGTCCCTATTGGTGCCCTGGTGCCACTGATAAATGACCTGATCCTCGCTCTCTGAGTCACTGTCTGCCTCTGGCTGTCTCGGATATGGCTGAGTCTTGTTCCTCTGACGAGCAGCCTGGTTGTTTTGTGGTTGGTGAGTTAACCCCCCCTGTCCCTCCAGAGGCAAATAGTCACAAGGCAGAAGGAGGTTCCTATGGATGACCCTGTTTCTCCCTTGGCCATTCTCAGGGCTGACCTCATAGACAGGACTGTTGTCACCTTTCTGTCCTTTCACCAAGTAGACCTGATCCTCCCAGTATGACCTAATTTTTCCTGTCCCTCCTCTGGGAGTGAGGTTGCGGACAAGGACCCGGTCGCCTACCTTAAGGTCTCCCCCTTGTACTCTCTTGTCGTACTGAGCTTTGCCCCGGGCTGCACATCTGTTGGCTGTCTTGGAGGCTATCCCATAAGCATCATCCATTCTCTTTTTCCAAGTTGTTACGTAATCCTGATAAGTATGGTGTGACTCCTCTGTTGGCAAGTTGAATAAGAGATCAATTGGCAGTCGGGGCGATCGTCCGAAGAGAAGATAATAGGGTGAGTAGCCTGTTGCTTCACATCGTGTACAATTGTATGCATGCACAACTTTTGCCAGTGACTCTTTCCAGTCCAGTTTCTCCTCATCTGCAAGGGTTCGTAGCATGGCTAGCAAGGTACGGTTAAACCGCTCTACCTGCCCACTACCTTGTGGGTGGTAGGGCGTAGTATGGGACCCACGGATGCCTGAGAGCTGTTTCAGTCTGGCCATCAATTTGTTCTCAAATTCCTTGCCCAAATCATGATGTAGTTTGCTCGGGAATCCAAATTTAAATGCGTAGTCATTGAAGATCTTATCCGCCACGGTTTTTGCAGACGTGTTTCTGGTGGCGTATGCCTGGGCAAACCTTGTGAAATGATCCATAACTACTAAGATGTACTCATATCCGTGCTTGCACTTGTCCAAATGTAAAAAGTCTATGGATACCATTTCGAAAGGGTAAGTGGTGCGGATGGGTATCATAGGGGCTCGGGTCTGTTTGTTTGGCCTCTTTTTCTTCAGACACTCACACACATTCGTAATAAAGTGCTCCACATCTCTCTGCATCTGGGGCCAGTAGAACCTCTCTCTAATCAGACTGAGTGTTCTCTCTACACCCAGGTGACCCATGTCTTTGTGCAATTCTTTGAAGACCATTGAGTGGTAAGTTCTGGGTAGGAGCAGCTGTTCTCGCCTGGAGGTCTTTCGCCGCAGCATTCCATCCTCATCAATGAAGATTTTTGTCCACTGTTTCAACAGCAATGCCACTTCTAGATGCTCATTCTTTGCTTCCTCTCTCCCTGGGCGATGGTTTTCTCGCTTATACCGTAGAACTCTGCCCATGACTCCATCTTCCTCCTGAGCTTTTCGGATCTGTGCGGGCATGAATGGTTGGTCAGGGTTGCTGTTGCCACCGTCCTTCACAAGCTGAAGGGCACAGATTTGCACCACTCCTGCCCCTTGGCGAGGGCTCTCTCTCTCCACTGCCACTCCTTCAATCGATGCACTAATAACATCCTGACATACTTCTTCCGTGCACTTCTCCATGTAGCTTTCCAGGTCCAGAGGCATCCGGGATAGTCCATCCGCATCAGCATTGTTTTTCCCCGGCCGGTACTGTATCGTGAAATTGAAATCAGCCAATTCTGCCACCCACCGATGTCCGGTGGCGTTGAGTTTAGCTGAGGTGAGCACATACGTCAAGGGGTTGTTGTCAGTGTACACGACAAAGGACGGGGCGTGGAACAGGTAGTCACGGAACCGCTCACATACCGCCCACTTCAGCGCTAAGAATTCCAATTTGCCAGAGTGGAGATGGTAGTTCTTCTCTGATACACTAAGAGTACGTGAGCTATACCCTATCACTCTCATCTTCCCCTCCTGGCGTTGGTACAGAACCGCGCCCAAACCCTCCTGGGAAGCATCACAGTGTAACACAAATGGCTGCATAAAATCAGGGTAGGCCAGGACTGGAGGCTTCATGAGGGTGTCTATCAGCTGGTTAAGGACATCTTGGTGTGAGCTGGTCCACTGTATTGGAGTGCGTGATGGGAGCTGTCCTCTTTTGGTCTTTTCAGGCGTCCTATTCTTCCTGCGATGGGGGTCTGGCAAATCTGGCATGATATTCTCTCCATGTGAACTGGTCAGTATCCCATACAAAGGCTGGGCAATCCGGGAAAAGTTAGGAATGTAAGTCCGGTAGTATGAGAGAAATCCCAACAGCTGACGCAGGTCACCCACCGTAGCCAGTGTTTTATCTTTCAATGCTTTCACTGGCACAGTTTCGGCTGGGTCCATCGTGTAGCCTTCACCTGTCACCATCCTCCCGAGGAACCTCACTCTTCTCCGGGAAAAGATCACATTTCTTCGGAGTGAGTTTTACTCCATGTTCCCGGTACCGCTGAAGCACAGCCCGAACATGCTTGAGATGATCGTCAAAGCTGCTGCTGTGTACAAGGTTGTTGTCTAAGTAAGGCAAACAGATAGTGTCCCTCAACCCCGCTAGACAGTGTTCCATGCTCCGTTGGAATTCAGCTGGGGCAGAGCTTAAACCAAATGGTATACGCACCCACTGGTAGAGACCCCATGGAGTTATGAACGCTGTCAACGGTTGGCTCTCTTCATCAAGGGACCCCTGGTGGTAGGCCTTTCCCTGGTCCAATACCGAGAACCATGAGCTCCCACCCAGTGCATCCAACATATCCTGTATCCTCGGGATGGGGTGGCGATCTGGAACTGACTTCTGATTCAACTCTCGGTAGTCACAGCACAGCCTTAGTCCGCCATCCTTCTTCCGCACACATACGACTGGTGAGGAGTATGGTGACCTGGATGGTTTAATCCACCCCCTGTTCAACAGGTCCTGCAGATATTCTTTAACTTCCCTATGGAGAGGTTTGGGTACGGACATGTATGTTTTTTTGCACAGGCCGGGTGTCCTGAAGAGTGATATGCATCTTGAGAGATGGGATGTACCCAACGTCCTGCTCATCAGATGCAAAGGCCTGGCATTCTTCTCTTAGCATTTGCTTTGCTACTTCCTGTTGTGTCTTGGTTAAGTGGTCTAGGTCCACTGGAGGGTCCCACACCTGTGACTGCTTGTGCCTTCTCAGGGTGGACTGCGTGTCGCTGGAATTGGACGTGGACTTGTCCTCCAGAGGCCTGTCAATGTCCTGTGTTGCTGGTACGTACACAGTCTTCACTGCCTCCAAATGTCCCATAATTCTGTGTGGCTCCAGAAAGATATTGTGGTCTGTGGTGTTACTTATGGGAATAGGTACATACATCACCTTCCTATCTGGGACTCGAACCAGGACCTCATTGATGACTAGACCTTCTGGGGGTGGGTGAAGCACGTCAGGTGAGAAGAACACATCCTGGCCCCGAAACTGAGGACTGATGTGGGCCCGGACATGAGCGGTGATCACTTGTTTAGCTGGTACAAACATTCTCTTCCACCCTGTCCTGACGACACCGGGGTTCTGTTGAGCCTCTGAGTGTTGTATCAGCTTCATTACTGTCTGTGCCATGTCCACAGTTATCGAGAAAGCTTTGCTCACTTTGTGTGCCAGTTCTTGTCTCCCCAGAGCAGCTCTGCCCACATCCTTCGGATGAGACGTTAAACCGAGGTCCTGACTCTCTGTGGTCATTAAAAATCCCAGGATGTCCTTCGAAAAAGAGTAGGGGTGTAACCCCGGCATCCTGGCCAAATTTGCCCCTTGGCCCCTGTCCATCATGGCCTCCTAATCATCCCCATATACTGATTGGCTTCATCACTGTCTCCTCTCCACCAGTAAGCTGGTGTGTGGTGGGCGTTCTGGCGCAATATGGCTGCCGTCGCATCATCCAAGTGGATGCTGCACATTGGTGGTGGTTGAGGAGATTCCCCCATCTATGTAAAAGCGCTTTGAGGTCTCAGAAAAAGCGCTATATAAATGTAACGAATTATTATTATTATTATCCTTCTGAACGACTGTCTCAATTACATTGTAGCCTATTATGGGGTCATCTGCCACTAATGGGTCACTAGATACCAACAGGGGGACTCTTAGTTCTGTTACTGCATCCGGTTCTCCAGCCAGTGTGAAATTAACTTCAATCCAGCCAAGGTAGGGTATTGGTGTGTCATTGGCTGCATGAACAGTGAGGGTTTCTTCCCCTAGTAGTTCTTTGATGGGTCGAATGGTTGTATGAGGGAGGTGCTGCTGTCGCCAACGGTCATTTATTACACTGGACTGAGCTCCTGTGTCCCACAATGCTTCAATTGGATGGTTGTCCAGATAGCAGCTGACCATGCATCGTTTTCCTACCAGTCTGACTAGCTGTGATTGGTGTTGGGGTGATAGGTATTGAACACTAAACTGGTTAGAAGGGGCATTACTGGCTATGTTTATGTCCATTGGGGCTATCGGAGTGAATGGCCTGTTTCGTAGTGGGTGGGACTTTTCCTGAAGAACTACCGAGTGTCCCGTCTCAGCAGCCCCTGTCCGTTTCCCGACTGGTTATTCTGTACCCGGCAACCACGTGAGAAATGGCCCTCCCGACCACACCTGAAGCAGTGCTGACAGTTGTCCCCATTCTGTTCCTCTTGACACTTGTTGCAGCCTCTGCCACGCCGCCTAGGCCATGATGGGGTAGTATTGGCTTCCATTGCTTCACGGAACATCTGTTTCATTTCAGTTCTGAGCTCTTCTATAATCTGTTGTGTGCACAGTGTCTCCACTTTATTCTCCTTTCCTTTCACGGTTTTCACCGCCGCAGCAGCACTGGCTTCTTTGGGTGGCTCAGAAACTTGAGCAGTTGGGTGAGCAGGCTGAGTTTCTGTGTGAAGTTCCTGCACACGTGGACCCTTAGCTGTTGTGAGCCTTTTCCTTTTCTCTAGACGCTCACCTTCCAGCTTTGCTGCCTTATTCACCTGCTCTATCAATTCCTCATCTGATGTTCTAACATCACTGAGGTAGGGCAATAGCTGAAATTTCACAGCGTCACTCAGCAATCCAGTTTCGATTGAGCGTAGGAATTTGCGCTGTACGGTGTCCCTGCTATACTGCTCATCGGGATCCCCATTTGTGGCCTTCCATAAGAGCTTGTCCTTCAGTTCAATAGCTCTGTGGCGAGGGGGGCGTGGTTCAGCGAGGTCTGCGACAGGAGAGAGAGCGGGGAGAGAAGCAGCGGTAAGTGGGTTTAATACGAAATGATTGACACCTGTGTCTCGTTGCAGTAATTGGCGTGGGGAGACTGCATTTAAGGAGAGCTCTCACAAGCCATGAGGAGAGAAGGACTGAGGACTCGTGGGACTGGGAGAAAGAAAGCGGACTGAGAAACCTGTGGTCTGAGAATACAGAACTGCTTGTTGCTGTAACATTGTATTGAGTTTGTGAGCGCATGTGGCGCGACTGTTATGTACGAATTGAGTTTATTATTAAAACACCCACGAGTCTCAGTCAGCCGACCCTGGTCTCCTTCCTTCTCACACACGATCTAAGGGATCTTCATTACACTGGTGCCGAAACCCGGGAAGGAAGGAGAACGCCGCCGCCGAAATGCAATCTCCGCCAGGAACATCGGGAACGCCATTTGCGGACATCATTACATCGCTCGCGGGTCTACATCAAGAGAACCATCAAGCCCTGCTGGACTTGCGGGCCGATCAGGAGAAACGGTTCCACGTCATGATGCAAGCCCAGCAGGAGGACCGCGAGCTGTTCCGGAGCTGGCTGGACCGGGGGGTTCGGACGGAGTCGGCTTCCCCCGGCGCCGCGGCCACCGCAGCAGCTCACATGCCTCTGAATAAGATGGGACCCGCTGATGATCCCGAGGCCTTCATGGACTTGTTTGAGCGGACGGCCGAGGCATGTGAGTGGCCACAGGCCAGCTGGCCGGTGCGCCTGATACCACTACTGTCGGGGGAAGCCCAGAAGGCTGCTCAACAACTGCCCGTCCAGAACCTCCTGGTGTACGCCGATCTACGACGAGCTATTCTCCAAAGGGTCGGCCTCAACCCTGAACAACATCGACAGCGCTTCCGCTCACTGGAACTGGCGGAAGCGGGCCGACCCTTTGTCCTGGCGCAGCAGCTCCGGGACTCATGCCGCAAATGGCTGTTGGCCGGAGGAAGCGACGCCGAGGACATTATCAACAAGGTGGTACTGGAGCAGTTCATTTCCCGTCTGCCAAGGAGGACTGCCCAGTGGGTCCAGTGCCACCGACCGGCGTCGCTGGATCTGGCCATCCAACTGGCGGAGGACCAGTTGGCGGCGTGCTCCGGGGTCGGCGAACCCCTGCCATCAATCTCTCTCTCTCCCTCTCCTCCTGTCCCTCTCTCTACCCCTCCCCCTAAACCTGTTCCTTTCCCCAGGACCCGTATCAGTGGCCTGCCACGGGCCTACCCAAGATGGAGGGCTGGAGCAGAGCTTCCAGCCGGGCCGCGAGGCCCCGTCAGGGGGCCGGGGTCCCAGGAGGGACTCGATGGCGCTGCTGCACTCTCCCCACGCCAATCACTGGACCCACTTTCTGCCACTAGGGCGGCGGGAAAACCTGGGCCGGTCTGTTGGCGTTGCGGGGATCCGGGCCATTTCGTGGATAGGTGCCCGGTTATGGAGGTGGGGACGATGGTCCGGATCCCGGACGTCCCGCAGACCGCCCCTGATCAAGCCGGGTTGTACCAGATACCTGTGAGTATTAAGGGGGGTACCTATCAGGCATTGGTGGATTCTGGTTGTAACCAGACCTCTATCCATCAAAGCCTGATACAATCTGGGGCATTGGATACGGGCCGCATGGTTAAGGTGAGGTGTGTGCACGGGGATATAGTGGAATACCCGTTAAGAGCCATCACTATTAAATTTAGGGGACAAAATCATTGTGTGGAGGTGGCAGTTAGTCCGCGCCTCCGACATCTGTTAATTTTGGGGACAAATTGGCCAGCCTTCGAACAATTATTGGGGTGTTTGACAACGGATGTCTCTGGGAAAAAGAGAGGGCGGGGAAGGGGAGCTAGCACTCAGGTGGGAGAGGCTGTACCTGGACCTAGCGGGTCTGTTTCAGAGGATGCGAGCGGCGTGGAGAGGTTAAACCTCTCCAACCGCGATGACTTTCCTCTGGAACAGTTGCAAGATGAGACGCTCAAACATGCGTTTGAACAGGTCCGTTCCATCGATGGGCAGCCCCTCCAACCTGATCGCGCGCTCTCCTATCCTTATTTTGCCATAATTAACGACCGGTTGTATCGAGTGACCCAAGACACTCAGACAAAGGAAGATACAACCCAATTGTTAGTACCACGGAGCCGTCGGGAAATGCTTTTCCAGACGGCGCATTGTAATCCGATGGCTGGGCATTTAGGAATGACTTCCACACTAAATCGTCTAATGACCCGATTCTTTTGGCCGGGCATTCACGAGAACGTGCGCAGATGGTGCGCGTCGTGTCGTGAATGTCAGTTAGTGAACCCACCGGCCGCCCCAAAAGCGCCTTTGCGCCCTTTACCTCTCATGCAGGTCCCCTTCGAGAGAATTGGGATGGACCTCATCGGGCCATTAGAACGAACCGCACGGGGACATCGCTTTGCGTTGGTCATAGTGGACTACGCAACGCGATATCCCGAAGCAGTGGCCCTCCGCACCATTTCCGCTAAAAGTGTGGCGGACGCACTGTTTCGTTTAATCTCCCGCGTGGGAATCCCGAAAGAGATTCTCACGGATCAGGGCACCGCGTTTATGTCTCGCACGTTAAGCGAATTGTACGAATTATTGGGCATTAAATCGGTACGAACCAGTGTCTATCACCCACAAACGGACGGGCTGGTCGAACGGTTTAATCGCACGTTGAAGACAATGATTCGTAAATTCGTACAAGAGGACGCGAAAAATTGGGACAGATGGCTAGAACCCCTCTTATTTGCTGTGCGCGAGGTCCCGCAAGCCTCCACGGGGTTTTCCCCATTCGAGCTTCTTTACGGACGTCAGCCTCGTGGGGTTTTAGACGTCCTGAAAGAAACTTGGGAGGACGGACGCTCGGATAGCAAAAATGAAATTCAGTATGTCGTGGACCTGAGAGCAAAACTCCATACACTGGGGCGGCTCTCTATGGAGAATTTGCTCCAGGCTCAGGACAGGCAAAGCCGGCTATATAACAGGGGAACTAAGCTTAGAGAATTTACACAGGGAGATAAAGTGCTCGTGTTACTACCAACTTCCAGCTCTAAATTATTAGCTAAGTGGCAAGGACCCTTTGAGGTCACACAGCGAATAGGCGATCTCAATTATGAAGTAATACGAACGGACAGAGGCGATTCACGACAGATCTATCACCTCAATCTCCTTAAAAAATGGAGTGAGGAGGAGTCAGTGTTGCTTGCAACGGCAGTGAGTGGGGAGGAAGATCTCGGGCCAGAGGCGATCGTAAAAGGGAAATCTCTCGCCCTGGCCCCCGGAGGAGATCACCTCTCGCCCTTGCAGCTCGCTGACATTGCAAAGATACAATCTGAGTTTGCAGACGTGTTTTCGCCCCTGCCCGGTCGTACTAATCTGATTCAGCACCACATTGAGACGGAGCCGGGCGTGGTAGTTCGCGGCCGGCCATACAGGTTACCTGAACACAAAAAAAAAGTGGTTCAGACCGAATTAGAGGCTATGCTGGAGTTGGGGGTAATCGAGGAGTCTTACAGTGACTGGGCGAGCCCGATAGTTTTAGTTCCTAAAACGGACGGCTCGGTGCGGTTCTGTGTAGACTATCGCAGGGTGAACGCAGTGTCGAAATTCGACGCATATCCAATGCCGCGGATTGACGAGTTGCTTGATCGGTTGGGCTCGGCTCGTTTTTACTCGACATTGGACTTAACGAAAGGATATTGGCAGATCCCCTTATCTCCCATGTCCAAAGAAAAGACGGCTTTCACCACGCCGTTTGGATTACACCAATTTGTGACACTTCCTTTCGGGCTGTTCGGGGCTCCGGCCACGTTCCAGCGCCTTATGGATAAGGTTCTGCGGCCCCACACTGCATATGCCGCTGCTTACTTGGATGATATTATCATCTACAGTAATGATTGGCAGCGGCATATGGAGCATGTGAGGGCCGTTCTTAGGGCGCTGAGACAGGCGGGGCTGACGGCCAACCCGAAGAAGTGTGCAGTTGGGCGGTTGGAAGTAAGGTATCTGGGTTTCCACTTAGGTCATGGGCAGGTGCGTCCTCAAATTGATAAGACCGCAGCAATTGCAACCTGTCCGAGACCTAAGACCAAAAAGGAGGTGAGGCAGTTCCTGGGGCTGGCGGGATATTATAGAAGGTTTATTCCTGGTTATTCGGACCTCACCAGCCCGCTGACTGATCTCACTAAAAAGGAAGTGCCAGATACGGTCCAGTGGACGGAGCAGTGCCAACAGGTTTTTACCAAGGTTAAGGCTGCTCTGTGTGGCGGGCCGCTCTTACACTCCCCTAACTTTTCTCTCCCTTTTTTGTTGCAGACTGACGCGTCGGACAGGGGGCTGGGTGCTGTACTGTCCCAGGAGGTGGAGGGGGAGGATCGCCCGGTGCTGTACATTAGTCGCAAGCTCTCAAAGAGAGAGACTAAGTACAGCACCATTGAGAAGGAATGCCTGGCCATCAGGTGGGCGGTCCTCACCCTTCGCTACTACCTCCTGGGACGGGAGTTCACCCTCTGTTCGGACCACGCTCCCCTGCAGTGGCTCCACCGCATGAAGGATACCAACGCGCGGATCACTCGTTGGTATCTCGCTTTACAGCCTTTTAAGTTCCAGGTGATCCACAGGCCGGGTGTACAGATGGCTGTGGCCGACTTTCTCTCCAGGAGGAGGGGGAGGGAGGCTGCAGGCCGGATGGCTCCCCGGCCTGAGTCGGGCGGTGGGGGTATGTGGCGAGGGGGGCGTGGTTCAGCGAGGTCTGCGACAGGAGAGAGAGCGGGGAGAGAAGCAGCGGTAAGTGGGTTTAATACGAAATGATTGACACCTGTGTCTCGTTGCAGTAATTGGCGTGGGGAGACTGCATTTAAGGAGAGCTCTCACAAGCCATGAGGAGAGAAGGACTGAGGACTCGTGGGACTGGGAGAAAGAAAGCGGACTGAGAAACCTGTGGTCTGAGAATACAGAACTGCTTGTTGCTGTAACATTGTATTGAGTTTGTGAGCGCATGTGGCGCGACTGTTATGTACGAATTGAGTTTATTATTAAAACACCCACGAGTCTCAGTCAGCCGACCCTGGTCTCCTTCCTTCTCACACACGATCTAAGGGATCTTCATTACAAGCTCTGAACACAAAATTTAAGGCTGACTCCCTAAGTTCTTGTAATATGTTGATTAGTTGGTGATAGAGGTCAGTGGCACTGTCTACTTTATAGTGGACTTTTAAGATTATGAAGAGCGAATTAAGTGTAAGTCCGCGCTTGATTTCTAGCATATCTCGCAAGGGGAGGCCTGGGCTGATGGCTCTGATCACAGCCTCCATTATCTCAGTATCTGAGTGTCCTTTGTCCAGCCCTACTTCAATCTGTCTGATCAAGCTAAGGTAAGACAGTTTATCCCTCTGGCCACTCTCTCCGATTTGCCCAAAGATCTTAAACTCCCTTCTCAGTGTGACTTCCGGCAATCCAGCAGGCTGATTATGTCTGCTTCGAAACAGAGTATGGCTGGGATTTGTGTACACATTGTTTGGTGTTTGTTCCTCTGTCTCAATTCTAGTGTGACTGGACCGCAGGTATTTTTCACCAAGCCCTCTACATTGGCTGGGATCTTCAATACCAGTCTCTTTCCGAGCGGCGCCTTTCTCCATTTCAGTCACAATTGACAGTATGTCAACTAATAATGAACTAAATTCACCTTCTTCCTGATCTTCTTCTTTTTCATCCAGCACACTTTCGGCCATTTTGATGAGCGACCTCCGGGTTCTGCTGAGGGGTTCTCCTCTGTCCAGTCCGTCACATTTCAGATACATGCAGACTTCAGAAAGTTCCTTCTCCCCCAGCTGCCAGAGTGCTTCACTTACTTTGTCTCGAAGATACTGGATGTCTCCCATTGTCTCACTCCAGGTTCGTCTCCGTATGAAAGGGGTGATGTTACTTGCTAACTACTCCTCCTGGCTGGTGGCTCGCCAAAATATGTTACGGGTCCAAGAATGACACTGTGGTCTGGTGTAACACATTTAATTAAAAGTCTGTTGGAAATACAAAAAGATGTAACAGTTCATTAGCGCTCTTCTACACACGTACTCGACAACTCTTGTTCTGGCGTCAGCTATTTACTAGTAGTTGCCTATGTGTATCACAGAGAGCGCCATCTGCTGGAGAGTTTACTCTTAACAGGGGTGAATTATATGACAATGAGAGGTCTACAGAATCAGTGGCAGTGTTCCTACCAAAAATAAAATGGGGTTCAGTCTTTACTGTCTCTCAAATCACCCTATGCCACACCTACTCCTGGCTTAATTTAAACCCTGTCCGGGAAACCGCCCCCTAGTGTCCTTAATTGCAGTATCTACTAAAGTCTATTGTTAAAATATCACTTTGAGATTACTTAGCTACTAGGGGTGTAACGGTTCACAAAATTCACGGTTCGGTTCGATACGATACACTTGTGTCACGGTTCGGTACGGTTCGGTATGTTTTCGATACAGCAAAAAGAAAGATTTGCCAGAGTATGTAATAGTAGTAATCATAAAGTATGATTTTTTTTTTTTTTTTTACTTTGAACAATTCTGGAGCTATAATTTACTCTTTTTAGGAGCATATTAAACAAAACAGCTCCTTAGAAAAAATGAAATGTAATATTGTAGTAGTTACAAAGGTTTATTTTAGTTCAGATTAACATTTGAGGGCAGCAATTGTATTCATAATGTCAAAATATTATTAGCAAAATATAATAAGTATTAGCTACACATTAGAGGTGCTTGTTGAGCAACACATTAAGTTGTTTCTTTTAGAACAATATAGCCTATTGTCAGGCTTCTGGGTGGATGAAGTAGGAGGCAAACTCGAAGATGAAGTATTCCAAGGTTTTAATTCTCAAATATAACAGATACACAAAAACAGGGAGCGTGTGCTCAGAACAGGAACCTAACATAAAACACATTGACCGACAAGTGAGGAGTGAACAGAAGGAACTTAAATACACAGACAGATGAACACAAGACAGGTGATGCAGATGATGATGATGATGAACAGGTGGGTAATGAAGGGAGTGAGTTCAGGTGTGGAAACAAGGAGGATTCTGGGAACTGTAGTGCAGACAGGACGATGACAGACAGTGAATGTGACATTACTCCCCCATCCCGGTAGGC
Source organism: Squalius cephalus (assembly GCA_022829025.1). Lineage (NCBI taxonomy): Eukaryota > Metazoa > Chordata > Actinopteri > Cypriniformes > Leuciscidae > Squalius > Squalius cephalus. Next base: position 57,388,561 of record CM040793.1, on the reverse strand, counting down.
GCGTCCTCGCGCCGTAGAAAGACCAAAGGGGTGGGAGGGTGGGCGCCCTGGAGGCTGACGGGGAAGACAAGGCAAGGGAGACAAGGCAGGAAGCCTCCAGGGCGGAGCAGACTGTGGGTGTGGTCACGGTGGAGCAGGCTGTGGGCGTGGCCAGGACGGAGACGACCCCTCGGGCGGCCACGGCAGTGAGGACCCCTCGGGCGGCCATGGCGGAGAGGACCCTTCGGGCGGCCACGGCGGTGAGGACCCTTCGGGCGGCCACGGCGGTGAGGACCCTTCGGGCGGCCACGGCGGTGAGGACCCCTCGGGCGGCCACGGCGGAGAGGACCCTTCGGGCGGCCACGGCGGTGAGGACCCTTCGGGCGGCCACGGCGGTGAGGACCCTTCGGGCGGCCACGGCGGTGAGGACCCTTCGGGCGGCCACGGCGGTGAGGACCCTTCGGGCGGCCACGGCGGTGAGGACCCTTCGGGCGGCCACGGCGGTGAGGACCCCTCGGGCGGCCACGGCGGAGAGGACCCTTCGGGCGGCCACGGCGGTGAGGACCCTTCGGGCGGCCACGGCGGTGAGGACCCTTCGGGCGGCCACGGCGGTGAGGACCCTTCGGGCGGCCACGGCGGTGAGGACCGGCGGTGAGGACCCTTCGGGTGGCCGTGGTCCCTCGAGTGGCCAGGATGGAGGCCTTTGGCCCCCCCCAAAAAAATACTTGGGGAAAGTCCCGGGTACCAGAGAAGGATGGTTATAAACAGTCTCTGACCGGGCTGATGGGGACCGTGAAGAGTGCTCGGTGCTGGGCAGATCCAGCGATGAGGGCTCTGTGATGGGCAGATCCAGCGATGAGGGCTTTGGGCTGGGCAGATCCAGCGATGAGGGCTCTGTGCTGGGCAGATCCAGCGATGAGGGCTTTGGGCTGGGCAGATCCAGCGATGAGGGCTCTGTGCTGGGCAGATCCAGCGATGAGGGTTCTGTGCTGGGCAGATCCAGCGATGAGGGCTCTGTGCTGGGCAGATCCAGCGATGAGGGCTCTGTGCTGGGCGGAACCAGCGGTGAAGGCTCTGTGCTGGACGGAACCAGCGGTGAAGAAGGCTCTGTGCTGGACGGAACCAGCGGTGAAGAAGGCTCTGAGCTGGGCGGAACCAGCGGCGAAGAGGGCTCTGAGCTGGGAGAAACCAGCGGCGAAGAGGGCTCTGAGCTGGGCGGAACCAGCGGCGACGAGGGCTCTGAGCTGGGCAGGACCAGCGGCGAAGAGGGCTCTGAGCTGGGCGAAACCAGCGGCGAAGAGGGCTCTGTGCTGGACGGGACCAGCGGCGAAGAGGGCTCTGTGCTGGACGGGACCAGCGGCGAAGAGGGCTCTGTGCTGGACGGGACCAGCGGTGAAGAGGGCTCTGAGCTGGATGGGACCAGCGGCGAAGAAATCTTTGAGCTGGACGGGACCAGCGGCGAAGAGGGTTCTGAGCTGGACGGGACCAGCGGCGAAGAGGGCTCTGAGCTGGACGGGACCAGCGGCGAAGAGGGCTCTGAGCTGGACGGGACCAGCGGCGAAGGGAGCTTCAAGGTCGGCGGAATAAAAGAAAACAAAAGCTCTGCGGGCATGACGCTGTCTATCACAGGCGCAGCGAGCATAACGCTCACAGTCTCAGGGGCGGTGGGCATGACGCATACTGCCTTGGCTTCGGCAGATCTGACGTGAAGTGCAGGCTCGGCTGGACTGGCGTGAAGTGCAGGTTCGGCTGGACTGGCGTGAAGTGCAGGCTCGGCTGGACTGCCGTGAAGTGCAGGCTCGGCTGGACTGGCGTGAAGTGCTGGGTTGGGTGACATTCCTGACCGGGGCGCAACACTCTCCAGACACCGGATCACAGTCTCTTTCCAGGATAGTCCAGTGGTGTCTGGGAGGTTGAGGGGACGATGGAAAGTGGCCCCGATCAGGAATAGTGTGCTGAGGGTTTCGTCCTCCAACGAGCTTGTGAGGGCGAGCTGAAAAAACTTCCGGGAGAAATCCAGGATGTCGTGGTTCTCCTGGGCCACAAGGATGAAATTGAGGTGTTCATCCATTTTGTTTTTTGGTCGGTCAATCTGTCAGGCTTCTGGGTGGATGAAGTAGGAGGCAAACTCGAAGATGAAGTATTCCAAGTAGTGATGTGACATTTGAAGCGAGGCGTCGGAGCGTGTGTCGAGAAAAAGTGGGCGTGCCAGATGAAGCCGCGATTCGAGGCTTGTGTTGTTAACGTGAAAATCACGTGACTAATGACAAACGAGGCCTCGGTTTGTGTGGATACGTCATTGGTTCGGTCTGAGTATCGCTTCCGGATAAAATGCGGTTCGAAACTCGCGCCACCTTGTGGGTGTTGTCAGGAGTAGTAGAAGCAGTTGTAGTAGTGTCAGAGAGTCAGAGAGTTAGAAAACTGTCAGTGTCATTGTCGTTATTGTGTCATATGTGAGGGCTGTATATTATTACATTATCATGTTAGAATAGTTGTACTATATTATTATTATAGTAGGCCTCGCTATATTATAGTCTTGTTATATTAATTATATAAGATTATTTGGATTGCTCTGGATTTTTGCATCTGGACTGGACTGCTTTTTGATTTGGATTGCCCTTTTGGAATTGTTTGCTTTTTGTGACTCTTCTTTTTTCCTGGTAATGGAGTCAGCAAGAAAGAGGAAATCCTCCGCTGTCTGGGCTCAACAGAAGCATCAGTGTCCTTATTTGTACCACTGCCATTTTTACGTTCCCCTGCATCCTCTGTTCCTTGTGAAAGGATATTTTCCCAGGCTAGAGAGATTTTGTCAAAGAAGAGGAATCATCTAAACCCCACACTTGAAATAATTCTGTTTCTCAATAAAAAATCTATTGTAATCCTTCCTCCCGGACTATTCTGATGCAGTTTACTTTAATCTGTTATCTATAATCTGCTAAATGAATAAATGTACTTTATTACACTCCCTCTAACATAAGCACTGCACTCAACACAGTGTCACTGTTGTTGTTCATACTGTCCCTATCCAAACAATTTATGAATAATTAATAAACTGTGTGTGTGACTTTGCACAAGTAAATTCAGACAGAGAAAGATACATATTTTATATTATACACAGTAATGGACAAATGTCTGATCATGTCTTTTTATTATTGCAAATGAAAGGATACAGACATCAACAGTGAGTACAAAATAAATAAATATTTTTATTTATAACAATATTTTTATAAAATGTACATTTAAATATAAATATACAAATAAATATAAATATTTATTTGTATATTTACATTACAAATAAATATTTTATTTCTAAAAGTATTTTATAAAATATACATTTTTTTATAAAAATATATATATTTTTATAAAATTAGGGAGGGAGGGAGGGAGGGAGGGAGGGGGAGGGGGGGGGGCGTGGCTCTGAACACTGGTTCGGAATGAATTAATTTGTCTGCTATTTCTTTGCACAGTAGCTTGGTGTCACTAGTGAGCAATGCTGAATGAAGCTTCGAGTAATGAACCTTTGGCTGAAGCAATGGGCTGCGAGGTCTCAGTGGTTCAGGAAGCCTCATTTTGCCATCACTAATTCCAAGGTTTTAATTCTCAAATATAACAGATACACAAAAACAGGGAGCGTGTGCTCAGAACAGGAACCTAACATAAAACACATTGACCGACAAGTGAGGAGTGAACAGAAGGAACTTAAATACACAGACAGATGAACACAAGACAGGTGATGCAGATGATGATGATGACGAACAGGTGGGTAATGAAGGGAGTGAGTTCAGGTGTGGAAACAAGGAGGATTCTGGGAACTGTAGTGCAGACAGGACGATGACAGACAGTGAATGTGACACCTATATTTACATGTTCATGATGATTTGAATCATTGAAGACATTTGTCTGGTGAGATTTGTACTCTGATGATTTAAGGGAAGGTTCATCCAAAATAAAATAAAAATAAAAAAACAACAACCAAAGTTTTTTAACAAATAGGCAATTCTCTTTTGTGTTCCACAGATGGAAGTTATACAGGTTTGAAATGACATGAGGGTGAGTGAATGATACAGGATAGTATTATTTAGATATTTTTTATATCACCATTAAAAGTGGGGTCAGATTTAATTTTTCTTTTTTAGTTGTTTTTACAGTTATAGTCAGTATGTTCTTGTTTTGGCAAGCGCTCGAAGTAGGCCAGAACGCACCGGTACGCAGCACCGGCACATTTTAAGCTGTAAAAATACAATAAAATATAATAAATAATGAAAAAATATTAGCTCTGTAATCTGTACACAAATTCGTGATCGCCTAAGTCCCCTTTTAACATCATATATGAAAATGAAAAAACTCATCCCCATATGTATGCTAACTAAAGCATACATTTTTTGCATTTAATCTCACTTCATTGACCAATGTACTTGCTTCTGACCTTCAATGATTCAGATTAGCAAAAATTACTATAGATTTATTTGTTTTTATTGGTAAAGTAAGTGTTAAACATTTTTCTCTTGCATCCTTTTCTTTCGTTATCCAGAATGGCATCAGCTGAAATGTTTGCTTGAGCGGCGCCCACTACTTTACACGCGTGACTTTGCATTTCCTTCAGACCGAGGCTTATTATTTGCATTCGTTTTCCATCCACTGTAAAGTTTTTGCTGCGTTCACCCCTCATCACACTATAGTTTTCCTCAGCAAAACAGAACGTGAAGACACTTTCCTCTCACGGTCACTGCTTCACAGGGACTTTGGTTTGGAACAACATAAGAGTGAAGAAAATAATGACAGCATTTACATTTTTGAGTGAACTTTATACTCTTTAATGGATCACAGTGACATTCCTTCCACATACATCAGAGACAGAACACATATAACCAAACTGACGTATGATGAAACCCAAACCCATAGGGATAAAAAAGAAAATAAGTGTGAAAAAATCTCTTGCAAAGTACAACTATTTGTAATTTGGGAATAAGAATTACATCACTCCCAATGTTAGATAAGGTTTTAACTTTTTTTTTTTTCATATACCATGCAAATCTTTCACCAGTTTTTTTTTTTTTTTTTTTGATGCAAAGTGCCTTTATTTGTCTTCCCCTTCACCTATGCAAATGGTGATTGTGTTTTAACCAGCATTTGAGATTAGTAACCCAGGAAACAGCGAATCACTAACGTTATGTAAAAGTTATGTAAATGTTAGAAAAAACCTTCCTAAAATAATGGTTTTGAAAAGTCTTATAATGTTTTCATACTTAAAATACATTCTCGTAATATTGAGAGAAAACATTCTTAGTACAACATTCCCAGATAACAAAAATATGTTCTTAGAATGTTTTTCTAACATTCCCATTTAAAAAAAAAAAAAAAAAAAAAAAAATTAAACGTTGAAAACGTTTTTAACGTATTAAGAACATTTTGTTCTTGGTTTATGTGAATGTTAAAGGGACATTCCATTCTATCACTTTGAAAATTGTTATGAAAACATTATTTCTGAATATTTTTTAAACATTCAAAACATCCACGTTCTGGAAAGTAGAGGTCTGTGTTTATGGATAGACTGTCATGATATCAGCATCTGCACTTGTCATAAATTCCGTTTACATAATGTGATGCAGGAGCGATATTTAATGCACTTAGAAACTTCAAATATGTATTTATTCAAATATTTTATGCACTTAGAAACTGTAAACCCTCTGGACAAATGTGTCAACACAGTTTTTGGTACTTAAAAATACTGTTACTTTGAAATCCAGACCTGTGGCTGTAAGAAATTAATTGCTTACATTTGATCATTTTAACATTTTTATCACTTGAATTCATATAAACATAAGTAGAAACCGGGCAGCACAGTGACTCAGGCCCCGTCCACACTACTGCGTTTTTGTTTAGAAACGGAGAATTAAAACGAATACGATCTCCGTCCACACCAGCGTTTTTAGCTGCGTATTAGAATTGATCTCCGTCCACATTAAAACGACTGAAAACGCGGATCACGTGACCATTCACCAACACTGGGCATGCGCGTGCCGGTGTAAACAGGAAACGGATTGACTATTCCTCAGATTTGATGAAGAAGAAAGTAGCTAACATTACCGCTGCACACGAGAATTGTCAAACATCGATCGAATTGGCAGTTATAGCATTGTAAAATGCAGAATTTAGGGAAGGAAGGGAAGGATACGCCATGACCGATGACACCCAATCATAGAGCCGAGCGTGAGCTTCTGCGTCATCGTTTCTAAAGTCCTCCGTTTTGACCCGTCCACACTAAAACGCCCTCCGGAGATTCAAAACGAAAAACGGGTCGGCAGCGTTTCTAAACTTCTCCGTTTTGGGTCTCCGTTTTTACCGTTTTAGTGTGGACGGGAGGTGCAAACGTAGCAAAAGTTCTCCGTTTTAAAACGAAAACGCAGTAGTGTGGACGGGGCCTCAGTGGGTAGCACTCCAGGTACTCCAAAAACGTTCTTAATACGTAAAAAAAAAAAAAAAAAAAAAAAACACGTTCAGAAAACAGTTTGCATGTTCAGAAAACTTACAGTAATAACGTTTTCATTACATTTTCAAAATGACTGAATTGAATGTTCTTTTAACGTTCACATTAACCAAGAAAAAACGTTCTTAATACATAAAAAAAAAAACGGGACGTTTTCAACGTTTAAAAAACATTCAGAAATAACGTTTTCATAACCTAATTGGAATGTTAGCAAAACATTCTAAGAACATATTTTTTGTTAGCTGGGAAGCTGCTCTTTGCACTTTAGTGAAGCAAAAAAATAAGTCAGATAATACATATTTCATCCATCAGGCAGCATACATGTTGTGCAGCTGATGGAAACATATTTGGCAGGTTTTGTTTTTTGCACGTTTCAGTTAACAGCTGCTAAGGGTTTGGACGAATTTCATTATAGTTTTTGATAACTTGGGAGAATCGAATGACTTTGATCTCCTCTGGTTTAGATTTTCTGTCATCCCACAGATACTCGGGTGAAAGCAGTTTAGTGGGTTTGTTATAAAGGAAGTACTTGTTCAAATGAGACTCCTCCTGCCATGCTGCCTCAATGGATTTAGATGCATCAATGTCCAGCTGCTCCCGGCAGGTTTTAACAAGCTGATATACGTCTTTCACCGAGCCACCAATCACAGCCCCACCATAATAATAATCACCCTCACCAGAAGGAATGAAAGCTTGAGACTCTGGTCGGCGTTCATATGTGAATTGTTCACGAGGCGTACGATAATACCAATTTTGTATGACACCAACCAGACGACTCAAAGTCTCCACCCCCCAGCGACCATAAAACTTTGAATCCACATCAAGGCTGAAAATATAGTCGGCATCATTGAAAAGTCGGCTCTCAATCAGTTTCTCCAGTCTTGCCATCCTGCTCAAACTGATATCCTGCCATCTGTTAGAACTAGGGACTGTCAACACCGTCAAAGTATGTTCTTCACCCAGTTTCACTGCAGGAACCTGTTCTGGTTGATCAGTGAACACATAATAATGCACACGAAATCCAACAAAGTAATTCTGCTCTGCAGACTCCAGGAAATCTTTAAGAAACTGTGTATACCTGAAAAACAGAGGGAGAGTGACAAAATTGTAAAGTAATAAACTGGCAAAATATTAGAATATCTTATCCCCTTTTGGCAGTTTATTAAGAAAGACCATACAATGAACTCAAATATACTGTACATTCACCCTGAGTTACCTCAGCTTTTAGATCTGAAAGTTAAGGTTATCCATCTATTTTTTATCCATAAACTTAACCGGAAATGCTGCATAAACTGCTTTCTGGAATACCCCACAACATGGTTCAATTAAAGCTAAACGTTTATTTAATAACAATAATAACAAAAGAATACAGACATAAGACAAAACATCCATGCAAGAAAAAGACCTGACACTGAACACTGGAAACAAGAGGGCTAAATACACAAGGAATAATCAGGTTAACAAAACAGCTGATAACAATCAAGGAGCAATGGGTGAAAAACAGGTAACAGAACATATGCAAACTAAAATTACAACTAACAAAACAAAAACAAGAAACAGGATCCATCAGTTTATTTTTTTTAAAGCCCTTCCCTCGCTAACTTCCCTCCATTTTGTGGACTCGGATGTACATCATTGCCTATGTTGCACAAGTGATGACGGCAATGAATTTAATTGTGCTGATTTTTTTTATTTTTATGAATTGTTTTATGCACAGGTTTTATATTATATTGTTTTATATTTTTTGTTTTAAATGTCTAGGTGTGCTTAGGCTGCTGAGGTAAACTTAATTACACAAATGAAAATTATAATTGAATTAATTGTGACCTGTGTGAGGATGGGCTGTTGCTTGGATCGATTGCTCCTGTCTGCCTCGTTGCTGTTGCTGCCATAGACAGTAAAAAAAAATGGACACAGGGGTATTACAATGGGGTATTGGATTCAACGGAGAAAAGTGAAGTCAATTAGAAGCATTCACTTCCTGATGGCTGAGCGTACTGCGCAGACTCAAACTGAGCTTGACGACGTAGATGTGATGTGAGCAACCCGTCTGTCTTCTAGTAGCTGTGCCGAGAGAAATCTGAATCATTCCCTTCCGAAACTTGCAGAGACGGAGAGTGTGAGTAGGAGCTGTCCATGAGCTAGGAGCAGGAGCAACTTTTGCTAAGTATTCTGATTAATTATTTTGTCATTTTGCCTCCACGTCCCCCCGATTGCCCGTGAGCTTCTCCTCCTGTCCATACAGTAACCTTTCTACTGTGCGACAGAGAGTCGCGTGGTTATGACGCAATCGTTAGCCTATTTTTACAAAAAATGCTTCTACGGGGCCATAACGTAAGATACAAGGTAATGGAGCCTTTTATTCATTTTTGTGTTTGTTTAGAAATAAATAATGGACAAATGGAGTCTTTAAATGCCTCAGATGTAAAGTTATTCGCTGTCAAAGTGACACCAAAATGAATGGGAGTCAATGGAATGCTAACAGCAGGTGATGGTCCGCTAATCAATGGCGGCGCCCGGGGAAGCTTCAATGTTTTATGAACGGCCCCCTGGTTGCTGCTGCTAGTAGTGGGAAGTTCGGATCATTTTGCGGACTCGGATCTTTGAATCTCGTTCAGCAAAATGAATGAACCTTTTTTCGATTCATTTCGTTCATTTCAGCAGAATATAATTAAAATGTCATGTTAAATAGCCCAACACATCTAGTACTTACGAAAATGTTGATTACATTTGAAAAAACTAAAATAAACTATAGAGTAATGCAGCCAAATCCAAATAAGAAATAGAAATGTTTAATTAATTGATTAGTTGGGTCTTAAGTTCAGGCTAATGCAGTCTGTTTAGTTCACCTGACCCTCACCTCCTGATCCGAGACGTTCTTTCTTATACATCTTCAAATTGATCATGTCTATTCCCCGCCTCGTGTCTTCGAGATCGAACTTCGAGACGCACTGATGTACCAGTTCATTTTGTGTTGACCGCGCATGCGCACAACATCCCATAGGTTCTGTACATGAAACAGAAATGATTAGTTCGAGTCTTCGGGAGTTCGGGTTCGGCTCGGCCGGGTCCTCCGAGTCTTTCGTTCTTCCTGTCAGTCCCATAAAGACTATGCTGTCAGTACAGGTGTTGTGCCGAATTTCGACCCCCTGCCAAATTATTACCCCCCTTGTTGAAGTCAGTACCTGATTGCCTAATCCTAACCCCACCCCTAATCCTAACTCCTCCCCACAACTAATCCTAAACCTACCAATACTAGGGGGGTAATAATTTGGCGGGGGTCAAAATTCGGCACAACACCGGAAAGAGAAATGATTAGTTCATTTGGATTGGGTTCGGCCGAGTCTGAGTCTTTTGTTCCTCCTGTCAGTCCCATAGAGACTATGCTGTCAGTACCAGAAAGACAAATGATTAGTTCATCGAGTCTTTCGGGTCTGAGTTTTCGTTCTTCTGTCACGTGACCGCTGGTATCTTGCTACAAATACAACATTAGATTCGTATTATTGACTGTGTGTGTGTCTGAATGTATATTGTTTTATATTTAGGAATTAACATACAATTATCAAAATATATGTGCAATAAACATTATCTGAAAAATAAAAAAAGTTCCATCTTTTGTCCATGTCCTTCTCTTTTTTATTGTAAAATTTTTCTTGTGTATATGTGGTGTGTTATTATTATTATTATACTTGTTATTATTTATATATATATATATATATATATATATATATATATATATATAATTGTTATTATTATTAGATTATATATAATATATATATATTTAACAATAAAAAAGAGAAGGACAGGGACAAAAGATAATGTATTATTTTTCAGATAATGTTTATTGCACATATATGTTTATAATTGTATTCCTAAATATAAAACAATATACTGTACATTCAGACACAGTCAATAATATGAATCTAATGTTGTATTTGTAAAGATACCAGCGGTCACGTGACAAAAGAACGAAGGACTCAGACCCGAAAGACTCAATGAACTAATCATTTCTCTTTCCGGTACTGACAGCATAGTCTCTATGGGACTGACAGAAAGAACGAAAGACTCGGAGGACCCTGCCGAGCCGAACCCGAACTCCCGAAGCCTCGAACTAATCATTTCTGTTTCATGTACAGAACCTATGGGATGTTGCGCGCATGCGCAGTCAACACAAAATGAACGAATCACTCTCTGAGACAACTCGGTAGTCCCGATTCATATTAAAGATTCGTTCAAAATTCTCCTCTTATTGTCACTTGCACTTCATGCAACATGTTTAGCATAGCCTTCTCTGTCAACAAAGGATTTACATGTGATAAATGCAGGGAGATAGTCAAGCTGACGGGGAAGATTTCAGAACTAGAGACACGCATCCAAACTTTAATCGAGGATAGTAAGAGTGCAAGGGCTTTAGATACTGCTTTGGATGCGACTAGCTTAGTGAACTCTGTACATTGTTCGGTTCTGGCTGAAGTAGAGCCCGTGCAGCAGGGCAACTGGGTGACGGTGAGGCGCTGTATTCACGGGACAAAACACAGCTCTTCCGTTCTGATTACAACATTAAACAGGTTCTCCCCTCTCAGTGAAACACCCACAATAGAATTCATAGACAATTGGAAAGGTTTTTGGGGCAGACCTGACCTGTTGAAAAGAGATGGTATTCATCCCTCCTGGGATGGAGCTGCTCTTCTCTCTAGTAATATGGCACATTGTCTTAGAGCTCAAGCATGAATTGAGGCTCAGGTCAGGAAGCAGACAGACTGGCTAAACCGACCGTCTGCTAGCTGTCTCACGTCACCAAGGTCAAATAAATCCCATCACATAGAGCCTCTTTCACCTAGATATCATCATATAGAGACTGTGTCTGTTCCCAGAATTACAAAAAAATGACAGAGCGATGACAGCTCGCTCAAGTACTGCGGAGCTAAACCATTTAGTGCTCTGTAAGTAATCAGCAATATTTTAAAATTTATGGTCAAACTTCCTGGTTCTGGTAAGAACTCGAGCTGCTGCGTTTTGGACCAGCTGTAATTTGTTTATTAAGCGTGCAGGGCAACCACCCATAATAGCATTACAATAATCTAGCCTTGATGTCATGAACGCATGGACTAATTGTTCACATTTGTCAATGAGAGCATATGATGTAATTTAGATATATTTTTAAGATGAAAAAATGTGGTTTTGCAGGTACTAGACACGTGACTTTCAAATGAAAGATTGGTATCAAAGAGCACACCCAGGTTCCTAACCGACGACAAAGACTTGCCAGAGCAGTCATCAAGTGTTAGACAGTATTCTAGATTATTACGTGAGGAAGTTTTTTGTCCAGCAATTAGACTCTCTGTTTTTTCAGAATTAAGTAGTAGAAAATTACTAGTCATCCAATTTTTTATATCACCTATGCATTCCGTTAATTGTGTGAATTGGTAAGTTTAGTTAGGGCGTGAAGAAATATAGAGCTGAGTATCATCAGTATAACAGTGAAAACTAAATCCATGCTTCCTAATGATATATCCTAATGGTAGCATGTACAGAGTGAAAAGCAACAGTCCTAGTACTGAGCTTTGTGGTACGCCATACTGAACTTGTGATCGATGACACATCTCTTCATTTACTGCTACAAACTGATAACGGTCAGATAAGTATGATTTAAACCAGGGGTGTCAAACTCAGTTCCTGGAGGGTCACAAACCTGCAGAGTTTAGCTCCAACCCTAATTAAACACACCTGATCCAGCTAATCAAGATCTTTTAGGATTACTAGAAACTTCCAGGCAGGTGTTTTTTTAGCTGGTTGGAGCTAAACTAAACTTGACACCCCTGATTTAAACCATGCTAATGCAATTTCACTAATGCCAACATCATTTTCGAGTCTATTTAAAAGAATGTTGTGGTCAATAGTATCAAATGCAGCACTAAGATCAAGTAACACTAATAGAGAGATACAACCACGATCGCATGATTTATTTATTTCAGGTTTATTTAACAGGGACAATGCACACTAATAACACATAATTAAATGTACAGTGTGCCAAAATTAGCCAGAAGGCTAATTTACATCTGCTGTCCCTGGACAGATCTTAATATGTCACACCTAAAAAAAAATAAAAAAGGATTGAAATAGCAATTGCAAAATAGATGATAATAGCAAATCATTTGTAACTCTAATGAGAGCAGTCTCAGTACTATGGTACAGTCTAAATCCTGACTTAAAATCCTCGCAGATATCATTTCTTTCTAAAAAGGAACATAGTTGTGAGGATACCACCTTTTCTAGTATCTTTGACAGAAAAGGTAGATTCGAGATCGGCCTGTAATTGACTAATTTTGTATGATCAAGTTGCGGTTTAATCATAGTCAGCTTAAAAGTTTTTGGTATGTATCCTAATGACAAAGGTGAATTAATGATATTAAGAAGAGAGGATCTATGACCTCTGGAAGCATCTCTTTCAGCAGCATAGTCGGTATAGGGTCTAACATACATGTTGTCGATTTAGATGATTTAACGAGTTTAATGAATTCTTCCTCTTCTATAGCAATGAATGAATCAAATTTTTCCTTAGGGAGACTACAATGCACTGCCTGATGCGATACTGTAGTAGACGGTTGTATAGTAATAATTTTCTCCCTGATGTTATTAATCTTATAAGTGAAGAAGTTCATAAAGTCATTACTGCTGTGTTGCTTGGAAACTTCTGGGCTTGAAGCTTTATTTTTCATTAGTTTAGCCACTATTTCAAATAAATACCTAGGTTTTTATTTTATTTTCTTCTAATAGGGTTGAAAAATAAGCAGATCTAGCAGCTTTTAAGGCCTCTCTGTATGCAATCGAGCTCTCTCTTTCCATGAAATGCGAAATACCTCTAGTTTTGTTTTCTTCCAGTTGCGCTCCATTTTTCTGGCTGCTCTCTTAAGGGCCCGAGTGTGCTCGTTGTACCACGGCGTTGGACTATTTTCTTTAATCTTCTTTAAGCGCAACGGAGCAACTGTGTCTAAAATGCTGGAAAAGAGAGAGTTAAAAGTTTCTGTCGCAATATCGAGTTCTTCTAAGCTATCTGGGGCGCTGAGATGATGAAACTGATCAGGGCCGGGTTTCCCGATAACGATGTATCTTAGCTCTTAAGAGCGCTTTCTACGTGCAAGATTACGAACGCTCGCAGCAATTCCACGAGCGTTTCCCAAAAATGAACTTAACATGAACGCGCGAGAACGTGCTCTACGTGCTACTTAAGAGTCGCTGTCCATTCGTGAAGTTCTGAAACATAACCTTATATGGAATCGTATTCTGAACGTTTAACCTAATAATTGTCATCTGTTATGGATTAGCAATCAAGACAAGTCTATATAAAGCACCTACAGGTGGAGGCACTGACAAAATGGCTGAAAAAAAAAGATGTAAAAAAAAAAAAAGATGTAATTTTTAACAGATTTAAAGGATTTGTTTTATTTATTTTTTGTTCATTCATTAAATTTTGATTAAAATTATTAAATTAAATTATTTCAATTTTTTTGTTTTGTTTTCTGACCTTTTTAATTATTTAATTTATACATTAATTTAACCAACAACAAAAAAGAGTAATAAAGTGTACAATAAAGTACAATCAAAACCTTATATTATAATCACATACATTTGAATAAAGTTAAAGGTGTAATCTGCCGGTTGTCCTGCAGGTGTCCTCATAAATCTGTCTTCTTACGATGAACTTGAGGATGTACGATTACTCCAGAGCACTCGTAGATCTACGAAGATTTTCAAGTGCTACTTAAGCTACGATGCTTTTGGGAAACAGACCGTAATATTAAGATCAGTCGTACGATCGTTTTTACGATCAACTTAGGCTTACGATGCTTTTGGGAAACGCAGCCCAGGAAGTTTAGTAATAAAGCAATCTTTAGTGGCAGAAGTGATAGGTCTAACATATTTGTAACACAGAGTCGGCTTTGCAGCTTTGGCTATATGAAGTTTACACGAGACTAGATAATGATCTGAGATGTCATCGTTCTGCGACAGAATTTCAACGGCATTAACATTGATTCCGTGAGATAACATTAGATCTAAAGTATGATTACGACAATGAGTAGGTCCTGACACATGTTGTCTAACTCCAATAGAGTTAAGAATGTCTTTAAATGCCAATCCCAATGCATCTTTTTCGTTATCTACATGTATATTAAAATCACCAACAATTAGGGCTTTATCTGCAACCAGTACTTACTCTGATAGAAAGTCAGAAAATTCTTTGATAATGTCTGTATGGTGCCCTGGATATAGTAGCCAGCACAAATCTGATTTATCATTTACACTATATATTGCTATATTAAGTGGGAAAGTCTATGCCAGGGTACTGGAGAGGAGAATACGGCCGATAGTAGAACCTTGGATTCAGGAGGAACAGTGTGGTTTTTGTCCAGGCCGTGGAACACTGGACCAGCTCTATACCCTCTACAGGGTGCTGGAAGGTTCATGGGAGTTTGCCCAACCAGTCCACATGTGTTTTGTGGATTTGGAGAAGGCATTCGACTGTGTCCCTCGCGGCGGCCTGTGGAGGGTGCTCCGGGAGTATGGGGTCCGGGGTCCTTTACTAAGGGCTGTCCGGTCCCTGCACGACCGAAGCACGAGCTTGGTTCGCATTGCCGGCAGTAAGTCAGACTTGTTCCCGGTGCATGTTGGACTCCGACAGGGCTGCCCTTTGTCGCCGGTTCTGTTCATAATTTTTATGGACAGAATTTCTAGGCGCAGCCAGGGGCCGGAGGGTGTCAGGTTTGGTGACAACACGATTTCGTCTCTGCTCTTTGCAAAATCAAACCAGAACCTTCAGCATGCACTGGGACGGTTTGCAGCCGAGTGTGAAGCGGCTGGGATGAGAATCAGCACCTCCAAATCCGAGGCCATGGTCCTCAGTCGGAAAAGGGTGGCTTGCCCACTTCAGGTTGGTGGAGAGTTCCTGCCTCAAGTGGAGGAGTTTAAGTATCTTGGGGTTTTGTTTACGAGTGAGGGAAGGATGGAACGGGAGATTGACAGACGGACCGGTGCAGCTTCTGCAGTAATGCGGTCGATGTACCGGTCTGTCGTGGTGAAGAAAGATTTACTGGTCAATCTATGTTCCTACTCTCACCTATGGTCATGAGCTTTGGGTCATGACCGAAAGGACAAGATCCTGGATACAGGCGGCCGAAATGAGCTTTCTCCGCAGGGTGGCTGGGCGATCCCTCAGAGATAGGGTGAGAAGCTCGGTCACTCGGGAGGAGCTCAGAGTAGAGCCGCTGCTCCTCCACATCGAGAGGGGTCAGCTGAGGTGGCTCGGGCATCTGTTCTGGATGTCTCCTGGACGCCTTCCCGGGAAGGTGTTCCGGGCACGTCCCACTGGGAGGAGACCCCGAGGAAGACCTAGGACACGCTGGAGAGACTATGTCTCCCGGCTGGCCTGGGAACGCCTCGGTGTCCCCCCGGAAGAGCTGGAGGAAGTGTCTAGGGAGAGGGAAGTCTGGGCATCTCTGCTTAGACTGCTGCCCCCGCGACCCGGCCCCGGATAAGCGGAAGAAGATGGTATGGTATGGTATGGTATGGTATTGCTATATTAAGCACCAACACTTCAAAAGAATTATATTTGAAACTAGACTTCTTAGTAATTTTAAAAATATTACTATAAATTACAGCATCACCTCCCCCTTTGCCTTTCAGACGAGGTTCGTGTTTATAACAGTAATCTTGCGGGGTGGACTCATTTAAAGTAAGTTAACTGTTTGGTTTTAGCCAGGTTTCTGTCAAACACAGCACATCTAGATTATAGTCTGTAATCACATCATTAACAATAAGTGCATTTTAAGTAAGGTATCTAATATTCAGCAACCCAAGCTTTATCATTTGCTCATTTGTATTATATCTGTTTTTTTATTTGTTGAACATCAATTACATTTTTACCCTTAGATGGGTTTGGAAGTTTTTTGTATGTCCTAATTCGGGGAACAGACACAGTCTCTATATGATGATATCTAGGTGAAAAAGGCTCTATGTGATGGGATTTATCTGACCTTGGTGACATGAGACAGCTAGCAGACGGTCGGTTTAGCCAGTCTGTCTGCTTCCTGACCTGAGCCCCAATTCATGCTTGAGCTCTAAGACAATGTGCCATATTACTAGAGAGAAGAGCAGCTCCATCCCAGGAGGGATGAATACCATCTCTTTTCAACAGGTCAGGTCTGCCCCAAAAACTTTTCCAATTGTCTATGAATTCTATATTATTTTGTGGACACCACTTAGACAACCAACCATTGAAGGGGGCCAGAGCAAATTACAGTGCCTGACATAGTACTAGCGAGTTCACACACCTCTTTAACATTAATTTTAGTGATCTCCGACTGGCGGAGTCAAACATCATTAGTGCCGACATGAATAATAATCTTAGAGAATTTACGATTAGCATTAGCCAGCACTTTTAAATTTGCTTTGATGTCAGGCGCTCTGGCTCCAGGCAAACATGTGACTATGGTGGCTGGTGTCTCTATTTTCACGTTCCGTGTAATAGTACCCCCAATAACTAGGGCACATTCAACAGGATTGTCAGTGGGTGTTTCACTGAGTGGGGAGAATCTGTTTGAAGTTGTAATCAGAACGGAAGAGCGGTGTTTTGTCCCGCGACTACAGCGCCTCACCGTCACCCAATTGCCCTGCTGCACAATTAACAATTTAGATTGAAGCTAGCAATGTCAGGTTAATGTGTGATGTTGAGTAAGTTATATTTAGCAGTATAAACAACAAGGAATGATAGTAAATAATGATTCACATACGAAGCTTACAGATGCAAACCAACGCAACAGCAGCAGAAGCAACGAGGCACACAGGAGCAATCGATCAGGGAGCAATCGATCAGGGAGCACCCAAAGCAAAATGTGAACTTTGATACCCAACTTTGATAAAAAGTGAACCGTTGTCGGGATAATTCCGGTTCACGTGGCTACGCGGAAGCGATAAAAATTCTGTATTATACATTTTAAGGCCAGACAAGTAGTTTGTTGAGGGTTGGCTTGTAGGGAAGGACAACATGCCTGCACACATATATTCAAATGCGCATACCTATAGACTGAACTCGTAATACACATGTGCACGCCATCAGCTTTCTCACAGGATCTCGTTTTTAAAGTTTGCGTAGAGAGAACTTAAGAGTTTTCTATTAAAACGGTGTCGTGTTAGCGGCCCCTAAGTTAATAACTAAATGATCGTTGCGACTGAAGTGAATCAATCAAAACTAAATTTAGCTGGACAATAACTTTATTTTAGAGCTGCAATAAAGCCAAAACAATCTCTGTTGCTTTAATTTCCTATTATCACTGTAAAGCTGCTTTGGAACAATCTACATTGTTAAAAGCGCTATATAAATGAAGATGACTTGACTTGACGGTGTAAAAAAAGAGTCCTCTTAAGGTAGGTACAAGTATGCGGTTAAATCTCAAAATAATTTTATATCATATACTAGAATTGTTTGGGGTGGGGGTAACTTAAATGGGATGTCTAATGCTATTTCATGCATTCTGACTTATTTACACTGTTGAAGAGTTGGATTGTCATGCAACATGGCCAAAGTTTATGAGTTGAATGTATGACGGAGTATTTCTGTGCCAGTTTTTTTTTTCGAGTATGGCCCTGTATGATGTCATAAAGGGCTTGTATTGGCACTTCTCCCAGAAGAGCAAGCGCACACATACATCAACCAGAGCGAGAGCAAGAGCAATGCCCATCAACGTGCGAGTTCAGTTGAATTTGAGGAGCTAGGAAGAGCATCATAGTCTAGTATTTGTCATTGAATCATAGCCATTACTGTCTTAATTAGCCCTTAATTATCGCATGATTGTCATGGGTTAACTCGCGATTAAATCGCATTTAATCGCACATTTTTTATTTGTTCTAAATGTACCTTAAATTAATACTTTTCAAGTTTGTAATACTCTAATCAACATGGGCATGGATATGTATTATTGTTTATTATTGAAACCATAGTCAACATAGAGCATGAAGACGAGACATGCTTCAAAGGTCATAGATGTTTTTCAAAGAACTTGTTCATGTCTATTAGACACATGTAGAAAGAACAAAGAAATACCAGGTTCCCATTACTTCTCTTTCTTTGCACTGAGCAATTTACTAACACAAACATGTTTAGATTTTAGGGCAGCTCTTCTGAAAATGCTAAATGTACATTTATTATTTATTATTACATTAGTTTGTCTCTGTGCTCATTTTGATGAAGCTAAATTCTCAATAAAACTGTTTTCATTGGTATATTTTATTGTTTCAATTGTTTCTGTTGTCAAACAACGGAATGAATTTGAAATGGTGACTGAAACGCGACCCATTAAGACATAAGCTCTCCCTTCCAAGATGTTAATCTGCACAAAAATCCTGATAATCGAGCCTTCGTCTGATGAAATCAAATACACATAAGATAAAGACAATATCTGTGCTGTGATTTCGGCTATACTTGCATGTAAAATTAGAGAAGCAACATAATATCTGTGTTGAAATGAATTTAAGCGCTGCTCCTCGCTGCAGCGCGAGACGTAGAGAGAGAGAGAGAGAGAGAGAGGTGCGCGCGCGTGCTGGGAGAGCAGTACCGGCGGTACCGGTATAAGGTTTGGACGATTTTTTGAAGGGAAAAAAACGCTAAAGGGGTCTGCAATGTCGCTAACTTTGACAGCACTATGACGACAAGACGACCATCCGCATCGTGCAGGTATATGCGCCGACCACAGCAGGCGAGGACAAGATGTCGAAGCAGCCATCATACCCCTAGCAACATACCACATCCTGATGGGCGACTTCAACGCCAAGGTGGGGCGGGGGCTCGACAAAGAGAAGTTTGCCGGCCCCTTCAGCAGCAGCGACTGCTACAACCGGGGCGAGCGGCTGGCAGTCATGGTCGAGTCCAGTCGCCTCTACATCGGCAACAGCTTCTTCCAGAAGCGCCTCGGCCGTTGCTGGACGTGGCTGTCGCCAAACGGCACTACGAAAAACGAACTCGAGGGCCCTCTGTGGCCACCTCAGCCACCTCCGCCTCCTCCAAGACGTTTCTGTCATCGGCAAAGCGTTCTGCACAGGTAGCAACCACCGACTGCAGCGTGCAAAACTGACCATCGACAGCTCGACTGGGACAACAAGGGTATCAGCGTTAATGGCCAGTGGCTCAGCCATCTGCACTTCACAGACGACATCGTCCTAATCGGCGAGTCAGTGCAGCTGCGACTCAACCAGCTCAACCAGACCGGCGCAGCAGTCGGCCTGAAGATGAACCAAGACAAAGTGGATGCACAACCCCCAGGCTGCCAACAACAACATCCTTATCAGCCAGAAGGAGATCGAGCAGGTCGACAGCTATGTCTACCATGGCCAGGAGCTGACTGCTGGGCTCAAGAACAACCGCGAGCTGGCATGAAGGGCCGACGAAGGGCCGACGAAGGGCTGCCTGGGCCAGCTATGCGTCCATAGCCGAGGTGGTCACCAACACGGACAGGCAGAAGCTGGAAGTGACTGAACGCGCCCTTGAGCGTCAGATGGCCGGCGTCAGAGGATGGACCACATCAGCAACGAGCTATTGAGGAAGACGAGCAAGGTCAAGGACGGCGTCAACCAGGCCGAACAGGCTAAGAAGCGCTGGGCCGGACATGTGGCCAGGAGTTCGGATGGGTGATGGACGCGGCCGTGACTGAATGGCTGCCACTCGACATCAAAAGACAGCTCGGCCGCCCCGCAACCCGATGGCGAGACTCGCACAGACAAAACATCGGCAGAGACTGGATAGCTCTGGCCAGGGACCAAAAAGCCTGGTGAAGTTGTTGTGGCCAGCGTCGAAAGACCGAAATACAGGCCGATTGAAGATTGAATTGAAAAAATGTGGTACTTAACCCTCTGAGGTCGGCAATCACGCTGGCGTGATCTGCTCGCTTTTTTCCTTATCAGTTGAATTGAGACCCGAAATACTCTTTTGACTTTGATTTTACAAACAAGTTTCATACATCAATCGATTCTGTTAAATGTGTATTATTTTTGTGTATATTATAGAAAAATAAACACGAAGCGAGTTCTGCCTTCTCTCTGCCAGTGAAGTCCATTCTGAAACGCGTCCGAAAATGAACAATAACTCAGCGAATACTCAGTCAAACAGGCATACAGACACACAGGCATGAAGCTTGAATTCTCTTCTTTTAAATGAAGTAATTTATATAAAAAACAAATATTCTCATCTTGTGAAATCTGTATTAAAAGAGAGCGATTCCAGTCGAGCTCATTACAGCTCATTCAAATGTAATGTGACACGCCCACGGAGAGCGTGCGCTATTCAAACGCAAATGAGGCAATCCACGCAAACCTGTGAACGCCCCCATATCAGCTCGAGAAAACACAAGTTTCAGATCATTACTTGTTTACACCATCTCGCAGCGCTGTGAGGAATAATAATAATGGAAAATGTACCTCAGATGTGCGGGTATATCGAGGAGCGAGCTGAGGAATACTGTAGTAAGTTTTTTTCCTTCTCACGTGAATCGGGTTTCTGTTTATGAATGAATGAACGGCAGAGATGCGCGCTGTTTACCACAGCTCGCAAAAAGACAGTTTAAATTTAAATCGCGTGTGTGAATGAATGATGATGTTTTAGCAAACTGTATTGCTATACTGAGATGAGTAAAAATCGACTGAAATATGTTGAAAAAAATGTAGGCTATTTGTATAAGCAACGTATTAAACTGCAAAGTAACATTTATATGCCCTAATATTTCATAAAAACAACGTTACAGTCAGGCGAAATATGAAAGACAACATTTTGTTGACTAGATTTGGGTACAGTTTTTACTGTAGAATATACTGCCACATCAAATAAGCTTTTGTTTAGCAATTTCTATATATATAAAATACTATTTTTGTCAAAAATAAAGTCATCAACTAAGATGTTAGCTGTTCCAATGTTGGCTATATTCTAACTAATGAATACATAGATAAAATGTAGGCCTATAATCATTTTTTTTTTACAAAGAAAGAGTACACTTGAAATATTGTTGAAATTGTAATTATTGTTGTAATTGTAACCTTTTTAATAAAATAGCTAAACATATTTACAAGATAGATGTAAGCAAAATCTTAAATGGACAATATAAGTCTTCTTCTAAATATATCTTTTGTCCTTGCATTGTGGCTCAGTCAGTGTCACACCTGAATGAATGGCTAATTATGCAGAGTGAGTGGGACATTGTATTCTCAGGTGTAAACCACTCCTCGTTCACGCCCCCCTCACATATTGGCTTTCCAAGCAAAACCTGTTTTACATCAATTTAAATCAATGTATTGTTTTATGTGAACGATAAAGCAAGACTATTTTCACATAATTTTGAAGCCAGAACTCGAAGAGACAACATCCATTAGTCAAATGTCTTATTGACACATATTTATTATGAGTTTTCTGGTCTTATTTCAGCAACTTTCTTTTTTTTTTTTTTTCAATAACCACACATAAACATTATTCTCTTAAAAATTCAAAAATATACATGCATGGTGATCACATGTTTTGGTAGCCCTGTTTGTGCTATATAGAGTGAATTTACACCTTTGCCATTAACATGTTTATAAATAACTGAAAAAAGCACAAATGTCAGAGCATGTCAGAACACCTCCAAGGCCCTGAAAACTGCTCAGACTCCAGAGGGTTAACATAAGCATCAGCATTGCTGAAAGGGCATTCTGGTTTATTTAATATTGTTTAAATTTAAGTCAATGAAGATCAGAGATAGGAGAGATATATACTTACTTTCCAAGAGCGAAGATTGTAGTTGCTACGGTGATGTTTTGTTGTTTGTAGATTGAATCAATCAATGTTGGATCAAAAGTTCCTTCCCGTACAACTGGGGCCAACCATGGTGTCACGGGAAAAAATTGCCCATCTGGACTGTTTTTTAAATGAGGAAATTCACATTTATGTGATATTCACATATGCATCAAATCCAAATCCAAATACATAGTAGTATAAAAGAAAAAATATATGTATAAAAATGTTCTTACCCCAGTACACTGGGCTGGTTGTAAGAAAGCCTGTAAAAAAAAAAAAAAAAAAAAAAAAAAAATTCTGTTGGGAACAGTTGTGATGTCTTGTAATTATCTACAAACAAAACTTGTCATTCAACATTTTGTAACGTCTGTTGTAGATGATGTGTCTTACAGTGGGCTGAACTTGGATCTTAACATCGTAAATCTTAGTTGACTTTATTATTGTTACAACTCTGCAGGGCATTACACCAAAACCAGTTACCTATCAAATAAAATATCTAACAATAACTTTAAATGCTCTTTACAGTCTTGCCCTTTAATACCTCAGCACCTTCCCACACACTTTAGTCTTTTGTAGCCACTCTTTCTGAATAGAATACTATACAATACCATTACATTTATAACATTAGCACAAAATTAAAATAAAAGTCAATTGCAAACCAGAATTTTGGTAAAGTAAAAACAGAATTTAGGAAAAATTAAAAGAGATTCCCTTTCTTTTCCTTTGTCAATTTACAAAGTGTTAAGACAATCTAGATCAATGACTTCCTCAAATCATAACAGTTTGTTGCAGTTTGAAAACGTTTTTTAGCGGAAGCCGCCATATAAACATAACTTCTGTAAAACAAAAGCTCAGTTACTGCCATTACATAAAATACAGAAATGTGTGATTTGAGTGGATTGCTTTCCCTGGGCTCTGAATAAAATCCTGTTTCCAACACACAAGTGTAACCCACCAGCTTATATGAATACATAATATAAACTCTGAAATTCATAATATTCCAACAAAAAAAACAGAGATAATAAATATGATGTTTCATAATTCATGTATGAATAAGTTCAAATGTATTACATTTAAGCAAGAGTTCATAGAAACACAAACATCTAAATGCCGTTGTCATGACGCTTCCCCTTTAAGAAATCCGTATGTGATCTCATGAGAATACGTGTATAAGTAGAAAGTGTAGTTCCATGAATCTATCCTCCTCTCCCACGTGCAATCTTTGTTCTCAAGGATCTCTAGGCACGTACTTGCACTTCTTTTGGGACTGTCCCTCTCTCTCACCTTTTTGGACCCAGCTCTCACAGGACTGTTGGACACTGATATTTCTTTGACCCCACATAATTTTTTCTTGAACGATTTTAAGGGACCTTACCTTATCCATTCAATAAAGATATTTACTGTTAACCGCTCTCACAGTGGCAAAAAAAAAAATGTTAGATAACCGCTGGAATCCTCCTCACACAATGGACAGACGAACATGGACAGTGTCTTTATTGGACACTATATCATGGAACTCTCAACTTCTCGTATACATGGATCCAATGTTAAGACTGTGAATTTATGGCATGCTGCTTTTGATATTGTGTCAACTTTTTTAACATCTATGTAATTTTATTTTTAAAAAATAGTAAAAAATCTATTTTTATCTTCTTTTTTTTTTTTTTTTTTCATTATTCATTATTTATTTTTATTATTCTTATTGCTTTTTTTTTTTGGGGGGGGGGGGGGGGGGGTGTCTACATTCTATGTTTGTATTTGATTTTTATTTTATTGAAGTCTACCAGGGGTGGGATGGGGTGGGTTCTAGATTTGTATAGTTGCTTTTTGCTTTGTTTTTCTGTTTTTCTTGACTTTAAAAAAGAAAACTCAATAAACAGTTGTTAACAAAAAAAAAAAAAAGAAAGTGTAGTTCCCTTTCGAGAACGGTTCACTAGTATTGCGTAGCTATCAGTGTTGGGAAAGTTCACTTTCTACATGAACTAGTTCAAAGTTCAGTTCACAAATTTTAAAATGAACTAGTTCAGTTCATAGTTCATACTTCAAAATTTTGAACTAAGTTCACAGTTCCAAAAATGAACTAGTTCATAGTTCTTTTTTTCCATGTGGCTGCGAGATATTATTTTTCAAAATGATTGCCACAGCCCATATAGAACCACAGACAATTATTTTATCAGTTTTAACACTGAAGCTATGCGTCAGATTTTTCCCATCCTCACCGACCTTGCCATAAAACTCGTTTAAATGATCATACGACGCCTTCTTGCTGCTTTTTGTTTTGATTTGTAACGTAAGTGATGAGTCGTTCATGAACGATCCATTCATTGCGTCTGTCACATGACAAATGAACGAAAGACTCGGAAGGTAAAGTAATTATTTATGTTCCCTGTAAACGATTTTTGACGGCATTATAATGATTTATTAATTCAGAATATGATCAAGATTGCGTAGGTGGATGTGTTCTGGGAATTTGCCAGTTAATAGTATAACATTTAAAGCCCCTTAAATGAACGAAATGACTCGAAAAAAGATTTGTTCATTTTAATGAACGAGATCGAACAAGAGAGTCAGTAGACAATGGTGGCTGGTGTTGCCAGATTGGGTGTTTTTTCCGCTACATATTAAGGCGGTTTACGGTGTGTTTTAGCCGGGTTTTCGACTGGAAGGCTCTATAGAAATCTGGCACTCTATTGAACGAAGTTAAACTGAGAGAGCGGGCCGTTCACAGACACCAGAATGAACGAGTTCACAGTAACGTTCATCAGGCAGTAATACAGTACGTTCAGTTCACGTTCACCCAAAATATGAACGAGTTCATGAACTATCGTTCAATGAACGCGTTCAGGCACAACACTGGTAGCTATACGCTATAGGAAAACTTATTTTCTCGAGAATATTGAAGCCTTTATTTTAA
Organism: Squalius cephalus; assembly: GCA_022829025.1. NCBI lineage: Eukaryota > Metazoa > Chordata > Actinopteri > Cypriniformes > Leuciscidae > Squalius > Squalius cephalus. The sequence goes on along the minus strand of CM040793.1, from coordinate 57,363,373 downwards.
AACGCAATGTAGCTGCACAGCAAGCACAGTGCAGGCTGTCTAAGCACGCTGATTGGCTGGGCTGCGGCAACTGCACGAACCTATGGCGAAGCAGCGAGGACGAGCAAACCTATCAGGACGCTTCCCGCCTCACGCATGCGTGGCAGCTGATAAGCGGCCCATTTCGCCATTGGAATCAGATTTAATTTCCTTCAGCGAACGACGCATCTCTTCGCTGACTTCTCTGGACAAGAAGCCTCTCTCGCCGTTGAACAGCCCGGCAGCGGAACGCAGCGACCTGCAGCAGCAGCTCAGCGACCGGCAGCCTCCTGCTCAGCTTCCTGAAGCTTCTCCGTGTCCTCACCCGGCCGTCGAAGAGCTGGGTCTCGACTGGTCTACACCGGAAGAGCCTGCTAGAAGCTGCCTCGATGAGTGGTTCCTGTTGGGGCGTCAACAGGCCCCTTGCCAACGGGCAGCTCCATTTTTCCCCGCGGTCCACCAGGAGCTCACAAAGTTTTGGCGCGTGCCCTACTCGGTCCGCCTGCATACTTCAACCTCAGCGACGCTCTCAACAATTGACAGCACAGAGGAAAGGGGGTATGAGAAACTGCCCCCCCTGGAGGAAGCGGTGGCTGCACATCTTTGCCCTCCCACCGCCATTGGATGGAGGTCTAATGTGGCACATCCTTCTAAGGCGTGCATAACGACTTCAGCTCTTGCTGGCCGAGCCTACGCTTCCACTGGTCAAGCTGCTTCAGCACTGCACACTATGTCGGTCCTTCAAGTTTTCCAGGCTAAACTCCTCCGCTCCTTGGACGAGTCTGCACTGGAAAACTAGATCTTCAAGGATCTGTGCAGCGCCACCGACCTGACATTGGATGGAGCATGGCCAGCCTGGTGGCGTTAGAGTGCCACCTGTGGCTTAACCTCACAGAGATTAAGGACGCAGACAGAACTGCTTTCCTGGACTCCCCGGTTTCCACCTCTGGTCTCTTCGGCCCATTGGTAAAGGGTTTTGCTGAGCACTTCACTGAAGCACAGAAGTCTTCGTAGGCCATGCGACACTTCCTTCCCAAGCGCTCGGCTTCAGGTCTCTCAGCCCCGCCCAGCAACTGAAACCAGCCAGCACTTTAAACCAGCCAACCACTTCCCCTTTCCAAAGCACCAAGGTCCCCGGCCTAAACTTACATGGGACCCGGAGCCTCGGAAGCCATCTTAATCCAGCAGAAAGAAAGAGAAGGGGGCCCGGTCTCGCTGTGCCCGGACCACCCCTGAAAATAGCTTGCATGCTTCTTCAGTTCAGGCGGATGGAGATGTTCTGATTGCAAACAACGGACCAGTTTCAATTTACGCACCCGCCTCTTTACGCATTCCCTCCGGTCTCGATGCTCCCTCAGGTCATCGAACGGATCAGGGAGAACAAGTGTGCAGTCCTCTTAATAGCCCCTCTCTGGCGGACCCAGACATGGTTCCCCGAGTTGATGCAGCTGCTAGAGACAGCTCCCTGGCCTATTCTGCTGAGGAAGGACCTCCTCACGCAGGCGAACAGAACAGTCTGGCACCCCCGTCCCGACTTGTGTGCCCTCCATGTATGGCCCCTCAACGGGTATCCAGGGACTTCCCGGAGAGAGTCTTTAACACTATTGCTGAGGCTAGAGCTCCATTCACAAAATGTCTCTACGCCCTTAAGTGGTCAGTGTTCACCGGCTGGTGCTCAGCTCGGAACCTTGACCCATATTCATGTGAAGTACCACTGGTACTTTCTTTTCTCCAAGAGCTGCTGGATGCGGACCGGACCCCCTCCACACTCAAAGTGTATACATTCGCCAAAGCAGCCTTCCATGCTCCTGTGGCCGGCCAATCTTTAGGGAAAAGCGACCTGATTGTACCCTGCGTGGCCTGTATCAGGGACGCTTGGTCTTGCACTTGCCACTTGGTTTAGCAGGGCGCAGTTCTCCACCGCGTCGTCGAACAGCCCAACCTGGAAAATTGGGGAGTCCAGGAAACGAACCTTGTCTGCATCTGCCATATCAACCAGCCAACGATGGTGCTCCTTGACCACCAGGGTGGACATCGATAGACCGAACGTGCAACCCGCAACGCTCATGCTCCGGAGAGCCAAGTCGGTTGCAGTGCGGAGCTCACTCATGAGCGCATGGTCTAGGCTACCCTCGTGCATGTCCATGAGTGCCTTGGCCTGATAGACCTGTAGTAACGCCATGCCATGCAAATAGGAAGCGGCTTGCCCACAGGCTTTGTAAGCAGAGAAAGGTGCCGTCCACGACCTGGCAAGCTCTCCACTTCGGGAAAGAAAAGGCACTTGGGCGGTGGGCTGAGAACCAGCGCGGCCCGCCCCGAGAAACCCTCTCCAGAGCTCAGCTCACCCTCCGATGCTGCAATCGGCATCCTGTCCTCTGGAAGGGAACCGAATGAAACGGCTGGTGCGGAGCTCCACCGCCTGCAGTGTGATAGAGGAGTAAGGGGCCCACAGGGATTGGTTACTGGGTGGGGAAGCCATCACTATGATCCTCTGATCACCCATCCCTTATGGCACCCTAGGGTGGGGTGTGGTAATGGGGAATCCACCTTCGCGGACGAAGGCGAGTCTCGATCTCAATATCACGATAGTCATGTTCCCGTAATGAGAACTATCCACAAAAGCTGCTTCAGCATGCTGTAATCCCAAACACGTGATGCAACTAATGTGACCGTCAGAGGGGGACAGGGAACAATCGCATCCAGAAATGCACGGGTAGAATGATATCTTGAAAAAGACACAAACGCACCCATGTTGCTCTTTCAGGAAATGGAAAACTCACCAGTGCCGGAGCACACAGGGGAATGATCGCGGCAACACTGACAGCCTGTAACAGTGAAGCACTCACTCTCTTCGCCCTCAACCGGCCATCAGACAAACACAGAGATGTGATGCTGTTTAAACAGCAGCTGAGAGCTCAGAAAGTTTGTGACCACCGCTGCACTCGTGCTGTAGAACCACCAGCACCGGTAGAGACTTCCTGAAGAAGCACCGACACACTCGCTCATTGTAATATAACAACACTCTTCAGAGACATCGACATGAAGACCGATCGGCTCCAAAGCGAAAGACAACTGGTGCGTGCATCCACTTCCGTATTTATACCCGCGGGCGAAGTGTGAGATGCAAATCCAAAACGCCAATGTGCATTGGCTCGTTTTAACAGTACTCGAAGATGACAGGCTCCCTAAGCGTGATACCAATCAGTCGACACGTCGACTACGTCGAACGTGAGTGACTGAAAGGGAACAGAGAAAATCATTCACTGCTCTTAACTAAATAACTTTTGTAGCTTTAATAAGGATTCATTTATATTTACTTCATAAATTATGCTGTGCAGAGTGTTTGATCGCTTTATTCAATTTCTGTATATTTCCTACCTGTTGGTGGTGCGGGGGGTCATATTTAAGACATCAGTAGCTGTATTAGTATCAGTGATACTGGCTTTCATTCATAAAAAGATGTCATTAAACAAGTATTTAAAATATACTGTCTTTATTTAGTCATTTTATGTTGTTTCTACATTAATCTGGAGATTAAATGTGAAATTATTAAATGATGAAATATAAGTCCAAACAAACGCTGACACATGACAATAATACTATAAGACAATTACAAAGCATTATTTTTTCTAGAAAATGTATATGAGAATTTTGAGTGAGGAAACCGACAGAAAGTGGCCACTCATTCAGTTTTCGAGATGCTAGGCCACACTTGAAGATTTCGAGACACTGTGTCCACAGAGGAAAAGTTTCCCATGGCTGAATGACGACGTTAGAATTTCAATTTGATCCATTTTTGTAGTGAAGACATATTTGTAATACCTCTAGTTAGTCCCGGTTTCCAGAAAACGTTCAAACAATAAGCTGCAATTGGACACAATCCTACCTGCAATTTATTGAATGTGGCTTTAGACAGTTTGTTTGGTAGACATTTTATTTAAAGTTCCTGTCATGATAAAAACTATTTTAGTCTAAAAAAGTATTTGAGTCTGTAGCACCAAGTTTCATCCCAAAATTCCACTGTCCGCGAAGCAATTTTGTTCAATGTAATAAATGCTACGTGGGATCTTCATTTCTCAGCTCTGGAAGGCTCTAGAGACATGAGTGCAAGATTGGAGGCTCTAGAGCAGGGCTATTCAATTGGCGGTCCGTCAATCATCTCCATCCGCCGACGGCACCAACCTCCCTCCTCCTCTTTTCCTGGCGGTGTGGCTAATTTAGTTTGATCCTCGCTCCGATTGACCTGAGAAACGTTTTACGTGCGAATATTTTAGCAGTTATTTATGTCGAATGAACCAGCGATACCAATCATTCGTGAATGAATCATTATTTTGGTTCGATTCTTTCTAAACGCACTCGGATTCATTCGGACCGCTCCGTCACTGAATCATCTGAAGCGGTTTCTCGGTCAGTAGGCTACAGTAACAACAAATAGCGCTGTTTTCAGTTGTTTCACTAGTTGTTTCAACACAGCCCAGCATGGAGTTGGGTTTACTCCCGGTCACTATTATTAAACAGCGTTGCGACAACCAGTGGGAAGCGTTTCAGTTCGACAGAAACCTATCTGTTACAAACCACAAATCACTTGATGATTTAACTAGTATTAAATCGGATGAAACAGCCTCAACATTCCCAACAAGACTGATGAGGAAAGCAGGAGAAACATTGTGGCATAAACGAAATTAGAAGACTTTAAATCCCGTAACCACCTTTACAAACATTTACCATGAATGTACTGTAGTAATTTACCATGGGTTGGCCAGAAATGTGCAATATTTATATTGAATACTATATAGTAATAAATAAATATAGTATATATATATATATATATATATATATATATATATATATATAAATAAATATAGTGTAAGAAATTGTTGTCTGCCTCGACCCAGATTCCACTCCTAAATATATTTTAGAATGAGCTCATCCCCAAAATGGCTTAATTATCATAGAGATTAAGGCAGTCAAGTTATATTGTCTCTTGACCATTTGGGTTGATCACATCCTGAGCAAATGGTAGTCAATTGTAGAATGGGACTGGGTGTGGGACACAGAGAACCTTCTCAGACAATGGGGTGTCACAACTTCATTAACATACAGATCACAGCTGTTGAACAAGAGCAACTTCATTTACATTAAGAGTGGTAAAACTGTAACAGGATAAAAGATTTGAGATTTGGATGTTCTGGGTTCATTCTGACGCCGGTGAACCCAAGGTGCTTTGTGTACCTTGCCACTGCTATACTGTAATAAACTTCATTTTTGAGATCTTCGACGTCCACATCATTTTTTCTTACAATAGTATATATATATATATATATATATATATATATATATATATATATATATATTAGTATAATAGTAGATATAGTGGTTTATATTGCATTAGATTTATTAGGTGGGTAGAGGCATATATAATTAATGTTTGTTATGAAATTATGTCAGTTTCTTTGTAAAGGTGCATATAGTTTTTAACTTGTGTTTAGGCATTTTTATGCACTGGGAGTGAGTAGCCTGTGTTTATCAAGTCTCACTGTCAGAATATTTTCATTTAAGCATATCAATTATAAATAAAATAATTATTATTTCTCACCAACAGCTATGCGTTTGTATAATTAATTTGTTCCAAGGAAAATAGTTGTACACAGCTGTAAATTATCAAGTTTTTATTAATTATGGATTTATATATCTGCATACTGTTGGGTACCACATTTCCAAGTAAATACCACACTTTTTTAGGGTTACTTTAACTTATTTATTGAAACTGTTATGTTTCAATAAATAAGCTAAACCTCCAAACCAACCGACCGGCCCATCTAAACTTTTCGATTTGATAATCCGGCCCTCGAATGAAGCTAATTGAATAGCCCTGCTCTAGAGCATTCCAGAGCTGAGATATGGAGATCCCATGTAGCATTTATTCCATTGTACAAAATAGTGGCTTTGTGGACAGTGGAATTTTGGGATGAAACTTAGTGCTACGGACTCAGGGGAGCCTGCGAGGGTGATCGCAAAAGGCCCGAATGACCATTAAATAAGAGGGATCAGTCTGTCATCCCAATTCACTCTACGATCCCTCCGAGTCATTATGCGTCCAGTGGCAGCTTATTTGTATGGTCGTTTGTCCACGAACCTCCTATATGTACTTCTTATATTATTCAACAACATTTTATTGTAATCTACTATTTCTTTTAGATTCCTGACACAATGATTGCACAGCTCTGGTGGAACTGCTTTACAGGTGCACACATTCTCTGGTGGCGATCCTTCACTAACAAGAAACATGTGGATGACAGTCACATTTCTTATCTGAAGGTAAATGAAAATCTATAAAATAAATCTCAGGGGCAGGGGACACATTTGCAGCACCAATTATTTACTTAAAAATATTTTAAAGGACCTTGATGAGAATGACATGGTCCTTATTCCAAGAATTGTTGGTGGACAGAGCCCTGGAAAGGGAAACCATTTAATTTTGTGGGTATGTGTGAAAAAAAAAAAAAGAATACATTTTTGCTCAACAGTTGTTACTCTTTGTGGTTAAAGCGGTATCTGTTTGTTTTGTAAAGGTCTTGGATGGTTTGATGAATCATATTCGAGTGTACTGGCAACTACAAGTCAATTTCTGAGATGGACCTGGCTATACTATGGTATTTTGTGCATTGTAAATGACAAAATTGTTATCTTTATTTACTAATGTACATTTTTTAATTTCTTTTTTCTTTTGTACAAAAGCAATGCATTCTGAAATACTTGGGACTTGGGAAAAAGGACTGTTGAGTACCCAGAACAGTGGAAGCTGGCTGACTCTAACAACTGTGGGGTTTTGGTTTGTAGCTACAGTAAGTTAAAATAATGCTTTTTATTTTTATATTTTTTAATATTTACATAATTTAAGCAAAAAGAAGGACAACAATTTTACAAATCCAAATCTTTTAACAAGATCCCAAAGGTTGATTACATTAAAGATCCCAACAATCTCAACAGAGCTGGGTAGGTCTGCATTTAGTTATTTTGCCCCCTATATATGGAACAAATTGCAGATCAAACTTAAGATTGTTTGTGAATGTTTTTGTTGATTTGGATGTCTTCATTTTGTATGTATTTTTCATTGTGTGACATTGTATATGTTTATATGTTTCACAGGGCTCAGCTGAAAAAGAGATCTCGGTCTCAGTCTGGTTCCCTGTTAAAATAAAGTAAAAACTACATATAAAGTTTTTATACAGTAAGACAATTGTGATTGTGATTTTTTTATTCATTGTCACCAAAATGGGGCAATTTAAAGCCTTTATAAAGTCTCCTAATGGCTGACACAACACATGCAGGTAAGGGTCCAATACTACCTTTGCTATTGCCTGATACATGATAATAATCTGTACAATATTATGATCTGAGCATAGTGTTATATGTATAGTCAGCTAACATGTATATATTTAAGCTAACATTGGTTCCGTTTCGAGGGAACTCGCGATGCGTCAACGACGCTTTGGGAACGCCTCCGCGTGATTACGTCTGAAGCACGTATGTCTACTAGTTTAATAGGAAGAATGAGCGTCACGGGCGGGTGACTTCATGACCAGGAAAGGATAAAAGCACATCCGGTGCAACCGGCGCTAGCTTTTGTGCCTCAGCAAAGCGCTCTATGTCAAAACTGTCTGTATATTTATTGTTTGTCTGCCACGGATCTAAAAGTCATGGCGAAACAACTGAAGAGTTCAGATGCAAAAGCCTCTAAGTGCCATCTGAAATTTTCTTCTTGAATGATCATTTTTATCAAGCTCATATATTTAAGTTCAGTAGTTTCACTTAAATGACAATTAATAGGTAATTTTCATTGCTATTTAAGTGACATTACTGAACTTAAATATACGAGCTTGATAAAAATGATCATTCAAGAAGAAAATTTCAGATGGCACTTTTTGGCACAGGGTTTTGCATCTGAACTCTTCAACTATTCAAGGCGATCTTTGTGTAGTTTGTTTGGGAGTGGAGCATGCTATGTCAGCCTTCGAGGGGGCTGACTGTCAGCATTGTGAGCTTCTCCCGCTCCCCATCCTCCGCTCCCGCCTGTCCTTGTTTGATGAAAGTGGTCAGGCTCGCGAACCTCGGGGTGCAGGACCCGCTGCTCCTGAGGCAGCACGGAGAATGCAGACCTGGGGTTCGCAAATGGATCTCTCGGCGGGGTTGGAGATGGGCTCTGCCTTATCTCCTCCCTTACCCGGGGGATCCAGTGCTCTCTTGCCGGTGTCGGAAGCCCGCCCTGCGGCTTCTTCCGCCCTGGAAGAGAGCCTCATGCTTCAGTGCTCTAGCTCTGAGGACACAAACATAAGGGAAGAAGATTCGCCATCTTCTTCTCCTGCATATGATGAGCTAGTGGAGGTGATAACTCGTGCTGTTGACAAATTAAAGATTGACTGGCCAGCAGAGAGAAAAGGCGCTCGTCCTAAAAGCAAGCTTGACGAGCGCTTTTTACAGTCTAATTACAGTCTGCATAGTGAGCTATGTAGATTGTGGAATAAGCCATATTCTTCACGTCTCTTCAGTCCCCAAGTGCACACATATTCTGATATAAGGGGACTGAAGGAATATGGTTATGGGTCGATGCCCCCGGCGGAACAGACGCTCACGAGCTGTCTGTCTCCCGGGTCAGCATCGTCCTTGAAAGCGCCCGTGTTGCCCACTAAACCGCTAAAAACTACATCTAGTTTGGTGGGCAAAGCTTATACAGCAGCGGGTCAAGCTGGAGCCTGCCTGCACACCATGGCAGTGCTCCAAGCCTATCAGGCAGACCTGTTGGGGGATATTGACAAGAGTGAGGGAGTCAGTCCTGATGATATTCGAGAGCTTCGTCGGACTACAGATCTTTCTCTCAGAGCTACAAAGGAGATGGCAGCCCTTGTAGCTACTGAGAGGCATTTATGGCTAAATCTAGCAGAAATAAAGGAAAAAGATCTAGCTTTTTTGTTAGATGCCCCTATTTCACCATCTGGTCTTTTTGGCGACTCAGTGAATACGGTCGTTGAACGTTTTCAAGAAACTAAGAAACAGTCAGAGGCATTTAAAAAGTTTCTCCCTCGATGAGTCAAAGCCCCTGATGATGCTGGGCGTGAGCATCCTCAACAGAGCACTTCATATCATGCACAGCAAAAAGAGAGTGTCGCATCTCGGGCTCCCCCTAATAAACCATGGGGAACGAGCCGTCACTCTCAGCCGAAGTCTTCTAAGCCAAAGCCGGATCTGAGGGCCGTTCTTATGGCCAAGAAGGCTTCGTCACCAACGTCAGACCATTGAGGACAGCCCCAGCCGGGGTGGAGCGGTGTTCACCTCTTTTCACGGTGCCCGTTCCATTTCGGGGTCCTCAGGGGACCGTTCTGCCAACCCCGCCACCCTTGGTGCCTCGGGGCGCAGCGGTCTTCAGCGAGCTCTTGGCTCAACGTCAACTCGACGTTGCGTCAGACTCGCACCCTCTGAGGGGGGTTCAAAAACAGTCAATTCGGTTGTTTCCTGCCAGGATGTTTCAGGACACCGAAGGGGCTGTTACATTAACCCTCTGAGGTCGGCAATCACGCCGGCGTGATCTGCTCGCTTTTTTCCTTATCAGTTGAATTGAGACCCGAAATACTCTTTTGACTTTGATTTTACAAACAAGTTTCATACATCAATCGATTCTGTTAAATGTGTATTATTTTTGTGTATACTCACAATAAAAACAAAGTGTTGTGCTTTTTGCCAAATAAAGAAAAGTAAACACAAAGCGAGTTCTGCCTTCTCTCTGTCAGTGTAGTCCATTCTGAAACGCGTCCGAAAATGAACAATAACTCAGCGAATACTCAGTCAATCAGGCATACAGACACACAGGCATGAAGCTTGAATTCTCTTCTTTTAAATGAAGTAATTTATATAAAAAACAAATATTCTCAGTTCATGTAATCTGTAAGAAAAGAGCGAGATGTCAGTCGTTCTCATCTCATCTAATTACTTGTAATGTGACTCCGCCCACGGAGAGCGCGCGCTATTCAAACGCAAATGACTGAGGCAATCCACGCAAAATGTGAACGCCCCCATATCAGCTCGAGAAAACACAAGTTTATTCAGATCATTACTTGTTTACACCGTCTCGCAGCGCTGTGAGGAATAATAATAATGGAAAAAGTACCTCAGAAGTGCGGGTATTTCGAGGAGCAAGGATCCGACTGAGCTAAGGAATACTGTAGTAAGTTTTTTTCCCTTCTCAAGTGATCTGTGTGAATGAATGAACGGCAGAGATGCGCGCTGTTTATCACAGCTCGCACACTCGCGTTTCTGTGTGAATGAATGATGATGTTTTAGCAAACTGTATTGCTATACTGAGATGAGTAAAAATCGACTGAAATATGTTGAAATAAAATGGAGGCTATTTGTATAAGCAACGTATTAAACTGCAAAATAACATTTATATGCCCTAATATTGCATAAAAACAACGTTACAGTCAGGCGAAATATGAAAGACAACATTTTGTTGACTAGATTTGGGTACAGTTTTTACTGTAGAATATACTGCCACATCAAATAAGCTTTTGTTTAGCAATTTCTGCTCATATGTTATATATATATATGCATGTACATGTACATATGTATGTATTTATGTATATAGGCATATATATATATATATATATATATATATATATATATATATATATATATATATATATATATATATATACACTATTTTTGTCAAAAATAAAGTCATCAACTAAGACATTAGATGTTCCAATGTTGGCTATATTCAAACTAATGAATACATAATAAAATGTAGGCCTATAATCATTTTTTTACAAAGAAAGAGTACACTTGAAATATTGTTGAAATTGTAATTATTGTTGTAATTGTAACCTTTTTAACCCTTTAGGCGCCAGAGGTTTTTTCCTAAAACGTTCGATTTTGACATCTTAATTTCAAAAGGCTATATCTTAAAAGTGATAAAAGATAGAGACTTTCTGTAAATTAGAGAAATATTAAGGATGACCCAAAGTTTATGTAGGGATTACATTTTCCCATCTAATTTGCATATTATGACGTCATATGGTGGCGGCCATCTTGGATTATAGAATTTTTATGGTTTTTGTTGATGTTTATTTGTTTTTTTTGTTTTTTTTTAGCTGACAAAGACGCACACATCACAAGGACATGAACACACAAAAAAGAACACATATTGTACACTACTAAATGGTCAGGGAAATAGATAGTAAATCAACAGTGTAATAAATGGCAGACAAAAACAATTGTTGCAGGGCTTTTGCTGTAGAGATAATGACTCCCTATTCATCCAGGTGACATTTCTTGTAGTGTTTCATGGTGTGGTCTTGCGATAGACTATGCATAATAGCCCCTCTGCCCCGTGTCACATCGCCTCTTCTCCTGCTATGAGCAGCAGCGCGCGCGGGCGCAGCCAGATCTGCCTCGCGCGCGCGGCGAATGTGCACAGCTCGGACTACTGTCATTGTCATTGCGACTCCCCACCCTGCCTCCACGTTGCCCCCTAACTGCCCTATGAATACTTCGACCTCGTCTAACATACCCAGTGGCATTAGACAAAGTCTCCACCACAATACAGTACTGTCGCCGCGATTGCGGAGAGGCACACGGTCACGGCTAGCGCGGTAAAAAATCTCCCGCGGCCGCCTCATTCCCCACAACACTAACACGCCTGCTAACTTCGCGATGAACACTCCAACCCCGGGAAACATTGTTCCCACCACTGACATTGGGCAAAGGACCATCTAACGTTATATTGGGCAAAGGATTCACCGTTTGTGCTTGGTGTAGGGCTATACTTTCACTTTCAGAATCACCGTCATTTTCTGAAGGCAGATAACGTTACTCCCCATCAGAATCAGGGTCCGCGAATAGAAGACACAACACTTCATTGCGGGTAAGCTTTATTGATGCCATTAGATAATAATAATAATAATAATAATAATAATCTAATGCAAATACTCGCTGATGTTGACAATATTGCTCTGATTAAATGGCTCACTCGCACACTAGCTCCGCTTTTGTTCGCACTGATTCAATGCGCTCTAGCTCGAAGATTTTGTATAGAAGCATGACTTTTTTTTGAGTCGGGGATGAAGTATGACATGTCTGCCAACTAGTGGAGGGGAGGTTGAACGAAATTTGACACCCTATTTGACAAAATCGGCCGTTTTATTCAGTGCCGCATCTTGTCGAGTAAACTCGACCGTGGCGCCCAGAGGGTTAATAAAATAGCAAAAGATATTTACAAGATAGATGTAAGCAAAATCTTAAATGGTCAATATAAGTCTTCTTCTAAATATATCTTTTGTCCTTGCATTGTGGCTCAGTCAGTGTCACACCTGAATGAATGGCTCATTATGCAGAGTGGGTGGGACATTGTATTCTCAGGTGTAAACCACTCCTCGTTCACGCCCCCCTCGCATATTGGCTTTCCAAGCAAAACCTGTGTTACCCAATTTAAATCAATGTATTGTTTTATGTAAACGATAAAGCAAGACTATTTTCACATAATTTTGAAGCCAGAACTCGTAGCAACAACATCCATTAGTCAAAAGTCTTATTGACACATATTTAGTATGAGTTTTGTGGTCTTATTTCAGCAACTTTCATTTTTATTTTTGTCAATAACCACGCATAAACATTATTCTCTTAAAAATACAAACATCTACATACACAATGCTTACATATTGTGGTAGCCCTGTTTGTGCTATATAGAGTGAATTTACACCTTTGCCATTATCATGTTTATAAATAACTGAAAAAAGCACAAATGTCAGGGCATGTCAAAACATCCCAAGGGCCCCAAAAACACCCTAGACCCCAGAGGGTTAACACCAGAGGCCAGTCTCGAGAGACTGGTACCCTTAGTAGATTTTCTAACAGAGTGGAAGAATCTGATGAATATATGAAGAGTTCAGATGCAAAAGCCTCTAAGCGCCATCTGAAATTTTCTTCTAGAATGATAATTTTTATAAGTTCAGTAATTTCACTTAAATAGCAATGAAAATAACCTATTTTCATTGCTATTTAAGTGAAATTACTGAACTTAAATATACGAGCTTGATAAAAATGATCATTCTAGAAGAAAATTTCAGATGGCACTTAGAGGCATTTGCATCTGAACTCTTCATATCTCCTTGGGTCCTGCAGATAATAGAGAAAGGTTACCTCACAAAGGTTTGGTTCTCCTCCACCTCGTTACAACGGGGTGCTACCCACGTTAGTTCATCCCGAGCAGGCTCTGGTAATGGAGCAAGAAGTAGAGTCTCTATTAGCGAAGGGAGCTATAGAGCAGGTGTACTTGCCTGACAGAGAATCAGGGTTTTACAGCCGTTACTTTATTTTTCCAAAAAAGGATGGGGGGTTGCGTCCCATTCTAGATCTTCGTGTGTTGAATCGTGCAGTCATGAAACTCAAGTTCAAGATGCTTACACTCAAACAGATCATGACTCAAATCAGATCTGAGGACTGGTTTGTCATGATAGATTTAAAAGACGCTTACTTCCATATCTCCATCCTCCCTCAACACAGGAAGTTCCTGAGGTTTTCTTTTGGGGGCAAAGAATACCAATATCGGGTGCTTCCATTCGGTCTAGCTCTATCACCCCGCACGTTCACGAAGTGCATAGATGCAGCTCTGGCCTCGCTCAGGCTGCAGTGCATACGCATTCTGAACTACATCGACGACTGGCTGATTCTAGCGGAATCAGAGCAGTTAGCGGTTCAGCATCGAGATGTCGTCCTCGCTCACATGAAGAATTTGGGGTTGAGACTCAATGCCAAGAAGAGTGTGCTTTCTCCACTACAGAGAACCACTTTCCTTGGTGTGGTATGGGATTCAGTCACGATGCAAGCCAATCTATTGCCCGTTCGTGTAGCTGCTATCCTCACAGCCATGAAAGAGTTGAAGCTAGGCCAGTCACGCACTGTGAAACAGTTCGAGAAACTGTTGAGCCTCATGGCAGCAGCGTCCAATGTGATACCCTTTGGGCTACTGTACATGAGACCCTTGCAGTGGTGGCTCAGAACCAGAGGGTTCTCCTCAAGGGGAAACCCACTTCGTACGATCAAGATCACATGGCACTGTCTCCGCGCCTTGGTTATATGGAGGAAACACTGGTTCCTATCCCAAGGTTCGGTGTTGGGAGCTCTTTGCCATCGAGTTGCTATCTCGATAGACGCTTCCCTCACCGGCTGGGGAGCGATAATGGAAGGCCGCACAGCTCAGGGTCTGTGGAGGAGTCATCATCTTTCTTGGCACATTAACTTCCTGGAGATGATGGCAGTCTTCAATGCGTTGAAGCATTTCCTCCCAGATCTGAGGGGCCATTATGTGCTTGTCCGTACAGACAACACATCGGTGGTCTCTTACATAAATCGTCAGGGGGGTCTGCGTTTGCGTCCACTCTGCAAACTGGCGCATCAGATCCTCCTGTGGTCCCTAGGGAAGATACTCTCCCTGAGGGCAGTGTATATCCCAGGGTGCCAAAATATAGGAGCAGACACCCTGTCGAGGCAGGGGCTGAGGCCAGGGGATTGGAGACTTCACCCCGAGGTGGTGGAGGAGATATGGGAATTTTACGGTCAAGCGGAAGTGGATCTGTTCGCGTCTCAGTACACGATGCACTGTCCACTTTGGTTCTCCCTCACGATGGTACAGAAGTGGCTGAGGCTACGTCTGTTCGCTTTTCCCCCGTTGCTCTGCTCCCAGGAGTTCTGGAGAGAGTCCGCCGGGACGGAGTAAGTCTACTGCTAGTAGCACCATGTTGGCCGAGTCGAATTTGGTTTGCGGACCTAATTTTTCTCCTCGACGACCGTCCTTTGGAGATCCCGATCAAGAGAGACCTTCTGTCTCAGGCAGGGGGCACAATATTTCACCCCCGACCAGAGATTTGTAAACTATGGGTTTGGCCTCTGAGGGGGCCCAACTTATAGAGAGTGGTCTCTCAACTGAGGTTGTTGAGACCATCCTTAACTCCAGAGCTCCAGCTACGAGGAAATAATATGCACTAAAGTGGAAAGTGTTCACTTCTTGGTGTCACCAGCGTCAGTGGGATCCAGTTAACTGCTCAGTTAGTACAGTACTTGAGTTTCTCCAAGATCACTTTGCATCAGGTTTATGTCCTTCTACCTTAAAGGTTTACGTGGCGGCCATTGCAGCCTTCCACGCCCCGGTCGTTGGTATATCATTCGTGGCACCTTGAGGCTGAGGCCTGCAACTCGCCTGCAACTAGGGTACCGGCTTGGGACCTGGCAATAGTTCTGGAAGGCCATTCAGGGGCTCCCTTCGAGCCCCTAGAGTCAGTTTCAGAAAAATTTCTGACATTCAAGACTATATTTCTTCTAGCGATTTCATCCCTCAAAAGAGTCGGAGACCTTCAGGCCCTTTCGGTTTCTCCCACCTGCCTTGAATTTGCACCCGGGATGGTCAAGGCATTCTTATACCCTAAACAGGGATACGTCCCTAAGGTGCCAACCAATATTCCAAAGCCTATTGTGCTGCAGGCTTTCTGTCCTCCTCCTTTTACGTCTTCGGACCAGGAAAAACTGAATCTCTTGTGTCCAGTGCGAGCATTGGACACTTATGTCCAGAGGGCTGCCCCGTGGAGAAAATCTGATCAGTTATTTGTCTGCTTTGGATCACCTAAGAAAGGTCTTCCAGCCTCTAGCAAACAATCAGTAAGTGGATAGTTGAGGCTATCTCTCTTGCCTATGAGTCCTCTGGCCAGCCGTGCCCTTTGGTGGTCAGAGCTCATTCTACTAGGGGTATTGTGGCCTCTAAAGCCTTATTATCTGGGGTTTCCCTTCAGGAGGTTTGTGATGCGGCGAGTTGGTCCTCGCTCACATTCATGAGGTTTTATAGCCTGGACCTGGTTGCTGCCCCAGGTTCTCAGGTGCTTAATACTTAGGTTGCCGACAGTGTTAATTACAGGCAATTGTAAGTCTGGCGTGTTGGGTATTCTCGTTCCCAAAGCGTTGTTGATGCATTGCGAGTTCCCTTGAAAGGGAATGTCTCAGGTTACAACTGTAACCCTAGTTCCCTGAGAAGGGAACGAGACGATGCGTCACCCTGCCATAATTCCTGCATCCCTGTGATTGATTTTGCTTCGGCTTTAGAAGCTAGCGCCAGTTGCACCGGATGTGCTTTTATCCTTTCCTGGTCATGACGTCACCCGCCCGTGACACTCCTTCTTCCTATTGGACTTGTTGACATACGTGCTTCAGACGTAATCACACGGAGGCGTTCCCAAAGCGTCGTTGACGAATCGTCTCGTTCCCTTCTCAAGGAACTAGGGTTACAGTCGTAACCTGAGACGTTTCTCACCAAGACACCTGCCCTGTTCTCTTCATACCACAACTCAATTAGTCTCCTGTGACCGTTGTTCTGTCTAATCCTGGCCTGTCCCTGCTCTCTGGGTTGTATAGCAGGCTCATAATTATATGGCTGAGGTCCGTCATACGAGTAAACATTTGCAATTTCCTCAGGGTCCGAACTGTCATTGAGATCCATTGCTTTCATTGTTTAAATTGGCCGCACTCCCTCCTGTTACGTCACTTCTGATTTTGGCGATTTTCAGATTTTTAGAATCTAGTTCCTACATTATTTTTCTATACATTGAGTCACTGGGTACTCTAACCTGCAAAATGCCCTTTCATATTATTTTTAATATGGCAATATAAATACTGCCGCTTTCTTAAGGTCTTATTATCACTTTATTAAAATGAAGAAAAAGAGACGGACAAATGTTTACTTTCACGAGCCGTCACATATTTTGAATTTGCAGCAGGAATCCCTTAACCCCCTGAGGTCGGCTATCGCGCCGGCGCGATAGGCTCGTTTTTTTTCGTATGAGTGCAAAAAAATAATAAAAAAAAAATATTAATTTTTATCTTATATGCGTGTGTTATACATCAATCGATCCTGTTTAGTGTGTATTTTTTTTGTGTATGCTCATAATAAAAACAAAGTGTTGTGCTTTTCGCCAAATAAAGAAAAATAAACATGATGCGAGTTCTGCCTACTCTCCGTCAGTGAAGTCAATTCTGAAACGCGTCCGAAAATGAACTGTAACTCAGCGAATACTCAGTCAAACAGGCATACAGTCACACAGGCATGAAGCTTGAATTATCTTCTTTCAAATGAAGTAATTTTTATAAAAAACAAATATTCACAGTTTATATAATATGTATGTAAAGAGAGAGATGTCAGTCGTTCTCATCTCAGCTAATTAAGTTTTAATGTGACTCCGCCTACGGAGACCGCGCTATTCAAACGCAAATGTGAGGCGATCCATACAAACCTGTGAAACGCCCACATCCGCTGGATAAGGCCGGTGAAACACTGGATGCGTGGCGTAAGCGTCTCAGCTGCGTGGCGTGTCCGTTTTTATTTCGGCTCCCATCCATGTTAACAGTTTAGAGTTTGCACACTGCCTGTGTGAGACGCGCGTCTCAGGCGCGGCACGAGCCGCGTGGAAAACGCGTGCATTCTAGAAATAGAACCGACGCCTATTTTTCACGCGACACGCAAGCGTCTTGGAAGCGTTTCCATGCAAAATTGAATAGGAAAATCTGTTTATTTGTCATTTTGACACGAATACATATTAATAAATGTCCTTTTGATGTTTAAAAGTGTCTAGGTTTTGACATAAATGCAAATATAAATGTCATTTTACAAAATATGATCGATTTTCAAATACTGCTGTATTGAATGAACAGCTTTTAGCAAACTCTATTGCTATACTGAGATGAGGAATATATACTGTATGTGTTATGTCAAAAATAAAGTCATCAACTAACTAATGAATCCTTTACTTTGAAATACGTATGATAAAATGTATACTTTAGTTTTGAAAGACGTTGACTAGTTTTGAAAATATTATAAAGTATGTATGTGCATGCATATATATATATGTGTGTGTGTATATATGAAGAGTTCAGATGCAAAAGCCTCTAAATGCCATCTGAAATTTTCTCCTAGAATGATCATTTTTATGAAGCTTGTATATTTAAGTTAGCTATAGGTGACACGTCACCTAAATGAATGGCTCATTAAGTATGCAGGGACGTAGTCTCACCAGGTGTGAACTACTACATATGCATGATGCTGTTGGAGCGTTTACGCCCCATCCGCATATTGGCTTTCCAAACTAAAAGTGTTTCACAAAACTAAAATCAATGTATCGTTTTTTTGTGGATGATTAGGCAGGATGATTTTCATATCATTTTAAAGAAAAAACACTAGGCGATGAAATCCATTAGTCAAAAGTCTTATTGCCACATATTTAGTATGTGTTTTGTGGCCTTATTTCAGAAACTTTAGTTTTTAGTTTTTTCAATAACCACGCATAAACATTATTCTCTCAAAAATGCAGACATGTACATTCTTGTTGCTCACATATTATGGTAGTCCTGTTTGTGCTAAATAGTGTGTAATTTTTCTTTGCCATTAATATGTTTATAAGCAACTGAAAAAAGCACAAATGTCAGGGCATGTCAGAACATCTCAAGGACCCCAAAAACACCCCAGACCCCAGAGGGTTAAGTGAGAACGAGAAGTTTAAAGCTTACAGGCTTCCGTACGTCCACTGCCCACAGTGTCTTCTGGTATTTTTAATGGTTCAATTCTCTCAAGTCTGCGGCTGCATCCGAAAACTGATAAATGCTAAGGTCGGAAGTCATCAAGGTACGTCCGAATGCAATGCTAGTTTCACTTCCTGTCCTATATTCTTCTAGAAGCACATTTGTGAGGTTGGGCACTGATGTTAGACGAGAAGGCCTGGCTCGCAGTCTCCGCTCTAATTCATCCCAAATGTGTTCTATCGGGTTGAGGTCAGGCCAGTCAAGTTCCTTCACACGAAACCAGTGCACAAAGCAAGGACCATAAAGACATGAATGAGTCATGTCTTTATGGACCTTGCTTTGTGCACTGGTGCATAGTCATGTTGGAACAGGAACATCCCCAAACTGTTCCCACTATGTTGACAGCATGAAATTGTCCAAAATGTCTTGGTATGCTGAAGCATTAAGAGTTCCTTTCACTGGAACTAAAGGGCAAAGCCCAACCCCTGAAAAACAACCCCACACCATAATCACTGACGATCAAACTTTACACTAGGCTCAATGCAGTCAGGAAAGTACTGTTCTCCTGGCAACCGCCAAACCCAGACTCGTCCATCGGATTGCGAGACAGAGAAGCATGATTCGTCACTCCAGAGAACACGTCTCCACTGCTCTAGAGTCCAGTGGCGGCATGCTTTACACCACTGCATCCAACGCTTTGCATTGCACTTGGTGATGCAGCTGCTCGGCCATGGAAACCCATTCCGTGAAGCTCTCTACGCACTGTTCTTGAGCTAATCTGAAGGCCACATGAAGTTTGGAGGTCTGTACCTATTGACTCTGCAGAAAGTTGGTGACGTCTGTGTGCCTCAGCATGCGCTGACCACACTCTGTGATTTTACATGGCTTAGTTGCTGTTGTTCCCAATTGCTTCCACTTTGTCATAATACCACTAACAGTTGAACGTGGAATATTTAGTAGTGAGGAAATTTCACAAATGGACTTATTGCAAAGGTGGCAATCTATCACGGTACCACGCTTGAATTCACCGACTCATTCTTTCACAAATGTTTGTAGAAGCAGTCTGCATGCCTAGGTGCTTGATTTTATACACCTGAGGCCATAGAAGTGATTGGAACACCTGAATTCAATGATTTGGAGGGGTGTCCCAATACTTTTGGCTATATAGTGTATCTTTATCCTATGAAAGATTCGTAAATAGTTAACGTTTTGTAGCTGAAAAAAACGTAATAATGCTACGTATGTTGCAGATACGTCCATATTATAAATTTCAGCATCTATCCAAACGTACAAAAAAGTAAGTTTTATGTCTTTGAAAATTACGGATTATTACCTACGTTTTAACAATGAAACCAGGCTGGTAGTGCACGTGCATAACGCGCATCATTTGTAAAGTAATGGTCGAAGAGGAGAAGAGGCAGACAGATTGAGTGTAACTTGTAAAAGTGTATTTAAAATCTTTAAAGAGGAAGAATAAATACTTATCTGGTCTGCATCCTAAACTGAACAATTTTGGGTGAATGACATTTGTTTGGTCAGGTTTTATGTTAGAGTTAAAACTGTATGACGTTGGACAAAGATTCTTCCATGATATGTGTGTGTGTGTGTGTGTGTGTGCGTGTGTGTGTGTGTGTGTTTGTGTGCGTGTGTGCGTGTGGAGAAGACGTGCATGACAAGAGAACTAAGATGAACTTAGACTTAAGACTTTTTCCCGGTTTTCCCAGTTTTTTTTTGTACTTACCCATGTGGTGATTGCAACGGATAATTTTCCTGGTGCTCTTTTTCTTGTCTAAGAAATAGGAGATACAGCAGTGAATTTTTGTGTTCTGTAATATAACTTTTGTTGTGTTTTTATTAGCATGTGGATGCATGTGCAGGCTTACTGCACAGTATACATCATTAGCAACTGCAATAATGCATTTTCCAGGTAGAAGAACATGTGTGATGGAGCTACTAACACATTACAACTAACATGTAACCTACCTTAATAACTGTGGGGAGTGGTAAACCTCTAATGGTCCAAATAACCAGTGTTGGACAGTAGCGTCTCTACAAGTGACGCTACTAGTTTAACTACATTTCTCAGTGAGGTACGCATATACAGTATATACACATACATGTACACACATATATATGCTCGTGATGTTTTCAGCCTATATGGACATGAATGCATGAACTTCATCTACACAGCTGCTTTGAGAGTCACTTCAGGAGCATTTTAGCTTGATTTGAGAAAAACTATTGTCATATCATAAAAACACAGAGAGACTCAAAGGTCTACACGGCAACCCGTAAAAATAAAAGTTTAGTTTAACCTTTGAAGAAAGCTTTGCTTAAATCATTACATTTTAATTAAACCATTTAAATAGAGTCAAGAAAACTTAAAAAAAAATGTTTTTTAATAAATTATTGTTAAATTGTATAAGTTTCATGATTTCAATTAATTAGACATGCTTTTTGATTTCTAAATTTTAATCTAACCATTAAAATGGGAGTTAAAAAAAATAAAATAAAAAATAAATAAAAAATAAAACTGATTTCATAGCCCCTACAACTAGCTTTTTGGTGCATTACCACCACCTTCTGCTCCGGACGGTGACATCACGTACCAATCTCAATCCTTGGGCTGACACTGAGAAATTTACTTAATGGAAAGATGCACACACTCTCGACACCTGGTTTTGTTATAGTTTATAGTTTGTTTGTTATATGGTTTTATATAGTTATGTTTATTTAAAAAAAAAAAAATGTTGTTGCCAGTTGTTTGGAACAGTTGTTGAGTAAAAAATTGGACTGAGAAATTATGCCTGCCTATCTGTTTGACTGACAGTTTTATTTATCACTGAGATAGCGTTGACTTGGAATGAAGTTGGTTCAATATAAAAACGAAATTTTAAAAAATAGCTTAGATGTAGTAAACTACTTTTGCCATAATGCTGTAGCTTAGCTCACTACATTTTCCGAGTATCTTGCCCAACACTGCAAATAACATGATCAAACAATAATTAAGATATACACATGTGCGTGTACAATGTGTATTTGTATGTTTAGAGAGTATGTATGTTTAGAGAGTTTAAACTGATTAAACTGATACTTAGCTATATTAATTGTTTTTAGCATAAAAAAATAAAATATTACAAATAAACTATTCTTGGGTTTACGTCTGAGGAATATAAATGGAAAAGTGTTAAATACAACTTTAGACATAAGTATATGATTCTAAATGTTTAAATTCCAAGTCAAGCATGATTTCCGTCTTTTTTAAATAACATTCATTATGTCAGCATGACATAGAAGGAAAGCAAGTTTCATATTCTAAGATCTTGGACAAGAATGCAGGTTATCAATGTCCACTACTATTTAATTTGAACCTTTTTTATTTTATTTTGTATAATTCTAAAACATTTGTTTCTACTGTTTGTGAACAATTTTTAAAGATCAGGTGTCTTAATATGCATACCACTTGGTCCACATAAAATGTAAATCTATGATTTTTTCACCTTTCCTCTCATCCTCTTTGCTAAGCCTGCTGTTACTTGTCGTTTTCGGTAGGGCATTCAGCATTTCAGCTCCTAAGCTTTGGAACAAACTCCCACAACACCTCAGGGCTGTGTCCTCCCTCCAGACCTTTAAACTGATCTCAAAACTAATTTATTTACACTATGCTCTGTTAACTAATTGTATACTTAGGTTTTATTTTATTTGTAACATGATAACTGTCTGTCTGCCTGTTGTTATATCCTGTTTCATGTTGTTATATCCTGATTGTATATTTGTAACTGTCACTATTATTTAAAGTGTCCTTGGGTTCTTAAAAGGCGCTATATAAATAAAAAGTATTATTATTATTATTACTTGATGATCTCAAGCTTGGTATGGAGTCCTGCAAGGCTTAATTCTAAAACTGTTGCTTATACATGCAATTTTTTGAAGATATCAGTAACATGGAGTTAGTTTTCCCTGTTATGCTGATGTAAAATTTGTAAGACCGCATTTTCCATCTTAAAAATATCTCTATACTCTCAGTGTCAAAAGCAGAAAAGTTCATTCATGCATTCATGACCCCCAAGGCTAGATTACTGTAATGCCTTACTGGTCATTAGTAATCAAGCAAAAGTGTCCAATAACAGGAAAGAAGCAGAGATAAAATACGTAGTATAAAATGAAGTTTTTTTAATCACTTGGCCATGCTGACAGTAAGTTTGAACTTGCACTAGGCCTATAGTGTAGGCCATGTGCATAAATGTATGGTTCTAAATGCACTTTTGTATGTGTAAGTGTGTGATTTGAGCGTGTTTCAGTGAGTGCATTAAGAGTGGCAGTACTTACTTAAGGCAGGATCTGTGCTGTTTATATCTGAAACATATATATGGTTATAATGCTGAAATACTGCATGGTCACAATACATTCCCCTAATTCAGAAAAAAGGGATTACGGTGGGTGAGCTTGTGCAAAACAAAACACAATTCCGAAAACAAAACAACAAATTCATAAACGAAATGACTTGCAATCAAGACTTCAGAAAGTAGCGTAGGTCTACTGCACATCTGCGACAGGAGAGAGTCGATTTGCGTGTGCATAGAGCTGTCTATTTAACCAGCTAATTTAATGCGATTATTATGGAGAAAAAAAACCTTTTTATATCAAAATCTTCCTACCATCTGGTTTGGTCAGAGAAAATTTTAAAAGAACACGATCAGGTAAAGTGGGAGAGTGGCGTGTAGAGTAAGAACAGCAGATTCTGCTGGCTATTCTCTGAGAAAACAAAGGAAAATAACATTTGAACTCTCTTGCTATATTACTCGAATGTCCCCATTCGAGACACAATCACACTTGAGTTGACCACCTCCCAATTTACACATCATTCCCTTCACCCTTCACCTACCTGAATTCACCCAAAAATCTATGTGGTTTAATATGAACAATTATCATACAGTATTATACATGTTTGGTATCATTTGAAAGGTAATAATGCATTTAAGAGTTTAGAGATAATTCGCACACAGAGGAGGGTGTGTCTTCCAGGCAAATGACATCCTATTCTCAAAGGTTTAAACTCAATGCAAATTCTGCCCCCAGTAAGTCTGGGATGGTGATCAGTGCAAATTTCCATTGTTAGCATATGTTTCCATGTGAAAGAACTTTCTGTCTATATAATGAAATGCAACGAGAGACTCGTTTCTGACAAAAATTCGTTTGGAGATTCTGTAACCCAGATCAGATCATGTATTTTATAATGTCAAGGTATTGCATCTTCTCTCTTTATTCCAGAGCATTTGATGTTTTGTATCTATTAACATTGAACTGATTATGAAATTGGCATGATACATTTACCTGACATAATAAATTGTAAACATTTTATTTTATTCTAATCGACTATGACATTATTTTCAGTAAGATTTAAAAAGAATAGTCAAACATTCGCTCACATTTAATGATGCACAGATACCATTAAAACCTTTTCATTTATGGAGTCAGATGAAATAACGAGTTAATACATATAAAAAAAAAAAATTAATTTAATCAAATTACTTTGCCACGAGGAAAGAGACCTTCACCCGCTGATCGGATGCCTCCTTTGGGTCAATTGGGCCGGGCTTACACCCACCACTAAACTTTGACGATAGGCATGTTGCATATTAATTGTTCTAGGAACCTCAAAGTATATTTTAATTTTTGTGTAATTTGTGCTACTCCATAATGATGTTTGTAGCTTTAGTAGGGCCCAAACATAAATTTAAGCCTAGGGGCCCCAGCCCCCTAAGTCCTGGTTGTACGCAGGCATTTTGCTTTGGCTTAGTTTGGAACTATATTTTCGTTGGCGAAATTTTGGACAAATTGTAATTCACAATATTAACTTCTTGTGTATTGATCTGTGTAAAACTAATATCACATGTGGAAAAAACAGCACTCTTGCTTGTGTGCTTAACTATAGCCTATGGATATTATATAAGACAAAAGCTCATGCAGGGGAATTTTATATTTGGAATTTTAGGGACATTACAGCATTCAAATAGTGTTTTTGTTTGTTTTTTGCATAGTGAGTGACATTCTCGATTATGTCAGCTCGCAGCCTCGCACATCATAAAAAAAAAAACAATAATTATCGTAGACGATTCAGCTCTAATATTTACACATGCACACGCAAATCGACTTCCTCCTGCTGTACATTCTGCACATCTTGATTGACAGATGTCTCGTCCAATCAGCGGTCAGTATTCCATTCGCCATATATACCTACCTTTTCCGTTTTGTCTGACTTGTCGTTGTGTTTTCTGACTTGCTAATTTGTGTTCAGATTTGTCGTTGTGTTTTCTGATTTGTTATTTTGTTTTCAGATTTGTCATTGCGTTTTCTGATTTGTTATTTTGTTTTCAAAACTTCGTTCAAACACGCCTCCACAAATCTACATCAGTATTAGGGGCATAGTTTCATAACTGGACATAACTTTTTTTTTGTAAAACAAAAATCACACGACAGTGGATGTGTCGGGTTCTGCAGTTTCTCTCCACCAAGTGCGCTGATCAAAAGCACAATGGGAAACGACTTGCTGACGACATAGCTTAATGCTCATTGGTTTAAACAACCGTGATGTATTGTTCTCTTTTAAAATGTTTGATTTTAAAACTCTGATTTCATGTTTTATGTGTATACATTTTGAGCGAATATTCCCAAACTTTCTGACAGTGTGATCTCTATATGGGTAATGTGATGTCATTTTATAAAAAAAAAATATTAACATATGTCTGTATTAAAGTAAAAATGATTGATAAACACGTATTTGGAATGGAATTAAATAACAAGTTCTTGGGTGTCTTGTTCATTATATTTATTTTCATATAAAAGCAACAGAACGTCTCTCGGTTACGTATATAACCCTCGTTCCGTGAGTAGGGAAAGGAGATGTTACGTCAGTGACTGACGAAATTGGGGGTTTCGCTTAGAAGTCTATCTAAGCCTATCACCTTCGAGTTCTACAAAACGAGCTAATGGCATGGGAGATGCCATGGGTCTGCATAATTTGCATGGCGCAACTCCGCCCCACCGCGTGGGTATAAAGGAGGAGTGATGGCAATCTCGCATTATGTTTCCTCGCTGAGGTGCCGAGACTGAACTCCAGACCATTTCAGCGGTACAGCGGTTGTAGCAGAGGGACGTAATGTCTCTGTTCCCTACTCAGGGAACAAGGGTTACATACGTAACTGAGACGTTCCCTTTCGTACGGTCACTATGAGTTACGTCAGTGACTGACAAAATTGGGGGTCCCAGTATAATCACAGCTCATCCAGTGCCCTGCGCAAGACTGAGCTCCCTGTCGTGGGACTAGCACGGACGAAGGGCTAGGCTTAACGCAAGAATACCAAGGTACACTGGGTAACATATCCCAGGAGGAATATGTAACAAAATCCAGCCCGCAGGGTGCAATGTTTCAACCTCAAGAGAGAGGGCAAGACACAAGTTCGGTGGAGACTTACCGTGGAAATACACGTGGGAGTCACCCAACAGGGGAACCATGCACATGGAACACCTAGCCAATCACGAGGGCTGACCAACCGGGCATGCACTCTGGTGACGGCATTATCAGTGTATGAGGACCTCAGGGTCTTAGGAAGAAGAACAGCAAGCGATGACACCGTGCAGGTCCTATTACTGGCCAATGGGGGCGAGTACCTGGGAGGACACTGGCTCCACTCAGAAAATATAGAATCTTGCGAATGTGTTGGGTGTCGCCCAGCTCTGCAGATGTCTGTCAGTGAGGCACCATGCGCTAGAGCCCAAGAGGAAGCCTGGTGGAGTGTGCCTTCACACCAAGGGGGCATGGTCGGCCCTGCGTCTGGAAAGCCAATACAATGGCATCCACTATCCAGTGAGACAACCTTTGCTTGGAGAGAGCCTTTCCCTTCAGCTTCCCACCATAACAGACAAAGAGCTGGTCTGAGGTCCTGAAACATTGCGTTCTGTCTATGTAAGCACGGAGGGCGCGTACTGGACAGAGCAGTGCCAAGGCTGGGTCTGCCTCCTCCGAGAGCAGCGCTTGCAGGTTCAACACCTGATCTCTGAAAGGAGTGGTGGGAACCTTGGGCACGTATTCAGGCTGGGGTCTTAGGATCACGTGAGAGTTAGCCGGCCAGAATTCCAAACCTGGTCTCAAGAGTGAGTAGGATCAGCCAGTCGTGAAGATAGTTCAGGATGCAAACCTCACCTGCCTCGACGACTTACGTGAAGAAGCGAGGGGACAGGGCTAACCCAAATGGGAGAACCACGTACTGATATGCCTGCCCCTCGAAAGCAAACCGTAGAAACGGTCTGTGTCGAGGAAGAATGGAGACATGAAAGTTGGTGTCCTTCAGGTCGATCTCTGCAAACCAATCCAACAGACAAATGCATTTGAAAATGCGTTTTGCTGTCAACATCTTGAACAGAAGCCTGTGAAGGGATCGGTTCAAGACACGCAGGTCCAGGACTGGTCGTAACCCACCACTTTTCTTGGGTTCAATGAAGTAGAGGCTGTAGAAGCCGGACTTCATCTTGGCTGGAGGGAAGGCCTCGATCACACCCTTCACCAGTAAGGTGGCGACCATCCGCACGCATGACAGGGGCATAGCCACCTAACATGGTATAGCGGACTTCCCTGGAAGCGGGGAGGAGACCGTGCCTACTGAATCGCACAGCCGAACCTGGTCGTTCGCGCAAGCCAGCGGAACAGTCTGGGAAGCCAAGCTCTCAAGAAATGAACCAGCAGGGTCAAGGAACTACAGGCGTACCCACGATGGGGCAGCGAAGCGGAACAACGAGCCCAGACATGGGGATGCATAGCGTCCCGGAGTAGGGGCGTGGTCAAGTTCCGAACGGCTGGCCGTAGGTGCAGAAGGGCCTCAGTCTGCTTCTGGGCGGACGAAAACTGTTGGGCTCAGTCCTCAATCACACCGCTGAAGAACCCAGCCTGGGACATTGGGGAGCTGAGAAAACGAATTCTCAGTCTCCTGCACATCAACCTGGTTTAGCCCTAATGGCGTTCCTGGACCACACATGTGGACATCACCTGGCCCAGGGATCACGCAGTGACCTACATTGCCTGTAGAGCGAGGTCAGTACAGTGCACAGCGGAACGACCGGCCCGGACATGGGAGGCACAGCGTCCCGTTGGCGTCCTGATGCACGCGTCGCGCCCAGGAACCAATCGTCCAGCCTACAGTGCTCGGGGGAGGGTGGTGCCACTCCAACCGATGTTTTCACCTGCCCGGGAAAGCATGGCCATCAGCTCTGGATCTGACTCGGCTAACGCTGGCACTCCCGAGGGAGGCAACGCAGTCGGATGCTCATTTCCAGAGGAATCAAGCCTGCCTTGTGATGCTGTGAGTGACATGACATCATCCGCCAGAGCCCCGAATGAAAACACTGGGTCCCCGAGAGGAACCAGGCTCACACGGAAGCTCCACGGCTTGCCCTGGCCACCAGCCAAAGTATCCCCTCTCGAGGAAGAGATAGATTGGGGTGTGGCAGAGGAGACTCTACCCACACGGAGATCATTGAGTCTCGATCTAAACCTCACGATGGTCATGTTCCCGCAATAAAAAACATGACTCATCCACGAGCGCTGCCGAGTGTGATTAAGCCCAACACGCCAAACAGCTCTCGTGACCGTTAGGCAGATGGATCACTTGCCCACATCCAGAAAACACACAGGCGAGCCGTCTTGAAAAAGACGTGCCACGTGCAGCTCTTTTAGAGAGAGGATAAAGCTCAGCAGAGTGCTGAAGCACCCAGGGACAAGCACCCAGCGCTCCTCCTTTATACCCACGCGGTGGGGCGGAGTTGCGTCATGCAAATTCCGCAGATCCAAGGCATTTCCCATGCCATTGGCTCGTTTTATAGAACTCCAAGTTGATAGGCTTCTAAGCAAAACTCCCAATTTTGTCAGTCACTGACGTAACTCGTAGTGACCGTACAAAAGGGAACTTAAATGACATCCAGTTTAAATGCTTATTAGTCTTAGTCACATTTTAGTCATTTAGTCTTTCATAGTTTTAGTCTAGTTTTAATTAACGAAAAGTCATTGCACTTTTTGTCAACTTTTAGTCATTACTTTTAGTCAAACTGCAGTTACCAACATTAATTTTGGTAGCTATTTTATATATTTAATAAAATATATTTGTATGTCTTTATTAAAAATGTCATTATAATGTTTATCTCTAGGCCAATTCAATTAAGCTTATGAAAAATTAGAATCAAGGTAACAGGCTGTATTGACATTGCACTCTTTAGCAGTAGCACTTGTGCAATTCTACATATCCCTTTTCCTTAGTTCAGTGGTTCTCCAATTTTTTAGAGTGCCTATTAAAACAAGTATCCCATTCATTTCTAGAAGTAAGCTAATAACTGCTTATGTTTTAGAGGTATTTGCTCAAGATTGTTTTGATGGGTGTAGTTATCACACACAGTTGAAAAACACTCACCTGGTTGAAGTGGAGGTGCAGCCAAAATAAATCAATCTGTGAGGAAACACAATAACAGATCATGAATGATAAAGTGAAGCAGATCATATATTTTCTCAACTGAATTATCAGGTTTAATACGCCGATACACATGAACCTGTCACAGTAGTTTGATGAGGTTTTGCAATCTATACTGTAGCAAACACACATTATTGTAGAGAAAAGTATATAAGGGTTAAATCTGTTCCTAAATGCCCAGTAGAAAGACTGTGGAGTTCATTTTCAGGTGCTGCTGTGGTGTCATCATTACTTATTTCAATGTAACTCTAATCAAACAATGGACAAACGCAGAGTGATTAAATATGAAAAATAGTGATATAACTGACAAGGAAGTAGTAGGGCAATTCCACGCAAAACTGTCACATCCATAACGTCTCCACATCCAACTACATACAATGGCATTGTGCTGGCGTTATGGATGTGACAGATTTGCGTGGAATTGCCCAGTAATGTAATAAGTGACTTTTACAATAATAAGGTAAGGTAAGGTAAGGTAACTTTATTTATATAGCACATTTCAGCAGAGTGCAATTCAAGGTGCTTTACAAAAAAAAAAAAACATTGAAACAAAATAAAAACCTTGGAATGCAGTTTACAAAATAAGATAGGTCTTCAGTCTTGATTTAAAAGAATTGAGAGTTGTTGCGGACTTACAGTTATCGAGATTGACGCTATGAGAACGCTTTGCGTGATGACGTCTTGAAGCACATGTAAAATCAGTCCAATGGTGTGGAGGAACGTCAGAGGCGGGTGACGTCACGTACCAGGAAACTATAAAGCCGGCCCGAAAACAGAAAGCGAAAGCTTCGTAAAGTCTGAAGTAGTCACTGGCAGGCATGAAGGAGATATGGCAAGTTGACGCAACGCTTGTTCCCTCTTCAGGGAACCGAGGTTACAGTCGTAACCGAGGTGTTCCCTTTCAAGGGAACTCGCGTTGCGTCGAGATTGACGCTATGGGGAACGTCTATACCAGTGGTTCTCAACCTTTTTTGGGCCAGCGCCCCCTATCCAATATCCAGGTCCCTGAACGCCCCCCACCCCCAAACTAATGAGCGAGCAGGAACGAGTGAGAGTTAACAGATGAAATAAGTGAAACATTTTAATTTATTAATACAACTGAACTATACTCCAGTGATTAATCCAAAAAACAAGCAATAAACTGCATTGGTATAGCAAAAAGTGAATGGGAACTTTACTTTTAATGGCTTGTCAACTTTCCATTCTTCCGCTGCGTGATTCTAGTCAGCGCTGGATTCTCGGCACCACCAGATTGTTGTCAGTGCCAAAGACATTTTTGAGCACGTGAATGCTGATTCTTGTCAGCGCTGGATTCTAGTCAGTGCTTGAACGCTGGTCTATGACATAGACTGTAAAAATTAGGTCTATGACTGGAAAAATGGAAAAATAATTTTAAAAAAAAGTAACGATACATAGCTTAGGCTACATGTCGCATTAAACTGGAAGATTTTAGAATGTTAGGCATTCTAAACTTTTGAATAAGAAATAATATCAAGTCGTCAAAATACAACTCGTCAAAACTCCGCGAATCACAACAAGCGTATCGGTGAGAACACTCATTTAAACAGCATACACACACCCGAACTTGACTGCACATCATATTTTTGACATTATTGATACTGCTTTCAATCGTAATGCAATAGAAATGAACACAAAAAAACCTGCCTAGTGCCTACCTACAACACTGACGGTGGACTTGCGGTCAGGAGTAGAGCGGCTGCGGATGAATGTTGTTTTTTGTTTTTTTTTGAGCGCTGCTGACGTATTCTTTCACACGCACCATAGCGTGCACACACAATATGACATCACACTCTGCGCATATGTTTTACAACATAATTTAACATATACATAGATCTAACACATTTTAAATAGCCCACTTAAAGTGTTTATTACAAATAAATTACTAAATGCTTACAATTAATAAAAGTAAATGAACAAAAATTTCCGTTATATATTTAAACTCGTGAACGCCCCTTTAACACCTGAACGCCTCCCTTTCAAAAATCTTGCTTCCAACGCCCCCCGTTGTTCTCTGAACGCCCCCGTTGAGAACCACTAGTCTATACCAACGCCACCATAGCTACAAATGTCTGTCCTGTGTGAAATCATAAAAAGCAGCACTAGGATGACAGGACCTGAGACCCAGGTGTAGAGTCCAGGTCCAAAGAGCAAAACCTGACAAAGGTGTGCGGTGAGGACCAGCCTGCCGCATCACACACGTCCTGGAGAGAAACTCCTGAAATAAGGGCCTTGGAGGCCGCCATACTCCTTGTAGAGTGCGACCGGACAGCCATAGGAGAAGGCTGCCCGGCCGCTTCATAAGCAAGCGAAATAGCCTCAACCACCCACTTGCTCATTCTTTGCTTAGACACTGGAGATCCCTTGTTAGGGCACCCAAAGCATACAAACAGCTGATCACTTTTACGCCACAGGGCAGCTCTGTGGACATAAGCGTCTAACGCCCGAACTGGGCAAAGCAAATTATTCGTCTCCTGGTCCGCATTCTGAAAGGGAGGAGGAAAGAAGGCCTGCAGTACAATAGGTCTAGCCACATTAGTGGGGACCTTGGGGATATAACCTGGTCTCGGATGCAGAAAAGCTTTAACCATACCCGGTGCA
Source organism: Squalius cephalus (assembly GCA_022829025.1). NCBI lineage: Eukaryota > Metazoa > Chordata > Actinopteri > Cypriniformes > Leuciscidae > Squalius > Squalius cephalus. The sequence continues at coordinate 57,331,616 of CM040793.1, read as the reverse complement.
AACTCTAAGCATGACGGGGCAACCGACAATGCTTGAAGATCCCCTATTCTCTTGAGAGAAGAAATAGCTAGAAGGAACAGAGCTTTCAGTGTCAAGAACTTCTCAGGAACCTCCTCAATAGGCTCAAAGGGGGCCAGGGAAAGGCCTTGCAGCGCAATGGACAAATCCCATGGTGGCACCCTAGAGCGAACTGCAGGCCTCAGCCTCCAGGTGCCACGAAGGAAACGAGATACCAAGGGGTCTTTCCCCACAGACATTCCACCCAAAGGAATGTGGTAAGCACCTATGGCCGCCACATAAACCTTTAAAGTGGACGGGGTCAGACCTGCAGTGAACCGGTCCTGCAGGAACTCCAGCACTGTACCAACTGGGCAGTTAACTGGGTCCAACCGACGGTCACTACACCAAGAAGCGAATACTCTCCACTTCAGGGCATAAAGTTTCCTCGTGGAGGGAGCTCTGGACTGTAGAATGGTCTCAACAACCTCAGTTGAGAGACCTGACTCTATGAGCTGGGCCCCCTCAGAGGCCAAGCCCACAGGTTCCACAGTTCTGGTCGGGGGTGTAATATCGAACCCTCCGCTTGGGACAGAAGGTCCCTCCTGACGGGTAGCTCCAAAGGAGGCCCGTCGAGGAGAGACACAAGATCGGGAAACCATACTCTGCCCAGCCAGCGCGGGGCTATAAGAAGTAGATGGACCCGGTCCCTGCGAACTCTTTCCAGAACTCCCGGGAGCAGAGCAACTGGGGGAAAAGCGTACAGACGTAGCCTCGGCCACGTCTGTACCATAGCATCCAGTCCCAGAGGAGCTGGATGCGTGAGGGAGAACCAAAGTGGACAGTGAGACGTCTCTCGAGACGCAAACAGATCCACTTGTGCTTGGCCAAACTCCCTCCATATCAGCTCCACCACCTCAGGGTGGAGCCTCCATTCCCCGGGCCTCAGCCCCTGTCTCGACAGAGTGTCTGCTCCTATATTCTGGACCCCAGGGATGTAAGCTGCCCTGAGTGACAACAGCTTCCCCTGGGACCACAAGAGGATATGGCGTGCCAGATTGCATAATGGGCGTGAGCGCAAACCCCCTTGGTGATTTATATAGGCGACTACCGACGTGTTGTCCGTATGTACTAGCACATGGTGTCCCCTGAGATCTGTGATAAAGCTCCTCAGAGCCCGGAAGACAGCTAACATCTCTAGGCGATTGATATGCCATGAACGATGATGGTCTTCCCACAGACCTTGAGATGAGCGACCCTCTAGAATCGCTCCCCAACCCGTGAGGGAAGCATCCGTTGTTAGCAGTTTGCGACGACAAGGAGCTCCCAACACTGGGCCCTGGGACAGGAACCAAGGTTTCTTCCACATAACCAAGGCACGTAGGCATCGCCGCGTGACCTTGATTGTGCGAAATGGGTTGCCCCTCGGGGAAAACCCCCTGGTCCTGAGCCACCACTGCAGGGGCCTCATGTGCAGCAGTCCAAAAGGTATCACGTTGGAAGCTGCTGCCATGAGACCCAACAGTCTCTGGAACTGTTTGACAGTGAGTAGCTGGCCTAGCTTTACACTTTTCACAGCTGCAAGGAGGGACTCTATACGTGGCGGTGACAGGCGCGCCTGCATCGACACTGAATCCCAAACCACGCCTAAAAAAGTGGTCCTCTGAAGTGGAGAAAGCACACTCTTCTTGGCATTCAGCTGTAACCCCAGCTCTTTCATATGGGCGAGGACGACATCTCGATGCCGAATCGCCATCTGATGCGACTGAGCTAAAATCAACCAATCGTCGATGTAGTTCATTATGCGAATACCCTGAAGGCGCAAGGACGCCAGAGCTGCATCCACGCATTTGGTGAAAGTGCGGGGTGATAAAGCTAGACTGAATGGAAGAACTCGATATTGGTATGCTTTGCCCCCGAAAGCAAACCTCAGGAACTTCCAGTGACACGGACGGATGGAAATATGGAAATATGCGTCCTTGAGATCTATCGTGACAAACCAGTCCTCGGACCTGATTTGTGGCACGATTTGTCTCAAAGTCAACATTTTGAACTTGAGCTGCATGACTGACTCGTTCAGAACTCCAAAATCTAAAATGGGACGCAATCCCCCGTCCTTCTTTGGAACTATGAAATACCGGCTGTAAAACCCGGTTTCCCTGTTGGAGGGAGGTACATATTCTATGGCCCCTTTCTCTAACAGAGTGTTCACTTCTTGTTCCATGACCAGAACCTGCTTGGGGTCCACCACTGTGGGTAGGACCCCCATAAACCGAGGTGGGCGTTTCTTGAACTGTATTTGATACCCTTTTTCTACGGTCTGCAGGACCCATCGAGAAACATTTGGCAGTAGCTTCCACGCTGTCAAAGATTCTACTAGAGGTACCAGTCTCTCGAGACTGGCTTCTGGATTTTGTTGTTGTTGAGTAATCGGTTCGTCGCCCTGTAACGGCGCACCGGCAGGGAACGACTGAACGGACTGCTCTAACACCCTCCTCAGAGGGGGCGGGCATCCCGAGGCCACTACGTTTCCGGGTGGTCCTTGAGATATGTGCTCGCCGGAGACCGCTGTGCCCTGAAACACCGGAGGCGGCAGGGTTGGCAGAACGGTCCCCTGAGGGTACCGAAGGGAGACGGGCACCGTAAAAGGAGGTGTTGACCGCTGCACTTTGGGGGGTACTACCCTCATTGTCCTGAGCCCTCGGGCATCAGGACTTTTTCCCCGCAGCCTTCTTGGCAATAATAACGGTCCGCAGATCCGTTTTACCCCTTGAAGACTGCTGGGTTTGAGAGCGCCCTCCGTGTCCCCGTGATTTTTGTGGGGGAGCACGGGAGGACACGCTCTGTTTTTGAGTGGCACGATGTTCAGTGCTCTTTTTAGATGAGTGAGGCTGCTCCCGCTCAGCAGCCTCATAGAAAGAACGGCGGGGGAGAAGTTTTTGAAGGGCGGCTGCCTGTTTAGAAGCTTCTTGAAACTTAACTACAGCAGTATTAACCGCATCACCAAACAATCCCGAAGTGGAAACAGGCGCATCCAACAGAAAATGTTTTTCTTTGTCTTTAATATTGCTGAAATTGAGCCACAGATGCCTCTCATTGGCCACCAGGGCTGCCATAGAGCGGCCGATGGATTTAGCCGTCTCCTTGGTGGCCCTGAGAGACAAATCTGTGGCTCTACGCAGTTCGCACACCACATCGGGACCAATCCCCCCGCCCTCATCTAAATCACCAAGCAATTCTGCCTGGTATGCTTGCATTAGAGACATTGTATGCAAACACGCTGCAGCTTGACCAGCGGCGGAATTTGCTTTATTGACCAGGGAAGATGTGATTCTGACTGGCTTGGTGGGTAACACAGGAGCCTTCAGGGAAGATGCCGTTGCTGGAGAGAGATAGCTCGCAAGCGTCTCCTCCACCTTCGGCATCTCCCCATAACCATGCTCTTTATAATTGGAAATAGTGGAGTAGTGTGATGTTTGTGCACTGTAAACTCTGTATGACATGGGTTTCCCCCACGATCTCGACACCTCGGTGTGGGGATCGGGGAAAAACGGAAGGCTTCTGCGCTGAGGCTGTGCACGAGATGGCAGGAAACGTTCGTCGAGCTTGCTCTTCGAGCGAACGTCCTGCCTATCTTCTGGCCACTCAATAGAAAGTATTTCGACAGCTCTTGTCACTACCTCTAATAATTCTTCAAACGCATGAGACTGAGGTGGCGAATCCTCAGATTCAACGTCAACACTAACAACGTCCAACTCCTCAGAGCTGGACAATTGCAGTGTTGGTGCCTCCATCGGGGGGGGAGAAACTGCAGCGCGTGCTTCCACACCCTGATGAGAGGCACTGGGTCTATCAGAAAGAGGCTGAGATAAGGCAGAGCCCATCTCAACATCCACTGATAGATCCATTTGCGAACCCCAGGTCTGAGATCGACGCCGTGCCTCGGCAGCGGCGGGACCAGAGCCCTGGGGAACGCGATCCTGAACGTTCTGGAAGAACGCCAGGCGGGATCGGAGCGTACGCAAAGGCAGCGCGTCACAATGCTCACAGCCAGCACCCTCGAGTGCTGACTGGGCATGCTCCTCACCCAAACAGGCAACACAAAGGACGTGAGTGTGCCCACCCGTTAAATAACGCGGGCAGGGGTGCACACACAACCTAAACTGCTGCTTGCTCGCCATACTGAATATATATAATATAGACAGACAACACCAAATAACGAGACAGTTTTCACATAGAGCGCTACTGAAGACACAGAAGCTTTCGCTTTCTGTTTTCGGGCCGGCTTTATAGTTTCCTGGTACGTGACGTCACCCGCCTCTGACGTTCCGCCACACCATTGGACTGATTTTACATGTGCTTCAAGACGTCATCACGCAAAGCGTTCCCCATAGCGTCAATCTCGACGCAACGCGAGTTCCCTTGAAAGGGAACTGAATGCTGCTTCCCCGTTTTTGGTTCTGATTCTGGGGACAGCAAGCAGACCTATCCCAGATGATCTGAGAGGTCTGGGTGGTTCATAGCTTACAAGCAGATCCGAAATGTATCTAGGTCCTAAGCCGTTTAGTGATTTGTAAACCAGCAGAAGTACTTTAAAATCAATTCTTTGTGGCACAGGAAGCCAGTGTAAAGACCTCAAAACCGGAGTGATGTGATCCATCCTCCTGGTCCCTGTGAGGACCCGAGCAGCAGCATTTTGAATCAGCTGCAACTGTCTGATAGATTTTTTCGGGAGGCCTGAAAAGACGCTGTTACAGTCGTAAAGTCTACTGAAAATAAAGGCATGGACAAGTTTTTCCAAATCCTGTTAGCACATAAGTCCTTTAACCCTTGATATATTTTTAAGGTGGTAGTAAGCAGACTTTGTTACAGCCTTAACGTGATTGTTAAAATTCAGGTCTGGGTCCATAATTACATCAAGATTTCTGGCTTTGTCAGTTGTTTTTAGCATTGTTATTGTTTGGAGATAAGTGCTGACTTTAAACGTTCGTCTTTTGCTCCAAAAACAACCACCTCAGTTTTTTCCTCATTTAATTTAAGAAAATTCTGGCACATCCAATAATTAATTTGTTCAATGCACCTAGGCAGTTCTTGTATTGGCCTGTAGTCTCCAGGTGACAAAGTTATGTAGACTTGCGTGTCGTTCGCATAGCTGTGATAGCTGATGTTGTTGTTTTCCATAACTTTAGCTAGCGGAAGCATGTAGATATTGAACAATAGAGGTCCCAGGATTGAACCAGAACCGTATCAAAAGCAGAGCTGAGATCTAGCAATACTAGGACTGTAGTTTTGCCACGATCTGTGTTTAGGTGGATGTCGTTAAAGACCTTAACAAGAGCCGTCTAAGTGCTGTAATGTGGTCGAAAACCCGACTGGAAGGCATCAAAAATATTGTTTAGGGACAAAAAAAGGTTTAGTTGTTGAAAAACCGCTTTTTCAATTATTTTACCTAAAAATGGAAGGTTTGATATCGGTCTATAGTTGTCCATTTGTGACGTATCTAGATTGTTCTTTTTTAAGAGTGGCTTGATTACTGCAGTTTTTAGGGCCTGTGGGAAGATACCTGCTTGAAGAGACATGTTTACAATCTGTAAGAGATCTGAGGCCAAACAGTTTGAAACATTTTTAAAAAGGTCGGTTGGCAGGATATCAAGACAACAGGAGGAGATTTTCAGATGTTGTATAATGTCCTCCAGTTTATTTTGGTAAGCCTGCTTCACATTCTCTCTTTCGCTTCCAAATAATTTAAAGATTGCTGTGATTGATTAATAGAAGCTCTTTCAGCACCTGTTGCAATAGGTTCAGGGCCTATGGAAGTAAAATAATGCCAAATGTTTTTGAAACAAAAAAGCCAGTTGAATTGCACTACTTGGAAAAAAATAGGCATTGTATTTACCATGCTTGCATTTTAATGCATTGTATTTTTAGGGCTTGCATTTTTATGGGCTGAAATTCAACATGGTTGAATATTTAAGCTTTGAATATTTCAATTCAAAACATTTCAAACACATTTTCATTATTTCATCACGTCAGTCCTGCCGAGCCAGAGCTTCACGTCAGTCCTGCCGAGCTAGAGCTTCACGTCAGTCCTGCCGATCCAGAGACTGTTCACATCACGTCTGCCGATCCAGAGACAGTTTACGTCACGCCCGCCGAGCCAGTGTCTCCGGACAAGATGGCCGCCGCCGAGCCAGTGTCTCCGGACAAGATGGCCACCGCCGAGCCAGTGTCTCCGGACAAGATGGCCGCCGCCAAGTCGCCTGAGCCCTCAGTAGAGAATGCCGCCGCCACGCCTGAACCTGAGCCCTCAGCAGAGATGGCCGCCAACACGCCTGAACCTGAGCCCTCAGCAGAGAAGGCTGATGCCACGCTGTCTGTTCCTGTTCCTGAGCCGGTGTCTGTTCATGAGCCGGTGTCTGTTCCTGAGCCATGGCCGCCTGAGCCTGTTCCTGTGCCATGGCCGCCTGGAGGGTCGTCTCCTCCCTGGCCTCCAGAAGGGTCGTCTCCGCCCTGGTCGCTGGCACTGCCTGCTCCGCCCTGGCCTCCCGTCTTGCCTCAGTTTCCAGGTCCTCTTCCGCTCCACGGGCCTGGTCCTCCATCCCGCCCCCGGGTCCGCCTCCGCTCCACCTCCCTCCTGGACAATTTTTAGAGCGTCTGGAAGCCGCTCCTTTGAGGGGGGGCTATGTAACGGTCACCAGCTGGAGTGCCCTTGAAAGCCACCAGAGGGCACTCCACACCAGACTTTCATGTTCACTCACAGACAACATCTCCCATCATTCTCTGCCTGGACTCATCAGCACTCATTATTACATTCACCTGTCATCTTCTTGTTTAGTTCACCCACCCCATATAAGCCTGGTTCACCCCATCACTCACTGCGACATTTTGTATGTTGCACAGCACTTTTGAGCGTTTTCCCTGGTTTTCTTGTCTCTTGGTTTTTTGGATTTCTTGCCTGTCCCGTGGATTACTCTTGTGCCTCTGACCCCTGCTTGTTTTGTTTGTTTGTTTGTTTGTTTGTTTGTTTGGACTGTCTTCCTGTGCTTGACCCTCTGCTTGTTGGATTACGATTCTGGATAACCCCTTTAATAAAAGCTGCATTTGGATCCTCTACCCTCGTGTCTCAGAGCAGTTCGTAACCAGTGTTTGTCAAGTTACTTGGAAATAGTAATTAGTTAATTACTAATTACTTCTCCAAGAAAGTAATCCAGTTACTTTACTGATTACTTATTTTCAAAAGTAATTACTTTACTAGTTACTTTACTAGTTACTTTTCAAAAACATGATGCACAAAATGAATACGCTTGCTATAAAGCAATAGACCTTTCAGCCTAATTCTATTCAATCTGCACATTCCATCATCTAAAATTGAATCAAATTAAACATTCTTTTTTAAAACTTGTTTTATTAGTTTCAGTATTTTAACTTTATGCACTTTGCATCAATGACTCACTCATTAAGATGGTCGCCTGTCGCCTCCTACTGGCGGTTTATAAATATTATTTCTATGCACAGATAATATTTCTTTGTATATTCAAAAAATATTTAAAATAATCTCATTATATTATTTAATGAAGTTTAATTTGATTGGTAACAGCCCTTTAGCATCTTATTATTCTATTTTAATTTAAGAATTTTAAATGAAAGATGAAGCAAACGATTAGGGAAAAATGCCCTTTATAAAGGTTAAAATATCATAAATATGCCGATTTATATATGTTAAAGCTGACTGAACTGATGAGAAAACTGTTTCGGAATAAATTATATTTACAACACACACAAAAAAATCACATTTTTTTTTTCCTGTTCAAACAAATGTTTTTACTCGGACAAGTGAATGACCGACCGAAGGACAAATGAAAAGGCTTAAATGTTGAGCCCTGGTATATATTTTTTATTATTATTCATTTATTTACCCATAAACCTGTCTTTAGGAAGCCATAAGTGACAGTGGCAAGAATGCCTTTGTGAAACCTTTGGGGGTGGTGGACAGGGTTTACATTAAGACAGGAGTATGACTTAATCTAGTTGATCATGCATTTCTTTTCTTTTATTCCACAGATGATGTGTGAAGTTTTTTATTGCTTGCATTAAAATAAATTTATCTTGTTTTGTTTTTTTTAATTGCAGTCTTTTCTTCTGCCATTCATGCTTATCATCAGCTCCATGCAATCTTAAGCTTTTCTTGGTTCAGCTGCACACAGTCTGAAAAGGTTTTTTGGCAGTTTGCTCAAATAAGAGCCATTCTAAGAGCCATCTTTAAGCTGTTGACTTTTCTACCTTGAGAAAGAACGTTAAACGAACAAATTAAAAAGGCATGACAAATCATGACATAAGACTGACATCACTCACAACGTACCAATGCATTATCCCTCATGAACAAATATAACGTCTGATGTTATACGTGCATACCAGTTTACCATTACGACATCGTTCATGAATAAACATGACGTCTGAACACGGACAAACGGTGCGTGTTGACGCGTCAAAATTCACGCGTTTCGTTTAAAGACTTTTGAACGCGATCGCCTGCCATAGTGTTTACCACTGACTTTGCGGCACTCATGTCATTGTCACTCACGACGAGACAGTCTCGCAGTATAACGCATTAACGCAGCCTGCTTACGGGGAAGTAACAGTAATCTAATTACTGTTTTTGCAATTGTAATCCCTTACTTTACTCGTTATTTGAAAAAATAATCGGATTACAGTAACGCGTTACTTCTAACGCGTTACTGCCCATCAGTGTTTGTAACATCGGTGCTCCGCTTCTGATATTCTGCCACCAAATTCAGAAATGTAATTTTTTTATTTCTTAATTGGAAGAATAAAATATCTTCATATCAGCGATAGCCTTCATTACCTCACTATCCTCTTCGTCGTTCACGCTAACAGCACCCTCTGGCTTAACGCTAGCTTCGTTCCCATCAGGAGTTTCCTCAGTTTTATCTGGAATTTTCTCTGTGGTTCTTCGATTTGCCATGACGAATCAACACTCTTTGTGATCGCGGTTAAACTCGGGTAATACTCAGTCAGCTAAGTGTCTTTAAGAGTTTTATAAACCTTAGAAATCTGTCTGTTTGTGGTAGGAGCGTTGAGTCGTACGACTATCTAGCTCGCTGCCATGTTGGATCTCCCGAAGAAGGCTTTCTGAGTATTCTGTGAAGTCCCAAGATCATCGCAGAAGGAGATTAAATCTGAATCTTATTGCGAAATGAGCTGCTTTTATAGGTTTATAGATTCCCCACCCCTTCTGGCGGGCTCTGCGCTCGGATCGGCGGGCTGTACACTGATTGGTTCGTGCAGTTACACCGCTCTGCCATAGGTTCGTGCAGTTCCCACTGACCAACCAATAAGCGTGTAGTCTCTGCACTAATATGGCTGTGCAGTAGCACGCATTTCAGTCTTTTTTTTTTTTTTTTTACTTAACTTAACATTTTTAACATCTTTAAAATGCACATCCTTGTATTTCTTTTTTCATTCAAGCATATTTCCTCACTCTAGTCTAGGTGTCAATAACTAAGTGGTAATGTGCTACGCGGATAATCTCTAACGACAGACACTTGTCGTCTCCACGAAATATATCTTTTAACATAATACTATATTTTACCAACACGTGTGCAATTAATGTAGCTTATTTTCATTCATAAAGCTTTAAGAAAACTTACCTCAACCAGATGAAATCCAGTCCCTTCGATAGCATGGTTGAATGAGGAAACCCCACGTAAGATACAACGATACAGACTGCGCATGCACAATGACGGGAAGATAAACGTTTCGAAGGAAGAAATCAAAACATTATGTTTTCCCTACTTAATTGTTTGTGTTCACTGCAATTAAATAGTTTTTTATAAGTAAACTCAACATTGCACGAAAAAAATTGCCCACTCAACTTTGCCCACTCACTCAACTAAAATTTTTTAAACTGAGTTAACAATTTGCAAGTTGGATTTTTTACAGTGTGGCTACTTAACAAACCTGTCTGAGATTGATACTGGTAATCTAAAAAGATATAAGAAATAAAACAAACACATTCTTTGAAAAACGAAAATCTGACTGTTTATTGTACTAAAATCCTACTGATATCTCACTTGCATAATAATTTGGAACAATGTGTATGATAAATAAAAGATACAAATAGTGCAGCTGCATTTTGTTAAAAATCCAACAGTGTCTGGTTCTCATATAGTATAAGATTTTACCTTGTTACTCATAATGTTCTGATGTGGGAGGCTAAAATGTAACATCATGACAATGTTGTTGTTTTAGATATTGATGTAAAAGGTAAGAGAATTATGAGAGTTGTTCAAAGTAAAAAAACGAGTAAAAAAATTTCAAAGTAACATTTTTTTTTCAAAATGCTACCAAAATTATTCCTTGCCTGCCTTGAAAGACTTCAGTTAATATTATATTAATATTAATAATATTATATTAATTAATATTAACCGGATCTGGTTCTCTTTCTTCTACTGTCTCTCTATGTCATTTTAAATTGTGTTTTAAATGCAACAAGAATTTCCACTTATCAGTGTCTTGTACAGGGTGTGTCTCATATACACACAAAAAACAGCAACAGTACTTTCTCAGGAAACTCTTTAGTTGATTTAGTACTGTTTATTTTATTTGGTAGCATATTCTGATCAAGCACACTAAAAAATAAAACACGTCACACAGCATTCATTTTACCACCTAACTCTGAATTTACTATCGGACACTCAATATACATTTTTACAGTTGTTTATGTGAAGTGTATTTCATGAATCTTTTTATTATTATTATTATTATTATTATATTTAATTGTACAGTGTGAAGAATTTTGTGCTTTTATATTCAGTTTTCAGTAATTCACATAACCAAATGAAATGAGTCCCAAATGAAAACTACTCCTCAAATCATAAACAGTTTCACTACTTACGAGCTTTAGTTTATTAATATAAGTTCCAAACAACAAAAATAACCAGGGTTCCCACACCTTGGTTAACTTCAAATTCAAGGACCTTTCAAGGACTTTCCAGGTCCAATACCCTCAAATTCAAGGACTTAATGTGGTGACACATTTCAAGTGAGAGCAAGGTTACATCCTCTTTTTTACAGTCTATGGTTACATTGTGTTACCTTGTAAGATACATTGTTACAGTTCCCTTTCGAGGGAACTCGAACTGCGTAGATTACAACACTTTAGGGAACGCCCTTAGCGTAACGCATCTGTATACATGAAACTAATCCAATCCTGAGCAAATTGTACTTTTTGTGATTCACAACCTGAGACTATCTTACATCTTTTTTTGGCATTGTGATCATACAAGAAAACTTTGGCAAGACATTTGCTAGTTCATTGTAAACTATATATATATATAAAGACTTTGAGCTTTATTTTAAGGATTAATTTTATTTGGGTTTTTCATTTTTGAGAAGCAATATGAGAATATATTTTTTCTTTGCAACTTAATTATCTTGCTTGCAAAATATTTTATCCACAAGTGTAAAACTATGAAAGTAACCCCCAATTGTTCTCACTTTCAAGAAGATGTTAAGATTTATATCAAATCCTTATCTACCTCTGGTAACAAAAAGGCTACTAAAACTTTGAATGTGTGCTAATTTTTTGGCGTTTTTGTATATATATATATTTATTTTATTATTATTATTATTATTTTATTATAATGTGATGCAATATTAATCATAAAATATTATAAAATAATAATAATAAAAAAATAAAAAATATTGTGTCGTAGTCTACGCAGTTTTCCAAAGTGTCGTAGTCTACGCAGACTGTAATACTTGTTCCCTGAGAAGGGAACGAGACACTGCGTCCCTCTGCCACGCCTTCCTCTGCCTGGGAGTGACTTGCTTCACCGCAGAAGCTAACTCTGTTGTGTGTCGGCGTCCCTTTGTAGCTTCCGTCACGTTACGACATGACGGGAAAAAAAAAAAGACGTCATGAAGAAATGAATATTTTTCTTACACAATCTCATCGCTTTCCTTCAGAAGGCCTTTATTAACCTCCCGGAGCCGTGTGGAGTAATTTTATAATGGATGGATGAACTTTTTTGAGCTTCAATCTTTTTTGCAATCCACTGCCATTATAAAGCTCGGAAGCGTCAGGGTGTTTATTAATATAACTCTGATTGTATTCGTCTGAAAGAAGAAAGCCATATTAGTGTTGTCAAAAGTGCCGACTTCTGTACCAAGTCGGAACTGAAATTTTAAAAATGTGACGCTTTGAGCACTGTTGAGCGGAATCATAAACACCTCTGAATGGCCATTGTGTTCACATGCTCATCAGATATGTCTGTGATTGGCTACAATACACAGGCAACATAAACAACATAAAGACAGTATTTTAAATATTTGATCTAACACAGAGGTTCTCAAACTTTTTACACCAAGTACCAATTCAGAAAATATTTGGTTCTCCAAGTACCACCATAATGACCAACATTAAAATAGAGTAGTAGACCTAAAATGGTAACACACACACAACACACACACTCAGTTTCGCTTTTTGTGGGGAATTTCCATAGGCGTAATGATTTTTATACTGTACAAACTGCATATTCTACCCTCTTACACTAACCCTACCCCTAAACCTACCCATCACACAAAACTTTCTGCATTTTTTTAGGTTAGCCCCATACATATTATTCTCTTTCAAAAAGCCATATGGATATGAATACTTTCGCAATTTCCATCCATGCTGAATTTTACACAAGAAGACTCGAAGCCGTGCTACTAGGGCTGAACAATTAATTGCATTTGCACTGCGGATGAAGCATCAACTTGGCACGCTACGCATATAGACCTGGCATAGGCTACAGGAAAGAACAGTTTATGTTTAATTTATGTGATATTGTGTTATAGATTCTCTCCAATGATTCTGTATCTATTCAGATCATTTCAGAATAGAGTCTGAGCTTAGTTTTAACCACAGATATGTGATGACGCTGCGTGTGCTTTATAAACAACCATATTCTGCTTGCTTCTAATTACTCTGTCTCATACACACATACACACACGACACCACTCGAACCTTCCGAAAAATAATCTTTCATAAAGTTCGGAAAAGTTGAAGTGAATTACAAGGACATTCGCAGGCTACATTGCACAAGATGCGCTATGAGATACACATGCTTTGCTTGATGTCACTCTTGTAGTCTCGCCCGCCGGTATTTTCCTTACAAATGCTCTACGAAGGCATCATATGTCTTTTGGAATGCAGTTGGCTTATATATTAAAAATATGAAAATCACCGACAGAAGCTGCTTTCAATTTCAAATAGTCACACGCGCTTTGCGGAGATAGATCTGACTGCAGAACCGCAGAACCATATGTCATAGCAGTGTGAGGACGACAGCGCCAGCCTAACAGTCTGATGCCGGAACCGCATACCATACATATCCACCTTACATATACCATACCTAAACCTACCCATCTCCACCCCTGACCCCTAAACCCACCCCTAAACCTACCCATCTCCACCCCTTAGATGCTTTTACCCCGCCCACTTCCGGCATCAGACTGTTAGGCTGGCGCTGTCATCCTCACACTGCTATGACGTATGGTTCTGCGGTTCTGCAGTTGGTTAATATTGGCTTTGCGAAGAGCGCTTGAGCATATGCGGCTGTGAGCGATTCCGTCTACGTGGTTAAATGTACTTGCATCTCAAAATGCTTTTATGGCGCGAAATTAATGTAAACAGTCAGTTATTTTAACAGACAGGACAAACCACATCTTATATTTCAAAAGAGATGAAAACGTTCAGATTTGGAAGTAAAATAATGTCAAATGTTTTTGAAATAAAAAAGCCTGTTGAATTGCACTACTTGAAAAAAAGAGGAATTGCATTAACCATGCTTGCATTTTTAATGCATTGTATTTTTAGGGCTTGCATTTTTATGGGCTGAAATATTTAAGCTGTGAATATTTCAATTAAAAACATTTCAAACACATTTTCATTATTAAAAATTCAATAATCCATATTCACCTTTCATATTTCACTTCCAAAATATTCAAACTGTTTAAAAATACAACCTATAATATTCAACAGGCAATTTTCGGTCCATTTTATTTCGCTTTGCAAATTTGCTTCCACAAATTCAGTGGTTCAAATTCGACAGTAAATTCAACATTGACGTCCAGGAACTGCAGGAAAAGCAGTAGATTGCCGAGCATACTCTCCATCTGCTGTTAGTCATCCTCACCAGCAGGTGGTGCAAAAGCGCGTGTTGTTGACGAAGACCAGCAACAGTTTAGAGCAGGGGTGTCAAACTCAGTTCCTGGAGGGCCACAGCCCTGCAGAGTTTAGCTTCAACCCTAATTAAACACACCTGATCAGCTAATCAAGTCCTTCAGGCTTATTTGAAAACTGCAGGTGTGTGTGTGTTGGAACTAAACTATGTAGGGCTGTGGCCCTCCAGGAACCGAGTTTGACACCTGTGGTTTAGAGCAAGCCATTCATTCATAAAACTCATTTACATCAATGTAAGTGTATTTGTGAATATTATGACGGCGGTTTTATGTTAAATTCAGTGTCAGCTGGCCAATTGACGCGAAACATGCAAATGCTGACCGGACCGCGGGCAGTATAAATAGCATGGGCGCGACAATAACGTCAGAATCAAGACTGAACGCTAGCACAGCTAATAAAACGGCGAGCACGGCGGCTGACGTAATGTCTCGTTCCCGCCTCTCAGGGAACCGAGGTTACGAAAGTAACTAGAGACGTTCCCTTTCAAGGCGGTCACTTCGACATTACGTCATACTGACGTATATGGGAACTGTATAGAATCCCGCCATGAGCGCAGTGAAGATAAGCCCTGAACGGTGTCAGCTACACTCCCACAAGAGACAACAGTTCTAAGCCAGCAGCGCCGCTAGGAGCACTCAAAACTGATAGGCGAAACTAGACCAAGAAACGTCTGCTCCGACCTTACCAAAGTTGCATATCCAATGCAATGAAGCGAAGGCTGCACTGGACAGGGCAGCACAACACCATAAGCACTCGAGCACAAGAGTTAACACGACGGCATTAGCGGTGACAGCTGCATAACCTTATAGCCATACACAGAGTTAACAGTACATTGGAAACTACTGCGTAATGCGGAAACCGCTATGTAACATTATAGTCATAACACAGAGTTAGCAGCGATGGTAACTCTGCATAATGCAGACTACTGCACAGCTGGAGGTAACAGTTTCATGAGTACAAGAATAAACTCACCGAACCCACGACGCTATAGGGGGTGCATCAAACTTGAAACCCTGGCGAACGTGTTCTGAGAAGACAGCCAGCATGCCTAAATCCTGTAGGCATTAAGCCAACATTGAAAAGCGTCGAATTCAGTGAGAAAGTCTCTGTATAAAACAGCACGTCCCTAGTACCATCCACCATCCACCAAGCACACAAACAGCTAGTCAGACTGCTGCCTAGTGATCCACGTACATCCGCAAAGCCCTTACAGGGCCAACAGCACTCTGAGCATCGGCATCATGCGAGGCTGACGGCTCAGCAGATAAGGCGGGCAGGGATAAACATGTGCTCTGAACGGTGTAAGCGACTTCAGAACGTAGCTTGGTATCGGACGGAGAGTGACGCTGCAGTCACCAGGTCCGAGACAATGCAACATCATTCACTTAGAATGAGCGTATGTCTCCAAAGTGCTTCGCTGGGGCGAGAGCTGGGAGAGCTTTCTCAGCACTTGTTAGTGTGAAGTGTCTTGCTCAACTATGGACCCAGCAGCGGACACACAAGAAGGTTCCACAGCTTAGGGCTGGGGAGCCAATCGTGCCGATTGCCTGTAGAAGCAGGACCTTCCTGAGGGGGATTGTCATGGGAGAGCCCCATAACTCTCTCAGGTCCGTGAACCGGAGAAACTGACACTCCCTTGTAGAACATAGCCGATGTTCTATAGCCGATGTACAGAAGTGCAAATCAACACATAACCGAATGTACATAAACACAGTGCCAGTGGCCGTAGTGACAACAACTGTGAATATATGCAGTTAGATAATAGCCCCATAATAGCATAGCACCTCAGTAAGTACACAAACACAGTCGTAGCCGTAGCTACAACTGTGAATATACGAGTTAGCACAGAATAGCCAGTTGCAATGAAGGAAACGGGGCAACATAACAGCGTAGCACATGCACGTAACAGCATAGGTCGCTGTAGCGCCAACGCAGTTAGCTCAGTATAGGCACTGAAGGATATGGGGCAACACCGCAGCATGAACACATCCATGTGTAAATAAATGCAGCGCAGGTCGCCGTATTGACAGAGACTGTGAATATGCACAGTTCGACCGGGATAGCTAGTTGCACTGAAAGATACAGGGCAACATGACAGCATAACACAAGTGCGTAAAGAATAGCGCATCCATGTATGTACATAAACGCAGCGTAAGTCGCCGTAGCGACAGAAACTGTGTAGAGACAGAAACTGAGATGCACAGTTAGATTAGGATGGCTAGCTGCACTGAAGGAAACGGGGCAGCATTACAGCATAACACATCCGTGTACGTACATACATCCAGAAACTGTGAATATGCACGGATAGATTAGGATAACTAGTTTTGCACTGAAGGAAACAGGGCAACAAAATAGCAAAAACACGTCCTTGTATGTACATAAGTCAGTCCCTCCAGTTTTTCACGATTCCGCGATCGCTGAATACAACGCAAAATCAACAAATTGTCGCATTTTTTTGCGATCCTGCATAATTCCTAATTTAACCGCAAAATAATCACAAAAATGAAAAATACCTCACAAAACATTAAATTATAATCACCCAATTGAAATATCTCTATTTATATCTCTAAATATCTTTTTTTTTTTACGTGGATACAGATGTTGCGGGAAAAGGGGAAACTCCTTTTCCTCGATTTACTGAAGCCTGTAATGTAAAACGCATTTAAACCACAATCGCCGTCCCCGTGCAACAGGGCCACACCGGGCGGCACGTCACCATGGTTACAGATGGCAAAGAGATGCATTTTTCCTTCCTTTCCAAGTACAGGGATGCAAACAGCGCGCTTTTCGGCGCCTCCCGCTTTTTTTCACGTCAGTTTGGGTGACAAATTCATCTGAAGCCTATTTCATAGCTTAATGTGAGGGACAGAAGTCTATTTGCATCATTAAAGTTTACGAAAACTCGTTTTCCCTCCTTTGCGGCTGTCAATCATTCTCCATTCAGTATTCAAACAGCGCGCGCGCCTCTTCCGGTTACAGCAGCATACATGCACGGTAAAACTCTCTCCAATATGATATTCACATTATAATGCTTGATCTGTAGAGAAAAGGCTGTGTATTTGCATAAAATGACTTTATTTTGTTGGAGTTTGTTGCTGTTTTTAAACGACTCGCGCTACCGTGTGCCTGTTAGATCACACACATCACAAGGACTCGGCATCAAACGCACAATAACTGGAATTTAAAACTGTGAAGAAACAAATGATCAATAAACTGTTGGACAGATAGACACTAGGATTTGTGCGCTCGACATTTCTTCGCTTTGTGCCGTGAACTTATAAATGCGCACTTGTGCACACTGCAAAAACTCAAAATCTTGCCAAGTATATTTTTCTAATTTCTAGTCAAAATATCTCATCAAACTTAATATAAGACAAAATCACCTAAAGACCAAGATTTAAGTGAGATAAAGGAGCTTGTTTTTAGACAGTGCATCTTGAATATCTTGTTAAGTGAATCTGTCTTGAAAATATCTTGTTTTGAGTCATATCTCAGATGAAACAAGCTTTTTTGACATGTCATAAGGTTTTTAAGATGCTGTGTTATTTGTAAAAGATGAATAGTCTTGTTTCAAGAAATAGACTTGACTTGAATTGAGACAACAAATCTGCTTTATTGAAAACTGCAGGTCAACATGCCCAACTCACAACAACTCACAATGCAGACAGTGAGTATGTATAATATTTACGTATTGACAGCAAAAAAACGTAATTTATTTACGTATAAACAACTTTACCGACCTACAAATTTGTATGTATTCCTATTTAACTTATGCATATTAAAATCGTGGTTTTGACTATTGCATTCAATTGTCTTATCAATTAAATTTCCAGTCGCATTTATTAATACAGTTTAACTCATAAATAATAACATTTCGCTCTGTTCGTGCCTTCTGCTGCAAACTAGTTTTGGAGGATTAGCCTACATGGTGTTAAACAAGAATACACTTTAAAACCTTAAAAATACCTTCTTTAATCGTTTAACCATTTTGTAATATTTGGTTTATTTACCGTGAGACACAAAAGGCGTTTTCGCCTATAGACCCATAATACACTAAAACACAACATAAATGCACAAAAGACAACAATTTTATGAGATTGGTGTAATCCAAATCTTTATAATCCATGTGTTGTTTGCAAGAAACAGATCCAAATTCAGCCCTTTATCCAGTGATCTTCATCATCTGGATAAAGCAGCGACCTAAACGTCATTTCCCGGCATCCCGCGCTCGTGGTGAATTCAAATTCAAAAATTGCGCCAGAAGCGTTACGACATGTTTTACGGCAGTGATATCAAACGCTCATTGGCTCTCGCATGCTTCGTCACAGATTGCGACATGCCGCGTTTAGGTTGGTGTACTACATTTGAAATTGAGAAGAGCTCGCGCCTTCACAGAGCGAACAGCGAACCGAAACCGGATTAACATTTTCATGGATTAATAACTTAAATTCTGCTCTGTAACGTTACCTGATACAAAACTATTATATACTGCCAGAGAGGACTGCGACACATCGTCATGTGAACGACTTTTGGTACCGGTTTTGACATTTTCTCACTAACTAAATTATTGTGATTAAACGTGTAAAAGTTATGTCTGTTGTTTTTCTTTATAATTGTAGTTACGTAGTTTTAAGAAATGGTTAGGTTTAGGGGTAGGGGTAGTATTAGTGGCTCAAACTATCTTTTAATGCTATATTGTTAATAAAACTGCCATTTCCCTACACACGTCCATTACGTTTTATCCTTTTAATATTGTCTATAAAATGGGTATGTTTAGGTGTGGGAGTAGGGTTAAGGGATCTTACATTTATAATCTATAAAATGTTCTACTATGTTTTCATATTGCAGTTCCATAAATACTGTGAGCCAAAATGTTGAGAAAAATGAAGCTGTTTCCCTTGTATGCAGTCCTCTGGGACTTTTTGCTAGTTTAAATAAAAAAATGGTTAAATGCAAGTCTGTTTTTCACTTTTTCTGTCTAGTAAACAGTAGTTAATGTCTTGAATCTAGAAGGTAAAATGTCTTGAATCTAGAACTGTATTACTTTTGTTGAGCTTACAATAAGGTAAATACACTTGAGATGATGACAGGATGGTAAATTATGGCTTATTATAGCAAAAGAGCACTGCATAATACAAGTCAGGAATGCTAACTTCAAGACATTTTGTCTCAAAATGCCAGTTTACAATCTTATTTCAAGTTGGTGGTGACTTAAATCTAGAACAGTGTAACAATTATAGAACTAAAAATGACTTGAAACAAACAGGATGACAAAAAAAAAAATGCTACTTTTGAGGGGAAAATACTATTTTTGAGCATGACAAGCTTATTATGAGACACAAAACATCACAATACTAGTAAAATATAGCTAAAAATGAGTTTTCCCAGCTAATTTCAAGATCACTCATATCTTGTAAGGCTTAAATATAATGTCTTATTTCAAGAAATCTTACCAAGAGAATTTTCACTTGTTCCATTAGCAGATTTTTTTGCTTATTACAAGCAAAAATATCTTGTATTAATTTTTTTTTGCTTATTTTTGGAGTGGCCTTTTTTCCAGTGCAGCGCTGCACACTGTGACTCCATGTTGCTTTGAGCACATCATTCTGCGGCCGCGATGCGCATACGCGCTTTGTGCGCTCTGTTTTGAAGCGTTTCATATTTTCATGGTTTTGCGCACTGAAAGATTATTAAAAGCCTATATTTTTGTATACCTAGCCTGCACAATACATTTAAAATAAGCATAATTTAATTGTATGTTATTTCTGTGTAGTGTAGTGTAGGCTATATAAATATACACACTTCTGAATTCTTGACATTCATAAATATTAAATTGTGAAATGTATGATTGCCTGATTGAATTTCAGTATATTTTCCTGCTTTTTTGTCCTTCGCCAATCACATGCCTGATTACTACACCTGCTGTTAATATTTACATAGGTCAGGTAAAAAAAATTGCCCATAGGTTGTTTCAAAAGTTTTTCATTTGATGAGAATTTGATTAGACCAAAATAAACAAGTTTTATGCATTTTGTTTGTGATTTGTGTCATGTATGACTATTGTGCATCTGACATAATACTATTATTGTAAATGTGATGTCCTAATTATAAAATATAAAAATCGCAAATTTTTTCACAAATTTCTGGAAATTACCACCACAAAATCAGTCATTTTGATCGCAAAAATCACACAAAAAAATCGCGAAATCCTGGAGGGACTGATAAGTGCAGTGTAGTCGCCGTAGCGACAGAACTGTGAATATGCACAGTTAGATAGGATAGCTGGTTGTTGCACTATAGAGGGCAACATAACAGCATAACACAACAGTGTGCACATTTTAAACATCTGTGTGTATAATGCAGCGCAAGTCGCCGAAGCGACCGAAACTGCATGAATATGCGCAGTTCAAACACAATGGTCAGTTGCGTTGAAGGGCAACATAACAGCATAACGCTTCAGTGTGTACACAGATGCAGCACAAGTCGCCGTAGCGACAAACTGTGACTATGCACAGTTAGATAGGATAGCTAGGTGCACTGAAGGGTACAGGGCAGGGATGGAAATTAGCACCCGCCACCAGCCAAATGCGGGTGATTTTGTGTTGTGGCGGGTAAACTCGCTTCACCTACCGGCCACCGTGGCGGGTAAATAAAGATAGCATACTGTTTCACATGGACGGCGGACACTTTTAGAGGAGGCACACCTTAAAAAAAAATGTGGCGTTACATCGCAGGCGTTAAGAGGTCTGCAGAGAAAACATCTTTGCATTGACTTAACATTGAAATCACTCGCGCCTGACGCGCTATTCGCGTCTGGTGTGAACGCACCAATGCGACGGTGGAGCGTTTTTAAGATTTCCATTCTGGAGGGTGGTTTCACTTTTTTGCGTTTTTAAGCCCCAAAAACGCCGTCGCCGTCTAAACGAAAGGCACATCTGATCAAATATTTTTAGGTTTTCACCCGCGAGCGTTCTCGTGTAAACAGGGCCTAATAGTTTCATTGTTGGGACTAAAAACCTAAAACTGGAAGCCATAAAAGACCACGAATCATCCAAATGCCACATCCAGGTAAAAAAGAGAAATATATATAAGAGAGGAAGAGTGTATAAGAGAGAAAGAGAAAATGTCAGTATTTCATTGAGACTTGAGATTAAATAAACTGCTTAAGTATTGTAGATCTTGTAGTATTAATTTTCACATGCAGTTACACATTGTCGGTTAAAAACATGAAAGTGGCTGGTAAAAACATTGAGTGGCTGGTAGATTTTGAAATCCACCAGCCACACCAGGCCGGTGGACAAAAAAGTTAATTTCCATCCCTGGTACAGGGCAACGTAATAGCATACATTAGTGTGTACAAAAACACAGCGTCAGAGGCATAGCGACATTGATTGTGAATACGTAATCAGAATAGCCGGTTGCACTGAGAGGATACAGGGCAATATTTAGCGGCGTAATCATAACACAGTGCGTAGTGTGTACACAGCGTCAGTTGCATTGCACGACAACTGTGAATACGTAGTAGTCAGAATAGCCATTTGCACTGAAGGATACAGAGCAATATATAACGGCATAAATCATAACACATATCAGTGTGTAGTGTGTACATAAACACAGCGTCAGTTGCATCGCACGACAACTGTGAATACGCACTGCGTAGTAATCAGAATAGCCATTTGTACTGAAGGACACAGGGCAATATATAATGGCATAAATCATTACACATAACAGTGTGTAGCATGTATGTAACACAGCGTCAGTTGCATCACACAACAACTGTGAATACGTAGTAATCAGAATAGCCATTTGCACTGAAGAATACAGGGCAATATACAACGGCAAAATTCATAACACATATCAGTGTGTAGTGTGTACATAAACACAGCATCAGTTGCATCGCGCAACAACTGTGAATACGTAGTAGTCAGAATAGCCATTTGCACTGAAAGATACAGGGCAATATACAACGGCAAAATTCATAACACATATCAGTGTGTAGTGTGTACATAAACACAGCGTCAGTTGCATCGCGCAACAACTGTGAATACGTACTGCGTAGTAATCAGAATAGCCATTTGCACTGAAAAATACAGGGCAATATATAATGGCATAAATCCTAACACATATCAGTGCGTAGTGTGTACACAGAATCAGTTGCATCACACAACAACTGTGAATACGTAGTAATCAGAATAGCCAGTTGCGCTGAAGGACACAGGGCAATATCGTGGCATAAGTATAACACACACATATCAGTATACATAAACACAGCGTCAGTGGCATCGCACAACAACTGTGAATACATAGTTGAATCAGAATAGCCAGTTGCACTGAAGGATACAGGGCAATTTATAGCGGCATAAATCATGAACACATATCAGTGTGCAGTGTGTATGTAAACACAGCGTCAATGGCGTAGCGACAACAACTGTGAATACGTAGTTAAATCAGAATGGCCAGTTGCACTGAGGGATACAGGGCAATATATAAGGGCATAACAGTTAAATCATAACACATATCAGTGTGCATGTGTACATAAACACAGCGTCAGTGGTGCACTTCCGCGCCTTTTAGACACGGAGCCATGGCCTTTGCCATGACCTTATGACGTCGTGGAAGACGGAGTCTTTCTTGAAGTAGCCTGGCTGAGATACCGGGCTAAAGTATCCTTTTCAACGGAGC
This sequence comes from Squalius cephalus, assembly GCA_022829025.1. NCBI lineage: Eukaryota > Metazoa > Chordata > Actinopteri > Cypriniformes > Leuciscidae > Squalius > Squalius cephalus. Next base: position 57,308,689 of record CM040793.1, on the reverse strand, counting down.
CTATCGCGTCGAGTCCTTCTAGAGAGCCCGCGAAAAGGACCGGAGTGGCGACGGGCAGCGTCAACTCGTCTTTGGGCGGGAGAGGGCCCACCAGCGACCTGCTGGCGGCAGTGGGCCTCATCCCCACTGATGCCCGGGTTTTTTCCCCTGAGGGCGCGCACTGGCAGACCGGCACATGCCTGTCGTCCGTGAGTGCGCCTCGGTTGATCCTTGTTGAGGGTAGAGCGAGTCAATAGGATCCGCACATATCTGGCATGTAGTAGCAGCCATCGGATGCGGGGAGGAAACATGGTGAGTAACCTCTATTGCAACTTCCACGATGACTTCAGATAAGACTTCTAGCGTGAAGAAAGAGATTCTGACGTTATTGTCGCGCCCATGATATTTATACTGCCTGCGGTCCGGTCAGCATTTGCATGTTTCGCGTCAATTGGCCAGCTGTCTCCAGCTGGCGTTAGCCTATAAGATTTCAGTGGAAATGGAGAAGGAAGGAGTTCCTATATACGTCAGTATGACGTAATGTCGAAGTGACCGCCTTGAAAGGGAACTGATAACATGTAGGCTACACAGGGAAAGTAACAATGAAGTTATTGAATGAAACATAAACACAGCTTTTGTGTCTTTATCATCTTTTCCGCATATATACTGACACATAATCATTTTCATTTTTTGAATGAATTACTTGCTCACGCTGGTCTTCGTCAACAACACGCGCTTTTGCACCTCCTGCTGGTGAGGTTGACTAACAGCAGATGGAGAGTATGCTCGGCAATCTACTGCTTTTCCTGCAGTTCCTCAATGCTGAATTTACTGTCGAATTTGAACCACTGAATTTGTGGAAGCGAATTTGCAAAGCGAAATAAAATGGACCGAAAATTGACTGTTGAATATTATAGGTTGTATTTTTAAACAGTTTGAATATTTTGGAAGTGAAATATGAAAGGTGAATATGGATTATTGAATTTTTAATAATGAAAATGTGTTTGAAATGTTTTTAATTGAAATATTCACAGCTTAAATATTCAACCATGTTGAATTTCAGCCCATAAAAATGCAACATTATTTTGCTTCCATATTCAGACAGCCTACTCTTAAATTCTGAAAGCACTCTGTGTTTATTGCTTGTAATGTTTTTAATGTTTCTTTGTTATTTGCTTTTACTGTATGTTTTGAAGCTATATTAGTTAAAATTCTTAACATCTAATTGTATTAATTTAGTTTTTTAATGTGTAATTATTTTTTAAAAGTACTTATAATTATATATGTAATTAAATACATATTTTAAGTTTTATTAATAAGATTAATTAATAAGAAAAAAATTAGATCGGCTCATGAGGTGCCTAAAGATTCCCATCCCTATTTTACAATGATGTATTGCTTGTTTTTGTTGAAATAATAGAAAAGATAAAGAGTTTAAAAAATAATCGCATATTAAATCGCAATTGGTAAAACTAAATCGCAATAGATTATTTTCCAAAATCGTTCAGCCCTACGTGCTACTCAACATAAAATCACAAAAAGAGATGTTAGGCAAAGCAACCAAAGTCACCACTCTTTACACTATGGAGAAAAAAACAAGCAAATGAAAACGTATGGCAACTGCAGCTTTCAATCCCTAACATTCTCTCTAACATCTTAATTTCGTTTAAAAAAAAAAAAAAAAAAAAAAAAAATGCTTAAGACACTGAGAAAAATAGACCATTAAGTAATTTGTATGATTATTTTAATGATAAATATTTATTTTTAAAGGGAAATATGTAATGATAATTTAGGGTGTTTTCACATCTGTAATTTCGGTTCATTTGGTCCGGACCAAGGGCAAAAAAGTATACATTGTAGCATATTTCAGCCTTTTTGTTTCCTTTTAAAACCACACTGATTGCTCTGGTCTGAATCAGTTGACAAGTTGTTAAAAAGAACCAAAATGCAGTCTGTGGATTTCAAGCAGCCCAATAGCATGTAAAGAATATTGTGATTCTGGGTGGATTAAAAATAAATAAAAATAAACTGTTGGTCTGCAGATTTCAACCAGGACTTGACCTTTGTGTACATGCAGTAAGTCAAAAAGTTAATACAGTTACGGCCAGATGGTCATTTTTGAGTATATCAACAAAGCAAAGTATAATAGTTTGTAATTATTTAAAATATTTTTATGTATTTTAAAATATGAAAACCGATAATTTCCACAGTTTAGTCCACAAAGACTGCTGTTAATTAGACTGCGTAATTAAGTGAACAGTTTTTTTTTATCAGTCCAAATTAAAATGACACTTAAACTCCTAAATAGTTTAATTACTGATATGTTGTAGTTTATTCATTTAAGATCCAAACACTAAAGGTAACAGTAAGCCAGCTACAAATGACAAAGTAGTAACTACGTACCCAGCTATTGAGAAGCCAGCCAACACGAGAAGAAATGCATTAACATTTTGAAGGAGTTTCATTATTCCTGTAGGCTACTAGGTTTTGTGTCCTTGTTAATTTGAAGAACTGAACGTCCAACAGATAAAGCAAGCAAGAGAGTGATAATTAAAGAGGCATGGTGCTGGGTTACAAAGAGATGACGGTTTTTTTTTTTTACACTTAAACAGATTACCGGTTGTGTTGATAGCAATCCTGTTGAACAGGTTTAAAACACAAGCCCAAGTTTTGCATTGATGTAAAAAGATAGTGACATGATACCTCACGTTGTCAAAATGTTTTAATGTTTTAACTATCAAATGAAAACCATAAAAAACTATCAAAACACCATGTATGTTTTAAAATGTTTGATTATCTTTTTATTAGTGCTGTCAATCAATTAAAATCGCGATTAATCACACCTAACATTAATGTTTTTAATATATATTTTATATTGTAATAATTTCACATTTAATCTCCAAATTAATGTAGAAACAACATAAAGACAGTATTTTTAAATATTTGATCTAACACAGTGGTTCTCAAACTTTTTACACTAAGTACCACCTCAGAAAATATTTGGTTCTCCAAGTACCACCATAATGACCAACATTAAAATAAAGTAGTAGGCCTAACTATTCAGCTACGCACAGCTCAAAACTAGGCTTATAACCACAGGTCGAGAGCTGTCATTCCAACCACACAACTTTGTGATGCTGTTTGCGAATGTTCATTGTGCCTTTCCCAAAAGCATCGTTAGTAGCCAACTATGGTCAAAAGTTCCGTCATTATCAGCATAATTCAAGGAGTCTGTGTTTCCCGAATCCATAGTTCTTCTAACGAGCCTGTGGTTAAAACCAGTTTCTTATAGAACCAGTTTCTTGTAGAACCAGTTTCTAGATTGCATGTATGACATGTGGACTCATGTCATCGTGCCAATCCTTATCTTGAGACAAGCTGACATTCAGCACAATTTATATATTTTATTTAAAATACATACACATTTCATTTATGTCTTGTGATGGATTTTTTAATAAATAAAATAGTAAACTGTATTTTAAACTAATCATAATTCTAACATCTAACCTTACTTCACCTTTAGGCCTAACATTCTAACATTTGAACAAAATGTATTCTGTGTCGAAACCAGAGGAAAATTCTGAGATGCTGGCTAGACAATATCAAAAATATAAGAGTCTAGAATAGTCTCATAACATATTAACCCTCTGGGGTCTAAGGTGTTTTTGAGGTCCTTGAGATGTTTTGACATGCCCTGACATTTGTGCTTTTTTTCAGTTGCTTATAAAAATATTAATGGCAAAGGTGTAATTACACTCTGTTTAGCACAAACAGGGACACCATAATATGTGAACAACATTTATGTACATGTTTGTATTTTTGAAAGAATAATGTTTATGCATGGTTATTGAAAAACAAAAAAAATCTGAAATAAGGCCACAAAACACATACTAAATGTGTGTCCACAAGACTTTTGACTAATTGATGTTGTCGCCTAGAGTTTTTGCTTCAAAATGATCTGAAAATCATCCTGTCTAATCATTCATATAAAACAATACATTGATTTAAATTTTGTAAGTCACGTTTTGTTTGGAAAGGCAATATGCGTGGGGGCGTGATTCACACCTGAGAAGACAATGACCTGCATTATGAGCTGCATAATGAGCCTTTCATTCAGGTGTGTCACTGGGTACCACAAGAAAGAATGTGAGGACTTATTCTGTATCCATGCAAATTGTATAGGCCCAGACCAGGCTATGTGCCTAAAGTGCCATCTAATGTGGCACGGCCAATGGATCTGCAGGCTTTTCATCCTACACCTCATGTGACGGCGGATGAAGAAAGACTTAATTTGCTCTGCCCTGTCGGAGCTCTCAAGATTTATGTCCAGAGGTCTTCTTTATGGCAGAAGTCAGACCAGTTGCTGGTGTGCTTCGACTACCCAAGAAGGAGCTTCCCGCATCCAAACAGGCCATCAGTAACTGGGTCATTCAGACTATCTCCATGGCCTATCAGGTGCGCAGCTTGCCTTCACCTTTGGCTGTGAGGGCTCATTCAACCTGAGGCATGGCATCCTCTAGAGCCCTCCTTTCAGGGGCCCCGATCCAAGAAGTGTGCGATGCAGCAGGATGGGCTACCCCTCATACTTTCATCAGATTCTATAGCTTGGACATTCCTTCTACGCCAGGCACTCTAGTGCTCTCGTCGTAAGTGTGCCTGTGCACACCTTCACACTGTGACAGGCAGGGCTCGTTGTGGCATAGTGGGTACTCGTTCCCAAATGTGTCGTAGTCTAAGCAGTTTGAGTTCCCTCGAAAGGGAACGTCTCAGGTTACGACTGTAATCCTTGTTCCCTGAGAAGGGAACGAGACACTGCGTCCCTCCGCCACGCCTTCCTCTGCCTGGGAGCGACTTGCTTCACCTCAGAAGCTAACTCTGTTGTGTGTCGGCGTCCCTTTGTAGCTTCACATGTTACGTCATGATAAAAAAAAAAAAAAAATTATGTCTTGAAGAAATTCATATTTTTCTTACACAAACTCATCGCTTTCCTTCAGAAGGCCTTTATTAACCTCCCGGAGCCGTGTGGAGTTCTTTTATAATTGATGGATGAACTTTTTTGAGCTTCAATCTTTTTTGCAATCCACTGCCATTATAAAGCATGGAAGCGTCAGAGTCTTTATTAATATAACTCTGATTGTATTCGTCTGAAAGAAGAAAGCCATATTAGTGTTGTCAAAAGTACCGACTTCGGTACCAAGTCAGAACTGTGTAAGATTAATAAGGGAATTAAGATCAATATAACTCAAAGGGGATTGAATTACAATGAATAAGTGTCACATTCACCACCTTCACCACCTTCACCGTCTGTCTTCTCTGCACTACATTCCCCAGGATCCTCTTTGGCGCACCTGCACTCACTCTCCCTTGAGTAATTATCATCATCACCTGTACCTCGTCATCTCACCCCTTTATATTCAGCACTCAACCTTCAGTCATGGTCTGGTCTCGTTGATTCATGACACACAGACCCTCTACATTACCTACCTGCATACTCACCGTCGATCCCGATCTTCTTCAGCCTGTCTTCATTCCGTCTTCAGAGAAACTTCATCTTCATCTGCAAGAGAGAGATAGACTTAGTTATCATTCAGTTAAGCTTCATCTGATTATCTACTTCCTGTTTACTCACCTTTCACGCTGTATCCGATCCATTCTGCTATTAAAATATCAAACTTACCATCTTGTCTGCTTCGTGTGTGCAAACCTGACAATAAGAACCGAATTAATATGCAAATTATTCAGAATTAATATTTAACACTTTATCAACTATTCGTCCACCGATAATTTGAGATTAGGGTATTTTATCAATTCTGGACAGAATATTATCCCGTGGCCTACGGTAATAATATCATAAAATTATGATAACTGATTGTGAGCAAGGTAACAAAATCTACAGTTTAAGGCAGTAACTTGTAAGCACACAGCACAAGACGTTTGTATGTAAAATCAACCAAGACTTTATTGAACTACTCTAATACACACAAACTAAACTAACGAAAACACACAAACATTTATTCAAACAGTGACAGAGAAAAGTGATGTTATTAACAGAGGGTGAATGGAGTCCCAAATGTCTAGCGTTAGACACTTGACGTTACTTAACGTTATTTCTTGACCGCAACCTGAGAGAATCAATCTACTAGCACTTTAATATTAGTTTGTTTTCTTAATAAGATTTGCACCAGTTCAGCCAGAATTAGGAGATTGTGTACTTGCGTTTGGATGCTCCTGTGAGCGCGTCCCTTCTGTGACGAAGTTGCTGGAGAGGGAATCTCTTCGGCGCTGATTGGCTGGCAGTTGGTCGATGATGCGTTCTGAGGGACAGCACTCGATGGTGAGTGGTTGGTTGGCTTTGCCGGGTGGCGCTTCATTCGCGGGATTTCCTGGATTGCGGGTTGCTATGCAACGGAGTTTCCTCTGAGTCTGAAGCGACTCTGAGAGGGTTTTCTTTGACGAAGTTCAACGAAGGATCTTACGGAAGAGTTGGTGAGTTTTGAGTGAGCTCTTGGTGGTTTGAAGAGTATGTAAGCATACACGCTGGACGATGGAAAGGTCAGCACAAACATAAGCAAGAGCAAAGGTCACTGCAAAAGCAAGGCAAAAGCAACGCATAGCTGCTTGTCATTGGGTTATAAGCGTGTCCATCCGACCCGTCCTTCCAAGTGTGACAGCCAATCAGATATTGTCTTGGGCGGGACCTACGCCCCGTTCTCCGGTTCTTGCATGTAATTAGTGTAATGTCCACGTGATCACGTGTGCCCAAACTCCTTAGAGCTCAAACATGACAATCTGGGGCTCAGGTCAGGAAGCAGACAGACTGGCTAAACCGACCGTCTGCTAGCGGCCTCGCGTCACCAAGGTCAGATAAATCCCATCACATAGAGCCTCTTTCACCTAGCTATCATCATATAGAGACTGTGTCTGTTCCCCGAATTTGGAAATCCAAAAAACGTTTTAACCCATCTAAGGTTAAAAATTTAATTGATGTTCAACAAATAAAAAACAGCTATAACACAGATGAGCAAATGCTAAAGCTTGGGTTGCTGAATATTCGATCGCTTACTTCAAAAGCACTCGTTGTTAATGATATGATTTCAGATAATAACCTAGATGTGCTGTGTTTGACAGAAACCTGGCTAAAACCAAACGATTACATTACTTTAAATGAATCGACCCCGCAAGATTACTGTTATAAACATGAACCTCGTCTGAAACGCAAAGGGGGAGGAGTTGCTGTAATTTATAGTAATAGTTTCAAAACCACTAAGAAATCAAGTTTTAAATATAATTCTTTTGAAGCATTGGTGCTTAATGTAAAAATATATAGTGTAAACGATAAATCACGTTTGAGATTTGTGCTGGCTACTGTATACAGGCCACCAGGGCACCATACAGACTTTATCAAAGAATTTGCGGACTTTCTATCAGAATTAATATTGACTGCAGATAAAGTACTAATTGTTGGTGATTTTAATATACACATCGATAATGAAAAAGATGCATTGGGATTGGCATTTAAAGACATTGTAAATTCAATTGGAGTTAGACAACACGTGTCAGGACCTACTCATCGTCGTAATCATACTCTAGATCTAATATTATCACACGGAATAGATGTGGATGCCGTTGAAATTCTGCAGCAGAGCGATGACATCTCAGATCATTATCTAGTCTCGTGTAATTTGCACTTAGCCAAGGCTGCAAAGCCGACTCCGTGTTTCAAATATGTTAGATCTATCACTTCTGCTACTAAAGATTGCTTTATTAATAATCTTCCTGATCAGTTTCATCATCTCAGCATCCCAGATAGCTTAGAAGAACTCGATATTGCAACAGAAACTTTTAACTCTCTCTTTTCCAGCACTTTAGACATAGTTGCTCCGTTGCGCTTAAAGAAGATTAAAGAAAATAGTCCAACGCCATGGTACAACGAGCACACTCAGGCCCTTAAGAGAGCAGCCAGAAAAATGGAGCGCAACTGGAAGAAAACAAAACTAGAGGTATTTCGCATTTCATGGAAGGAGAGCTCGATTGCATACAGAGAGGCTTTAAAAGCTGCTAGATCTGCTTATTTTTCAACCCTATTAGAAGAAAATAAACATAATCCTAGGTATTTATTTGAAACGGTGGCTAAACTAACGAAAAATAAAGCTTCAAGCCCAGAAGTTTCCGAGCAGCACAGCAGTAATGATTTTATTAACTTCTTCACTTATAAGATTGATAATATCAGGGACAAAATTATAACTATGCAACCGTCTACTACAGTATCACATCAGGCAGTGCATTGTAGTCTCCCTGAGGAAAAATTTGATTCATTCGTTGCTATAGGAGAGGAAGAATTTACTAAACTCATTAAATCATCTAAATCGACAACATGTATGTTAGACCCTATACCGACTAAGCTACTGAAAGAAATACTTCCACAGGTCATAGATCCTCTTCTTAATATCATTAATTCATCTTTGTCTCTAGGATACGTACCAAAAAACTTTAAGCTGGCTATGATTAAACCGCTTGTTAAAAAAACGCAACTTGATCCTACAGAATGTCAATTATAGGCCGATCTCGAATCTACCTTTTCTGTCAAAGATATTAGAAAAGGCAGTATCCTCACAACTGTGTTCCTTTCTAGAAAGAAATGATATCTGCGAGGATTTCCAGTCCGGATTTAGACCGTACCATAGTACTGAGACTGCTCTCGTTAGAGTCACAAATGATTTGCTCTTATCATCCGATCGTGGTTGTATCTCTCTATTAGTGTTACTCGATCTTAGTGCTGCATTTGACACCATTGACCACAACGTTCTTTTAAATAGATTAGAACATTATGTTGGCATTACGGGAAATGCACTAGCATGGTTTAAATCATACTTATCTGACCGTTATCAGTTTGTAGCAGTAAATGATGAGATGTCTCATCAATCACAAGTTAAGTATGGCGTACCACAAGGCTCAGTACTAGGACCGCTGCTGTTCACTCTGTACATGCTACCATTAGGAGATATCATTAGGAAACATGGAATTAGCTTTCACTGTTATGCCGACGATACTCAGCTGTATATTTCTTCAAAACCTAACGAAACTTATCAATTCATAAAATTAACGGAATGCATAGCAGATATAAAAAATTGGATGACTCGTAATTTCCTACTTCTAAATTCTGAAAAAACAGAGTTTCTAATTATTGGACAAAAAACTTCCTCACGTAATAACCTAGAATACTGTCTAACACTTGATGGCTGCTCTGTTAAGTCTTCGTCGTCAGTTAGGAACCTGGGTGTACTCTTTGATACCAATCTTTCATTTGAAAGTCACGTGTCTAGTATCTGTAAAACGTCTCGGGTTACGTATGTAACCCTCGTTCCCTGAGTAGGGAACGAGACGCTGCATCGATACTCGATACTTTGGGGAATGCCTTCGGCATGAAGCGTCTGAAGTCTCCTATACAACTATTCCAATCTGGATTGGTGCAACGTCATTACGTCAGCCGTGACGTCGCATGTGACGGTGATCCGGAAGCTATAAAACGGTCACAGGAACCAGGAAATGTTAGCTTCTAATTGGTCAAAGCAAGTCGTTCCCAGGGGCGCGAAAAGTGTGGCCGAGGGATGCAGCGTCTCGTTCCCTACTCAGGGAACGAGGGTTACATACGTAACCCGAGACGTTCCCTTTCGTAAAGGGAACTCCCGCTGCATCGATACTCGATACTTTGGGGAACAAATACCCACGCCGCCACACTGAGAGAAAAATGCCCTGGTACAAAGATCTGGTACACTCAAGGACAATAAAATGAGTAGAGGGTAGATCCAAACTAGTTTGTCGTAAGATTTGGTGTAAGAAGGGGAGGTGAGGAGCCGGAGACTCAACTGACCTCGTGGAAAGGGAAAAACCCCGGACAGTAGAAAGTATAAGATAAAAGGTGAAGGCAAAAGCGCACCTTATCTTTCAATTATAAGTGGTTTCTGCAGATAACCCACTGTCTACTTGATAGAGGGGAATATCTCCTAACCCTTGATACATTACTAGATGGATTAACTCCTCCCAGCCCGAGGCCTAGCATAGGAACCTCCAAGGCTAGCCTTGACCACCCGACACATGCGATGGAGGATGGAATACCTGAAGAATCATGATATCGCCTACCGGCACCTCGGTACCGGGGCAACAATAATGTAGAGTGGCTCCCACACTCGCAAGTAAGAGGGGGCAGCACCACCACTCTTCCAGGGAGTAAGACGAGCAGGAAGCAGACTCAATAGATTCTCCTATATATACTTATATATTCTCAAATATATAATCGTATACTTCATCCACAGGACATGATGGGTGCCAGGGATACCCCATCAGCCTGAAGCCAATAGGCTGGATGAAAAGGATCCATTCTCCAATCTACAGGAACATGGAGTTTCAGTGGGAACGTCCCTTCAAGAACACCCTTAAAGGCTTGCGGAGGGCACTGAAGGCCGCCACAGAGGCCCTAAGCATGAACAGGAGATCCCGTTAGAGAGCGGGATGGAACACCAGAACTGAAGCCAGTGGGCAGTAATACACTGGGTTCGATGCCCTCCCTAACTTAATTGTTTAGTTCCTAGTAGAGTGGGGTTCTAGTATGGATGTCCTGACCACCTCGGTGGAAAGGGCAACCTAATTATGGGTGGGACCCCCTCAGGGGCCAGACCCATAGTCTCCATAACTCTGGTCGGGGATGAAATAGTGTACCATCAGCCTGAGACAGAAGATCTCTCCTAATAGGAATTTTCCATGGAGGACTCTCCAGGAGACTAATAAGGTCCGAAAACCAAATTCGGGCCGGCCAGTACGGAGCTACAAGGAGTAGTCTCACTCCGTACCTCCTGACCCTTTCTAGAACCCCAGGGAGCAGAGCGATCGGGGGAAAAGCGTACAGACGTGACCTCGGCCACATCTGTACCATGGCATCCAAGCCTAAAGGAGCTGGATGTGAGAGAGAATACCAGAGCGGGCAATGAGAGTTCTCGTGAGAGGCGAACAGGTCAACCTCCGCCCGGCCAAACTCCCTCCATATAAGCTCAACCACTTCAGGGTGGAGCCGCCATTCCCCGGGCCTCAGCCCCTGCCTCGACAGAATGTCTGCTCCCCTATTCTCAACCCCAGGAATATAAATGGATCTGACAGAGAGAAATTTGTCCTGGGACCAAAGAAGAATTTGATGCGCCAGTCTACAAAGAGGGCGAGATCTCAAACCTCCTTGGCGGTTGATATAAGAGACCACCGACATATTGTCTGTCCTAACAAGAACATGATGGCCTCTGAGGTCCACAAGGAAGTGCCTCAGGGCAAAAAACACAGCCAACATCTCCAAGCGATTAATATGCCATGAGAGATGATGGTCCTTCCAAGTACCTCGGGTGTAACGGCCCTCCATAACCGCACCCCAGCCCGTGAGGGACGCATCCGTAGTCAGAGTTTTTCTCTGACATGGTGCCCCCAACACCGGGCCCTGAGACAGGAACCATGGTTTCTTCCACATAACCAGAGAACGAAGGCATCTGCTCGTAACTCTGATTGTGCGAAAAGGGTTTCCCAGAGGAGAAAACCCCTTGTTCCTGAGCCACCACTGCAAGGCCCTCATATGGAGCAGACCAAAGGGAATTACCGTGGAAGCTGCAGCCATAAGTCCCAAAACTCTTTGAAACTGTTTGACAGTGATAGCCTGGCCTAGCCTAATACTCTTCATTGTGTTCAAAGTAGTATTAATACGAGCAGGAGACAATTGTGCCCGCATCGTAATTGAGTCCCACTCTACTCCCAGGAACGTAGTCCTCTGAAGAGGAGTTAAGGAACTTTTCTTCACATTGAGTCTCAACCCCAAGCACCTCAAATGGCTCAAAACAACATCTCGATGTTGAATCGCCAACTCTCTTGATTGGGCTAAAATAAGCCAGTCATCTATATAATTCAAGATACGAATCCCCTGAAGTCTCAGTGGAGCAAGGGAAGCGTCCATACATTTAGTAAAGGTGCGAGGTGATAAAGCTAGGCCGAAAGGAAGAACTCTATATTGATAAGCTTTTCCCCCAAAAGCAAATCTCAGAAACTTCCTATGATGTGGAATGATGGAAATATGAAAATATGCATCCTTAAGATCTATCGTCACAAACCAGTCCTCGGATCTGATTTGATGAACGATCATAGGTATCGTCAACATTTTGAACTTAAATCTCCTCAAGGATTTATTCAATACCCTAAGATCTATAATGGGACGCAGCCCACCATCCTTCTTTGGAACTATGAAGTACCGGCTGTAGAACCCGGAATCCCTCTGCTCTAAGGGCACATATTCTATGGCCTCCTTAGCTAGGAGAGTCTGCACTTCATCTTCCATTACCTGAGCCTGATCAGGAGATACCAGCGTCTGAACAACACCACTAAACTTGGGTGGTCTAAACTGGAACTGGATTCTATATCCCTTCTCAACCGTACTCAGGACCCACTGCGATATATTTTGAAGACCCTTCCAGGTGTCTAAATAATCTACTAAGGGAATTAGTCTTTCAGGACTAACCTCAGGTGTTCCATCCACATCTCTAGTTTCATCTTTATTCTCATTTATATTTTCGGTGACCTGAAGCACTCTTCTGGCAGGAACTAACCGAATCATTTTTTCTACAGGCCTCGTGAGAGGTAGCGAACGCTTCAGAATAATAGATCTCATAGGAACATTCTGTGAAAAACATTCGCTAGAATTCGATGCGTCCCGAAGCGCACTTGACGGCGGGAAGCAACATCGATTTCCTGAGGGCTCCGCGGAGCGAAGTTTTAAAAAGCCCTCGCGGAGGGGGATGCCCTCAGAGGCCTGGACGCCCCGTCAAGGCCTCTTAGCCGAAGCCTTCCTCGCCTGAATAACAGTCCTCAGATCTGTTTTCGGTTTAGAAGGCTTCGGCTGAGAGTGTTGCCCCTGCCTCCAAGCCCCTTGGGGGGGAGCACGAGAGGCCACACTCTCCTTCTGCCTCAGCAGGTGTGAGGAGCTGGCGGCGGCCCCGTGGGACTGCCCCCTGGCAGCAGACCCACGAGACCTGGAACGACGGCGGGGGATAAGCTCTTTAAATGCGGCTGACTGTCGTTTCGCCTCCTGAAACCTGTCGACAACATTGTTGACACCGTCGCCGAACAGGCCAGAAGGCGAAACCGGGGCATCGAGGAGACAAGCCCTGTCCTTGTCCCCGATGCCCGACAGATTCAGCCACAAGTGTCTCTCCGTGGCTACCAGTGCTGCCATGGAGCGGCCGATGGCGCGGGCCGTCTCCTTGGTAGCACGGAGAGACAAGTCGACCACACGACGCATTTCCCTAATGTCGTCGTAGGCGACCTCCCCACCGTCATCCACCTCTTTGAGGAGGTCGGCCTGGTATGCCTGCAACAGCCCCATCGTATGCAGACAACTACCAGCCTGACCTGCCGCCATATATGCCTTCCCGACCAAAGCCGATGTTGTACGGCAGGGTTTAGTGGGAAGCGCCGGAGCCCGCAGGGATGACGCAACGTCAGGGGAGAGGTGCGAAGCAAACGACTCTTCAACCCTGGGCATCATCCCATAGCCCTCCTCCCTAGCACCCATTATGTTTGAATATAAATGTACATTGGGGCTAGATATTCTCGAGGAGAAGGGCTTATTCCACGATCTCGACACCTCGGTGTGGAGATCGGGAAAAAATGGCAGACTCCGGCGTAGAGGTTGTGATCGAGACTGCAGGAAGCGCTCATCGAGTTTACTTTTTACCGTCGCTTCCTGCGTCTCAGATGGCCAGTCGATCTTTAATTTATTAACTGCTCTGGTCACAACCTCTAGCAGCTCCTCAAAGGCAGGGGAATGAGGTAGACTTTCACTTTCCCCTGCCTCGATGCCCAAAATATCTAGCTCCTCGGAACCAGATAATTCGAGCATCGGTTCCTCTGCTGGGGCGGAAGAAGCCGCAGGGCGGGCTTCCGCACCCTGAGCGGAACTATGAGAACTAGCTTCAGAATGCCGAGAAAGGGCCGAAGCCGTCTCGGCATCATCCACTAGATCTCTCTGCGATCCCCATGAATGCAGACGCCGCGCTGCCTCGGCAAACGCGGGACCTGATCCACGGGGATCGCGGGGCTGGCCACTCTCATTAAATAGTGCTTGCCGGGAGCGGAGCGTTCTCAGGGGCATGATTTCACAGTTAGCACAGACAGCACCCTCGAGCGCTGCCTGTGCATGCTCCGCTCCCAAACAAATCACACACAGCGAGTGTGTGTCACCCTCGGCGAGAAAGCGCGGGCAAGGGGACGCACACTGCCTAAACTGTTTCTCGGCCATTGTATTTTAATATATATATATGTTTTCACGGACAGACAACACCAAATAAGACAAACAGTTGTACACAGAACGCTTGCTGAAGACCAGAAGCTAACATTTCCTGGTTCCTGTGACCGTTTTATAGCTTCCGGATCACCGTCACATGCGACGTCACGGCTGACGTAATGACGTTGCACCAATCCAGATTGGAATAGTTGTATAGTAGACTTCAGACGCTTCATGCCGAAGGCATTCCCCAAAGTATCGAGTATCGATGCAGCGGGAGTTCCCTTTACGAAAGGGAACTGCATTTTTCCATATTAAAAATATATCTAAATTACGCCATATGCTCTCATTGACAAATGCGGAACAATTAGTTCATGCGTTCATGACCTCAAGGCTAGATTATTGTAATGCTCTACTGGGTGGTTGCCCTGCACGTTTAATAAACAAACTACAGCTAGTTCAAAATGCAGCAGCTCGAGTTCTTACCAGAACCAGGAAGTATGACCATATTAGCCCAGTTCTGTCAAAACTGCATTGGCTCCCTATTAAACATCGCATAAATTTTAAAATATTGCTGATGACTTACAAAGCACTAAATGGTTTAGCTCCGCAGTACTTGAGCGAGCTCTTAACGCATTATACTCCCTCACGTCTATTGCGATCTCAAAATTCCGGCCAGTTGATAATACCTAGAATATCAAAATCGACTGCTGGCGGTAGATCCTTCTCCTATTTAGCACCAAAACTCTGGAACAGTCTTCCTACCATTGTCCGGGAAGCAGACACACTCTGTCAGTTCAAAGCCAGATTAAAGACACATCTCTTTGACCTAGCATTCACATAATACATTATAGACTTCTATAATTTAATGTTAGGCTGCATAGATTAGGTCAGCCGGAACCGGGAACACTTCCCATAAATCCTGATGTACTTGTTACATCATGAGAAGAATGGCATCTACGCTAATTTTAGTGTCTGTGTTTATCCCGAGGTTTTCCTGCAGCCTGCCGGATCCGGGCCGTATCCAGATCTGACGAAGGACCTTCGCCTGGACCCGATGACAACGCAATTCTGAAGTGCCAACTAGTCTCTCCCTATGGAGGATTCCTCTACCACTCTACAGATAAGGCGTTGTCGGGAAATTCGTTTCGCGTTCCTACCCCAAAGCAACAAATAAAATAAAAATTTTTATCAAAATTTATAAGGAAAGACAAGTACTTTGTTTAGGCTTGGCTTGTAGGGAATTCCAAACCTGCGTATTTTAAAATGCACATAACTATAGAACCCACTCTAAATGCGCATGTGAACGCCATCAGCGTTTCTCACAGGTTCGCGTTTAAAGTCTGTGTAGAGAGAATGGTGTCGTCTTAGCGGCCCCTAATTTAATAACAAATGATCGTTGCGACGGAAGCAAATCAATCAAAACTAACTTTAGATGGAAAATAACTTAACTCTGCTATAAAGCCAAAACAATCTCTGTTACCTTAAATTATACACTTATCTCTGTGAAGCTGCTTTGAAACAATCTACGTTGTTAAAAGCGCTATATAAATGAAGATGACTTGACTTGACTTGACTGAGAGTTTAGTTAAACGCTTTAATAAGCCAACTTAAGAGTTTAAATATGGTGCATCCTACACACATCTACTTTATATCAAAATTCTAGAAATCATTTACCCATCAAGTAGGTACCAAAATTCATATATTTCCCATAGTTGAGGTGGAAGTAACTAAGGATTTAGCTGTGATAAGTGTTTAACACACAAAATTAACTTGATAATATAAAGCGTATATAATACAGAGGATACACACATATGAGGCAACTTCTGGTGATTAGTTCCTATAACTGAGGTAGAAAACCCTACAAATAGGCTTTAATAAAAGTTAAACACACAGAAAGACCTCCACAGGTTATATAAAACATACATGATACTTAAGATATATGTGAGGTAAATACTGGTGATCAATTCAGCTTATTGGAAGCAATTTTGAGACCGTTGTTTGTATTAAACCACAAGTGGGTTAATTTCAGCTATTGGTTTTGGAGACAAAGGTCTCTGGAATTTACAGCTGCAGAAAGGAGCCTGGTTGGGTTTGTGGTGATTCTGGGCCATCGGAATGCCTTAGCATCCTTCGTTTCCTGATAAGGCTGTGGATTTATGCATTGGGGTCACCAAAGGGTTTCTTGGCCATTTGGTCTTAAGTTTGGGGAACAAAGAGAAATCTTTTCCTGCTGTCCTGGCATCGCTGGTATGAGATTAGACAGGCACAAAAAGGGAAAGGGGGGTGACATCTCCTTTAGCCATCTCTGCACCGTGACTGTGTTTTATGACTTACTAATGGTTCGATGAGGAATCGTTCTGAACTGTGGAATGGGTTGTTGGGTTCATTTAATGAAATGAACTGTTCACGGATAATCCTACAACTGAAATTTTAAAAATGTGATGCTTTGAGCACTATTGAGCGGAATCGTAAACACCTCTGATTGGCCATTGTGTTCACATGCTCATCAGATATGTCTGTGATTGGCTACAATACACAGACAACATAAACAACATAAAGACAGTATTTTAAATATTTGATTTAACACAGTGGTTCTCAAACTTTTTACACCAAGTACCAATTCAGAAAATATTTGGTTCTCCAAGCACCACCATAATGACCAACATTAAAATAGAGTAGTAGACCTAAAATGGTAACACACACACAACACACACACTCAGTTTCGCTTTTTGTGGGGAATTTCCATAGGCGTAATGATTTTTATACTGTACAAACTTGATATCCTACCCTCTTACACTAACCCTACCCCTAAACCTACCCATCACACAAAACTTTCTGCATTTTTTTAGGTTAGTCCCATACATATTATTCTCTTTCAAAAAGCCATATGGATATGAATACATTTGCAATTTCCATTCATGCTGAATTTTACACAAGAAGACTCGAAGCCGTGCTACTCAACATAAAATCACAAAAAGAGATGTTAGGCAAAGCAACCAGTCACCACTCTTTACACTATGGAAAACAAAATGAAAAAATGAAAACGAATGGTAACTGCAGCTTTCAATCCCTAACATTCTCTCTAACATCTTAATTTCGTTTAAGAAAAAAAAAAAAAAAAAAAAAAAAAAGCTTAAGACACTGAGAAAAATAGACCATTAAGTTGATAAAAAAGAAAAGAAATTATGATTATTTTAATGATAAATATTTATTTTTAAAGGGAAATATGTAATGATAATTTAGGGTGTTTTCACATCTGTAGTTCGGTTCATTTGGTCCGGATCAAGGGCAAAAAAGTATACATTGTAGCATTTTTCAGCTTTTTGTTTCCTTTTCACACCACACTGATTGCTCTGGTCCGAATCAGTTGACGAGTTGGTAAAAAGAACCAAAATGCAGCCTGTGGATTTCAAGCAGCCCAATAGCATGTAAACAATATTGTGATTTTGGGTGGATACAAATGCAGACATGGCGTGAAGAGACTCAGACTTGGCAGACATGGCGTAAAGTGGTTCAGGCTGAGATGATACTGTGGGTTTGCGGTGTTCCTCATCTGTAAAACCCACAGTAAATGAGGAACCGCTCAAAAACAGGGCATAGTCCATGTATTGTTCAAGTGAGAAGTTCCCCCCAGGCAGTCCATAGCGCAAAGGTTCGTCTAATCCATGTCTAAAAATGTCCTTGACTGCTACGTCATTAAAATCTACCTTGTGACAGAGTTTGCAAAAGTCCTTGACATAATCCTCAATGGTCCGGTTGTCCTGACGAAGACGAAGGAGGTCAACTGCTGGGTTCATGGTTTTGGGTCAAGTATTCTGTAATGTGATCCACTAGAGGCAAGTTGAGAGATGAGAACCCAAGTGCAGTTTATTATAAACAAAACCAAACAGAGAGAGATTTTGGCCTTGGCGATGGTTGGAGGCTACAGCATCCAACTGACAAAGAATATACATTTTACTCGTCAGTCCATCATAGCTACTCCCGCATAGACTTTTTCTTAACTAGCAATTCAATTATACCAAATATCTCTGAGCACAAAATCCACTCCATCAGCATCAGTGACCATGCTCCAGTATCATTCATATGGAATCCAGCTAATTTACATAAACACATCAGTAGATGGCGTTTTAACATATCACTTCTTAAAGACCCAGAGTTCGACAGTTATCTTAAAAGAGAGTGGACATCCTTCCTAGAAATAAACGACTCACCAAAGTTATCAGCTTCATTACTTTGGGAAACAGGCAAAGCAGTATTACGAGGTAAAATCATTTCATTCTCCGTCCATAAAAAGAAAATAGAAAAACAAGAAGAAATCAGACTAGAAAATACAATAAAAGAACTAGAAATGTTACATGCAAATAACCAAACAGAAGTAGTATATAATGAATTAAGAAAACAAAAATTCCTACTAAACGAAATCATAAATAAAAAAACTCAGTTTCTAATTCATAGACTCCGTCAAGAAACCTACCATCATAGCAACAAATCCAGTAAATATTTGGCCAATCAGATCAAAAGAAACAGAGAAAAAGTAACAATTGCAACTATTAAGGACTCAGCAGGGAAGCCTACCAACTCTCCACAAGAAATAAATACAATATTTCGAAACTTCTATGCCAAACTTTATTCATCGGATAATAACACAAGACAAGATGATATTAACTCATTTTTCAATAATATTCAACTCCCAAAACTTAACACCGAACAAATCAGCGCACTGGATAATCCAATCATAGAAAAAGAACTCCATATCGCCCTGAGTCGAATGCCTAACAATAAAGCACCAGGACCTGATGGCTTCCCTGCTGAGTTCTATAAACATTTCTGGTCCATTTTATCGCCATTATTCATCAGAGCAATAACGGAAATAAAAGACAATTCAAGATTACCAGTGCACATGAACACAGCCACTATTTCACTTATTCCTAAACCTAATAAAGATCCAACCCTTCCATCAAACTACCGTCCTATATCTCTCATCAACGTAGACATTAAAATAATCAGTAAAGTTCTTGCACATAGAATTGAAAAAATTATCCCGCTCATAATCCACCCGGATCAGACTGGTTTTATTAAAGGTAGGCAGGCATCCAATAACACATGCAGATTATACGATTTAATCCATTATTCATCACTACAACAGGAAAATACCATTATAGTCACTTTAGATGCAGAAAAAGCTTTTGACATAGTCAATTGGAATTTTTTATTCACCACATTACAAAAATTTGGCTTTGGTGAGTCGTTTATTAATTGGATTAAAATTCTATACACAGCACCTTCTGCCACAGTCACAACCAATGGACTAACATCACAAAGCTTCACACTGCACAGGGGGACTAGGCAAGGATGCCCACTCTCTCCTTCTTTATTCACCATCTTCATTGAACCCTTAGCAGCAGCCATCCGTCAGAACCCACTCATCAGAGGAATCCATACACCCCAAACACAACATAAGATTAGTTTATATGCTGATGACATTTTACTCTTTTTGCAAAATCCTCAATCATCTCTGCAAGAAATAACTAAAACCATTGATCTATACTCTACAATATCAGACTATGCAATAAATTGGAATAAATCTTCAATTCTTCCGCTACATCAAACTAAATGGGATGTTGCAGCCCAGGTATCACCCATTCCTCTATGCACAGGCCACATCACTTATTTAGGCGTTAAGGTTTCCTCCAGGCTGTCAGAGCTGACCGGACTCAACTTCACTCCTCTACTGAAAACATTAGAAGACGACCTTCACCGTTGGCACAACTTACCACTTTCCATCCAGGGCAGAATAGCTATAATCAAAATGACAGTACTTCCAAAAATAAACTATTTTTTCTCAATGCTCCCAACCCAACCTTCTCTCAATTGGTTCAAATCTTTAGACTCCATCATTACCCGATTCTACTGGAAAAATAAACCACCCCGGATAAAATTAAGCACTTTACAAAAACCCAAATCCTTAGGAGGATTAGAAGCACCACATTTTTACCATTACTCACTAGCAAACCAACTTCAATACATATATAAATGGACTCACCCCACTCAGTCAGACATGGCTACATGGCTAGACATAGAACAATCACTCTGCGAAAAATTGCACATATCAGACATCCCATTTCTTAGTCAGTCCATTAAACACCACCCATGTTTCAAAGCACTGACAATAGCCTCTGCTCTGACAGCCTGGTGGAAATATCATCACATCACAAATTCCAATCAGGCCCCATCTGAACTCACCCCACTCTGGAATAACCCTGATTTCACAAGCAACAAAAAAACACTCAATTTCCATAAATGGGCACAAAAGGGCATCTCACATTTAAAGCACATTTTTCAGTCTAACAACTTTGTTTCATTTTCTTACTTAGTCCAGGAGTATGGTATCGGGAGCAATCAATTCTTGAATTATCTGCAACTCAAATCAGCTGTATTATCCAAAATCAACAACAGAACTATCAACATTCACCTTCCTACCGCATTAGCAGACTTAATTAATATAACTTCCCCGAAAAAATTACTTTCCAAAATATACAAAATTATAGCTAATTCAAATAAAACCATAACTTTACCAACAATCAAATGGAAAGAAGACCTCTCGATTGCTCCTGATACCGACTTCTGGGCTCAAATTTGTAAAAATATTTATTTCATGACTAAAAACGCCAACCTTCAGCTCATACAGTACAAGACTCTTCACAGAACACACTACACTGGGGAAAGGCTGGCTAAAATGGGATTCACATCAGGAATTTGCTCACACTGCTCACAAAACTGTCCGGACACATATATCCATGCCACATGGCACTGCCTACCCATTAAACACTTTTGGAAAGACGTCACTGAATCCCTGTCACGCCTCCTGGGCTGCCACATCCCATTATCCCCCTTACTCTGTCTACTAGGTGATCTATCAACTCTCAATCAGGAAATAACAAACAAAAGGATGCTCCTTGTAGCCTTAGCCATCGCCAAGAAAACTATCTTCTTGAACTGGAAATCCCGAAGCACTATTCACATAACACACTGGAAAAATTTGCTCATAGACTACATCTCCCTAGAATATTTTACACCTCATCACAACTGTATATCGGAACCTCAACACTCCAGATCAGACCTCATCCAACTATTACAAATCTGACACCCTCATCCCGATTAATTATGTATTCATTTATTATTATACATTTATACAAGGTTTCAGTAATATTGTGAGTATTTTCATTATTATAATTATTATTGACATTATGGTTATTAATATTTTCAATATCATAGAAACATTTAACAGTGATGGAATGATGGCGATGTGATGATACTTTGCTTGATATAAGGACAGTAATGGTATAACGTATATTTAAATGATTCAAATAAATAAATGAATAAATATATGGATAAATTAAATAATGATGATAATAATGATATAGATATATAAAATATATAAATATAACCAAATCAAGTCAACATCTAACACATACCACACATGATTTTAATGCACCAAATGCTGATTTTAATGCACTTCACCTTCTTTTAATGCACCACCTTAGTTTAGGCATACATACAAATAGTAACTGTACAGTGAATGAGAAGAAAGGGAAAGAAAAGGGAAAAAAAAAAAAAAAAAAAAAGAGAAAAGAAAAAGAAAAAAAAAAAAAGAAAAGAGGGGAAAAAAAAAAAAAAAAAGGGGGGAAAAACATGCACAATGACACAGAAACTAGGAGAGGTGTGGTATGTGGTGGGTGTGTGTCACACGTGTGTGTATTGTTATTATTGTTGTTATTATTATTGTTGTTATTATTATTATTATTATTATTATTATCATTATTACTACAATAATTAGCCTATTATTGATATCACTGTCGCCGTCAACGCAAAGTGTTATCATAATCGCCATCTTTAGCATTATTATTATTATACTTTTTTTAATTTTATTTTTTATTATTACTATTGTTGTTATTATTATTATTACTATTGTTGTTATTATATTATTATTGATATAACTATTGCAATTGTACTTTCAATACAAAAATATCATCATCGCCATATTTAGTATTACTATTATTACTGTTATCACTGTTGCTTTTATCATTGATATAAATGTTGTTGTTATTATTATTATTGTTATTATTGATCTCATCAATATCATCACTTTTTTTTTTTTGTGTTAGTATGAGTACCAATACTGTTATTGTTATTATCACTATTATCAATGTTATATATTATTATTATTATTATTAATATTACAATTGCCGTTAACACAACTTATCACCATCCGTAGTATCATTATTGTATTATTACTGTCATTGTTATCACTGATATTACTGTTACTGTCACCATAAAATATTATTATCATTATTATTATACATGCTATTACTATTTAAATACTATTTAATACTTCTACATATTACTATCATTATTTGTCGTTGCTGTTTTTTTTTTTTTTTTTTTTTTTTTTTTTTGTTGTTTTTTTTTCATTGATGTTATTACTGCTGTTTTATTGTTGTTTTTGTGTCCTGTTGTTGTGCTATGTGTTTACCTTATGTATAATAAAAAAAAAAATAAAAAAATAAAAAAAAATAAACAAAACCAAACATGAAACAAAAACATGGCGTGGCATGAAAACTCAAAACAAGACATGATCATGAACAGGACTCACAACAGTGGTTACAGGTAACAATACTTGACAAATAGCGATGTGACATTTGAACCGAGGCGTCAAAGCTTGTGTCGAGAAAAAATGGGCATGCCAGATGAAGCCGCGATTCGAGGCTTGTGTTGTTAACGTGAAAATCACGTGACTAATCACAAACGAGGCCTCGGTTTGTGTGGATACGTCATCGGTTCGGTCTGAGTGTCACTTCCGGATAAAAGGGGTTCATAACTCGCGCCACCTTGTGGGTGTTGTCAGGAGTAGTAGTCCTCTGTTCCTTGTGAAAGGATCTTTTCCAAGGCTGGAGAGATTTTGTCAGAGAAGAGGAATCATCTAAACCCCGACACACTTGAAATAATTCTGTTTCTCAATAAAAATCTATTGTAAATCTTCCTTCACCCACCCCAACCTGCAGGGTCTGCTATTTCTTTGCACAGTAGCTAGGTGTCACTAGTGAGCAACGCTGAATGAAGCTTCGAGTAATGACCCTTTGGCTGAAGCAATGGGCTGTGAGGTCTCAATGGTTCAGGAAGCCTCATTTTGCCATCACTATTGACAAAGACACATGGCAAACATGAGGGCATAAATACACACAAGACTAATAACTAGACAAGGGACACCTGTGAACAATGAAACAATGAACCAATGAAAAGACACATGGCAGGATCACATGACAAACAGGGAATCACATGACAAACATGGAAACATGACATGAGCAAACCTAAAACGTGACACCTATTAAGATGTTGCTTACATCTCCCTTGTAAATATATTTTTTGCTATTTTATTAAAAAGTTTTCACATGTAAATCAACAACAATTACAATTTTAACAATATTTCAAGTGTAATCTTTCTTTGTAAAAAGTATACATATTATCATACGTATTTCAAAGTTAAGGATTCATTAGTTTGAATATTGGAACAAACACTTTAATAACATCTTAATTGATAATTCAATATACTGACTTTATTTTTGACAAAACATCACATACTATATATTTAACATATGAACAGAAATTGGCAAACAAAAGCTTGTTTGATGTGACAGTAGTCTTTTTTACAGTAAAAACTTTATAATCTATCCAAAACTAATCAAAGAAATCTTGTCTAAACATTCATATTTCGTCTGTAACATATCGTTTTTATGATCTATTAGCATATAAATGTTAATTTAGAGCCAGGCCCTCCAGTACAACGGCCAAATCCCAAGCTGGTACTCTATTGCTCAGTGCAGGCCTCAGCCTCAGGTTGCCACGAAGAAAAATAGTAATGAGAGGATCTCTCCCCAAAGATGCACCACCCAGAGAAGTGTGGTAAGCAGATATAGCCACCACATACACCTTTAAGGTGGAAGGAGAAAACCCCGCAGAGAAACGTTCTTGCAGATAATCAAGTACTGTACCAATAGGGCAGATAACAGGATTCAGTTGGCGTTCTCCGCACCAGGCAGAGAACAGTTTCCATTTCAAAGCATACAGTCTTCTCGTGGAGGGAGCTCTAGATTGGAGTATTGTCTCCACAACCTCGGTCGAGAGACCTGATTCTATGAGCTGGGCCACCTCAGGGGCCAAGCCCACAGTTTCCACAACTCCGGGCGAGGGTGATAAATCGTGCCCCCTGCTTGGGACAGCAGGTCCCTCCTGATCGGAATCTCCATCGGAGAGCCGTCCAGAAGGAACACCAGGTACAATACGGGGCTACTAACAATAGAAGGGCCCCTTCCCGGCGAACCCTCTCCAGAACTCCCGGAAGCATAGATATCGGGGGAAAAGCGTACAAGTGAAGCCTCGGCCACACCTGAACCATAGCATCCAACCCGAGAGGAGCTGTGTGCGTAAGAGAGAACCACATGGGACAATGCATTGTATTTGACGATGCGAAAAGGTCGAACTGAACTTGACCAAAATTCTCCCAAAGGAGCTTCACCACCTCGGGGTGAAGTCTCCATTCCCCAGGCCTCAGCCCCTGCCTCGATAGGATATCCGCTCCCTGATTTAGATGCCCCGGAATATATACTGCCCTGAGAGACAGTAATTTCCCATGGGCCCATAGGAGGATCTGATGAGCTAGTTTGCATTGGTGACGTGACCTTAGACCCCCCTGATGGTTGATATAAGAGACCACCGATGTGTTGTCCGTGTGAACAAGCACATGGTGACCTCTCAGGTCTGGCGGGAAGTGCTTGAGAGCTCGAAACACCGCCATCATTTCTAGCCGATTTATGTGCCAAGAAAGTAGATGGTCCTGCCAAAGACCTTTTGCCGAGCGATCACTCATGATCGCCCCCCAACCTGTGAGGGAAGCATCCGTTGATAGCGTTATGCATCGACAAGAAGCCCCCAGCACTGTGCCTTGGGCGAGGAACCAAGGTTTGTTCCACATGACTAAGGCACGTAGGCATCGCCGCGTGACCTTGATCATGCAAAACGGATTTCCCCTCGGAGAAAACCCCTTGGTCCTGAGCCACCACTGCAGGGGTCTCATGTACATGAGGCCAAAAGTTATTACGTTGGATGTAGCTGCCATGAGACCCAACAGTCTCTGAAACTGTTTCACAGTGATTGACTGACCTAGTTTTACACGATTTATGACTGAGAGAATCGAAGTAATACATGTTGGTGACAATTGTGCCCGCATCGTTGTCAAATCCCATACCACACCTAGAAAAGTGGTCCTCTGAGATGGGAGGAGCACACTTTTCTTGGGGTTGAGCCTCAACCCCAGCATCTTCATGTGAGACAGAATGACATCTCGATGCTGAACTGCCATCTGCTCGGACTGAGCTAAAACAGAGACAATTTATATAAGAGACATGCCACTTCCTCAATCCTCAATACAACTATATAAGGAAAACCCGTAACGGCAAAGATGGCGGTTGTATGCACATGTCCCGCCCCTCCCGCTGGAAAGCCAATCATCTGCTTTTAACAGTCAGCAGCTGACCATTAAGGAGCGAATGTACAGTGACGTGACATAACTGCCATATTCAACCTGTGCTTTCGCGCTGTGGCTGGCGCTGAGCTAAAGACGGATGCGCTCAGCACTTGTCAGCCCAAGGCATTGTCATATAACCATAATCTTTAATACCCATAACATTTCTGTAATTAGATGATTTAGGATTAAAAACACGATAAGAAACCAGTTTATTCCATGACTTCGACACCTCAGTGTGGAGATCGGGAAAAAACGGCAAACCCCGACGAGGAGGCTGTGACCTAGATGGTAAATATCTTTCAACTAGTAAACTTTTCTTTTTATGCTCATCATGTTTCTCGGCTGGCCAGTCAATATTTAATTTGGCAACAGTGCGAGTCACAACCTCCATAAGCTCCTCATCAACAGAGGTATGAGATGGCGAAGTCTCATAATCCCCTGCATCAATGCTGACGACATCCAATTCCTCAGAACTGGATAATCGCAGCATTGGTGCCTCATCCTGGGGAGAAGAAACAGTGTGCTTCTCCCTGAGATAAGGCACTGGATCTGGCAGGTGAAGACTGAGATAGGGCTGGGCCTGTCTCAAAACCCGCTGTCAGATCCATTTGAGAACCCCAAGATGTGCGTCGCCGCTGTGCCTCGGCAGCAGTGGGACTCACAACCTGGGGAGTGTGCACTGAACCGTCCTCCTCAAAGAACGCCCCGCGGGAGCGGAGCGTCCTCACGGACAGCTTCTCACAATGCTCACAGTCAGCTCCCGCGAGAACTGACTGGGCATGCTCCACTCCCAAACAAGCAACACAAAGCTGATGTGTGTCCCCACCCGTGATGTAACGAGGCCAAGGAAAAACACAACGCTTAAAATCTTGCTTGCTTGCCATATTATATATACAGTACCAGTCAAAAGTTTGGAAACATTACTATTTTTAATGTTTTTGAAAGAAGTCTCTTATGCTCATCAAGCCTGCAGTTAAAAAAAAAAAAAAAAAAAAAAAAACAGTAATATTATGAAATATTATTACAATTTAAAATAATGGTTCTCTTTTTTAATATACTTTAAAATGTAATTTATTTTTGTGATGCAAAGCTGAATTTTCATCAGCAAGTACTCCAGTCTTTGGTGTCTTATGATCCTTCAGAAATCATTCTAATATGCTGATTTATGATCAATGTTGGAAACAGTTGTGCTGCTTAATATTTTTTTTATAACCTGAGATACTTTTTTCAGGATTATTTGATGAATAAAAAGTTAAAAAGAACTGTATTTATTTAGAATAGAAATCTTTTGTAACAATATACACTACCGTTCAAAAGTTTGGGAACAATAACTTTTTTTTTTTTAAGAAATTAGTACTTTAATTCAACAAGGATGCGTTAAATTGATAAAAGGTGATGGTAACGATTTATATTGTTAGAAATGTTTTTATTTTGAATAAATGCTGTTTTTATGAATAAATGCTGTTAACGTTTTACTCATCAATGAATCCTGAAAAAGTATTCCAAAAAAAAAAATATTAAACAGCACAACTGTTTCCATCATTGATAATAACTGAGTATCAAATCATCATATTAGAATGATTTCTGAAGGATCATAAGACACCAAAGACTGGAGTACTTGCTGATGAAAATTCAGCTTTGCATCACAAAAATAAATTACATTTTAAAATATATTAAAAAAGAGAACCATTATTATAAATTGTAATAATATTTCATAATATTACTGTTTTTTTTTTTTTTTTTTTTTTTTTTTTTTTTTTTAACTGCAGGCTTGATGAGCATAAGAGACTTCTTTCAAAAACATTAAAAATAGTAATGTTTCCAAACTTTTGACTGGTACTGTATATATATATATATACAGTATATATATACACTCACCTAAAGGATTATTAGGAACACCTGTTCAATTTCTCATTAATGCAATTATCTAATCAACCAATCACATGGCAGTTGCTTCAATGCATTTAGGGGTGTGGTCCTGGTCAAGACAATCTCCTGAACTCCAAACTGAATGTCAGAATGGGAAAGAAAGGTGATTTAAGCAATTTTGAACGTGGCATGGTTGTTGGTGCCAGACGGGCCGGTCTGAGTATTTCACAATCTGCTCAGTTACTGGGATTTTCACGCACAACCATTTCTAGGGTTTACAAAGAATGGTGTGAAAAGGGAAAAACATCCAGTATGCGGCAGTCCTGTGGGCGAAAATGCCTTGTTGATGCTAGAGGTCAGAGGAGAATGGGCCGACTGATTCAAGCTGATAGAAGAGCAACTTTGACTGAAATAACCACTCGTTACAACCGAGGTATGCAGCAAAGCATTTGTGAAGCCACAACACGCACAACCTTGAGGCGGATGGGCTACAACAGGAGAAGATCCCACCGGGTACCACTCATCTCCACTACAAATAGGAAAAAGAGGCTACAATTTGCACGAGCTCACCAAAATTGGACAGTTGAAGACTAGAAAAATGTTGCCTGGTCTGATGAGTCTCGATTTCTGTTGAGACATTCAGATGGTAGAGTCAGAATTTGGCGTAAACAGAATGAGAATATGGATCCATCATGCCTTGTTACCACTGTGCAGGCTGGTGGTGGTGGTGTAATGGTGTGTTTTCTTGGCACACATTAGGCCCCTTAGTGTCAATTGGGCATCGTTTAAATGCCACGGCCTACCTGAGCATTGTTTCTGACCATGTCCATCCCTTTATTGTCATAATTCATGAAGCGGAAGCAAATATGCAAGTACTCTTTTATTGAGGGTCAGAAGACACAAGGCAAAATTCACGGGTGGGCTGGTGGCGCAGGGACTTGATGGTCAGCATGATGGTGAAGACAGGTGACGGTGAATCCAGTGAAGTGAACATCCAACGCGACGAACACCACGAGAACACCGAACAGGAACAAGATCAGGAACAGGAACAGGACTGGAATGGCACACGACGACACACACTGAAGACACCAAAACAACGATCTGACAAAGAAAGGAGAGTGCGATGAGTCTATATAGGTGAATGAATTGGCAGCAGCTGGTGAGGGTAATGAGATCAGCTGGCGCGCTGATCAGCTGAAATGAGCAGCCACGCCCACTCACACACACCCACACACACAGAACAACAAATACACGAGACACGAAGAAAACAGTGAATTCATGAACCGTGACATTTATGACCACCATGTACCCATCCTCTGATGGCTACTTCCAGCAGGATAATGCACCATGTCACAAAGCTCGAATCATTTCAAATTGGTTTCTTGAACATGACAATGAGTTCACTGTACTAAAATGGCCCCCACAGTCACCAGATCTCAACCCAATAGAGCATCTTTGGGATGTGGTCCAACGAGAGCTTCGTGCCCTGGATGTGCATCCCACAAATCTCCATCAACTGCAAGATGCTATCCTATCAATATGGGCCAACATTTCTAAAGAATGCTTTCAGCACCTTGTTGAATCAATGCCACGTAGAATTAAGGCAGTTCATGGTGTTCCTAATAATCCTTTAGGTGAGTGTATATATATCTTTCTGTGAAATATTGTGCTTGCAATGACAGACAACATTAAATAGACAGGGACTGTATACAGAGAGCGCTTGCTGAAGGCACAGAAGCTAGCGCGGTCTGTTTTCAGGTGTGCTTTATAGTTTCCTGGTCAGTGACGTCGCCCGCCTGTGACGTCTCATCTTTCCATTGGACTGATTATACACGTGCTTCACAACGCAATCACGCACCGCGTCTCGACGAAGCTCGAGTTCCCTTGAAAGGAAACTTTTCTTTGCTGGTGGGATTCTCTCTGAAAATTGTCCAACCCTAACCCAATGTTCAAACTGGAGTCAGACAATGATGGAGAGACTCAAGAAGTGACAACATGTAGAAGCAACAGGACATTCTGAATGGTTAGTTGATGAATTTGTATTGCTGATGTGGAGTTAACTATCTTCTAGTCATTGATTAGCATATTCTGTCATGATAATCTATAAATTGTATTCCGGGGGCAGGTTTTATGTAAATTCTATGGTTGGTTATGTCATTAACCCGGGAGGAAGTCCCTACCAGCCGTTTGTTGTAGTCCTTAAAAAATGATTTCTTTAAAAACAAATATCTTTGTTTGCTTTGAACTTTAAGCATTGTAACTTTGCAGATGCTATTTATACTATGTTATTCTGTTTGACTATTTTATATTTGAGTCTGACACTGTTTTGCTACTCCGGTTTTAAGGTTGCACTTAGCTTTGCTGCTTTTATTTGTGTTTTATGTGTTGTTATGCAGGCAATATTTTCTTATTATTTATCTGGGTGTTCTGTAAAGCACTTTGGTCAGCCTAGTGGCTGTTGTAAATGTGCTATATAAATAAAGTGAACTTAAACTTCTGGTGAGTTGCTACTCTTAAAAATAGTTGGGATATAGAGTATTATGTATTGCTGGCTTTTTTTTTTCTTTTTTTTTGCAGTGCAAAGGGTGAGGTTTTCTAAGCAGACATGTTGTGGCAATGTTTTCCTTCCTGTTGGCATTTTGTGTGATGGACACTTAATGCCATGGTCAAAGTAATGAGTAATGTGTAAAAACCTGTTCCCTTTCGTTGTCACTCCGAGTTACGTCGGATGACGACGAATGGGGTTTCGCTTAGAAATCCTATCATCTTCGAGTATATAAAACGAGCCAATGGCAAAGAAATGCCATGGGTCTGCGGAATTTGCATAGCATAACTCCGCCCCACCCTGGGGGTATATAAGGAAGTGCGCTGGCAACATGCAGATATATTTTCGCTTCGGAGCCAAGTTGATGTACTTCACTCCACAGCCAATCCTGAGATTCATCTCTTCATTTCTCTTCGAGACGAGCCTCTCTCCAAGTGTTGGTGTGACAGCGAGTTCCAGCGAGTGCACATTCCCTGCTTATCTGTGCAGTGATTTGCCAGTGTGTGTGTGTTCTCTCCCTGGTCGCTTCAGCATTTGTGGAGAAATCTCCTTTCTAAAAGAGCTTGCACGTGGCACGTCTTTTTAAAGATGCCTCGCCCGTGCACTTCTGGTTGCGGTTTTTCCATTTCTGACTCTGATGTGCACAATCGCTGTCTTGTGTGTCTGGGCTTAGAGCACGCTAAGGCAGCGTTTGTGGATGAGTCATGTTCCCATTGCGGGAACATGCCCATCGCACGGTTACGGTCGAGACTCAATGACCTTCATGGTAGAGTCCCCTCATCCGCACCCCGATCTACGGGCTCCGCTAGAGCTAGTACTTCGGCTGGCGGCCAGGGTGACCTGAGGATTACGGTGTGGGACAAAGCGCCGACTATTCCACGCTCCACACCGTCCTCTAGCGCCGTGCAACCCGCGAGTGCCCCGAATGAAACCGCCGTACAGTCCTCTGACTTGCCGCGCGTTTCATTCGGCGCTCCAGAGGAAGATGTGATGTCAATCGCTGCATCACAGGGTGGGCTAGAGTCCTTGGGAAGTGAGGATTCGGCTGTGCTGCCACCTTCGGGTGTGCCAGCATTGCCCGAGTCTGATCCCGAGATGACTGCCATGCTTTCCCGGGCAGCCGCGGCCATTGGGCTTGAGTGGTCCCCGCCACCTGGTCCGGTGCGCTCGCGGCTGGACGATTGGTTTTTGGGTGCCGCCGCTGATCCTCGTCAGCGCGCGTCCCCAATGCCTGTGCATGAGGAGGTCACGAGGTCCTGGAAGGCACCATTGTCTTCTCGTGATCGCTCGGCGACCTCCTCCGCCCTGCCTCCTCTCGATCAGGCGGCTGCCAAAGGGTACACTGGGGTTCCCCAGGTTGAACGCTCTGTTGCGATGCAACTGTGTCCTCAGAGTGCTTCTTCCCACGGTGACCCAAAGCACCCCTCTAAAGCCTGTAGGTTCTCTTCCACCCTTGTGGTGAAGGCCTATAGAGCTGCGGGGCTGGCGGCCTCCTCACTGCATGCCATGGCGACACTCCAGGTCTACCAGGCCCAGATGTTGCGTGACATGCACGAGGGGAGGACTGACCCAGGGCTCTTCGATGAGCTGCGTGCCGCCGTGACCGCACGCTCCCTGGGTCAGGTGATGTCCACTTGTGTGGTCCAGGAGAGACATCTGTGGCTCAACCTGGCCGATATGCGTGAGGCCGAGCGAACCCGTTTCCTCGACACTCCCATATCCCAGGCTGGCCTCTTCGGCGGGGCGGTTGAGGACTTTGCCCAGCAGTTCTCGACCGCCCAGAAGCAGACTGAGGCTCTCAAACACGTCCTGCCCCGACGGCCAGCTGCTGCCTCCACCCAGCCGTCGGCACAGGTGCCTCAGTCTGCTCGCCGCCGAGGGCGCCCTTCTACGGCTCCCGCCCCTCCCGCACGGCCCCAGCAGCAGCCTCCATCTGGGTCGCGTCGTGGAGGACGCCGTAGGAAGGCGCCACAGCCCTCTCCCGCCCCGTGCCCTGCTAAACGCCAGGCCAAGCGGCGCTCCTGAGACGGGCTGCTCAGAGATGGCGTTGAGTTCTTCCCAGGAGACGGTAGCAGGGCCGCTCCTTCCCCCGGTGGAGGGCCGGGGGAGAATCCTTGGTTTTCCCCACCCCGCTGCTCATCCCACGACGAGCAGCACCCTAATGGGGTCAAAGAAAGAACTCACTCCCCCATCTCTGAGCACACAGAGTGTCCGGATGACAGTGCGCGCCGCTCACAAGCCTCGCCACTCTCGTCCCCCTCTGTCGCCAGCTCCCTGCCAGAGCACGCCCCTGTGGGACGCTGGTCCTCCCCTGGCCTCCTCTGGCAGGAGGCGGCTAATGACCGTGCCCCCGCACCGGGCCGCTATGCCACCCACGCCTGGGCCGGTCATTCCGCCTCGCTGCACCACCGAGGGTATGCGTACCACTCCGCAAGTATGCGTTTCCCCCAGTGAGCCTTCTTGCGCAGACCTTGCGCAAGATCAGGGAGGACGAGGAGCAGGTAATTTTGGTTGCCCCGTATTGGCCCAACCGCCCCTGGTTCTCAGAACTAGCACTTCTCGCGACAGCACCTCCCTGGCCAATTCCTCTGAGGAAGGACCTGCTTTCTCAGGGACGGGGCACCTTATGGCACCCTCGTCCCGATCTTTGGAACCTCCACGTGTGGCTCCTGGACGGGATGAGGCAGGTTTGAGTACCCTACCACCAGCGGTGGTGGCTACCATCACTTCCGCTAGAGCATTGTCCACGAGACATGCCTATGCGTTGAAGTGGAACCTCTTCGTCAACTGGTGTTCTTCTAAAAATCTAGAACCCACGAAATGCCCCATCAGTGTCGTGCTTTCCTTCCTGCAAGAAGGGTTGGAGCGAAGGCTGTCTCCCTCCACCCTGAAAGTGTATGTTTCCGCCATTGCCGCACATCACGACGCAGTTGATGGTAAGTCCTTAGGAAAGCACGACATGATCGTCAGGTTCCTGAGGGGAGCCAGGAGACTGAATCCTCCTCGTCCTCCCCTCGTACCCTCTTGGGACCTCTCAGTGGTTTTAACTGCCCTGCAGAGTGCTCCCTTTGAGCCTCTGCAATCAGTGGAGCTTAAGTTCCTGTCAATGAAGACAGCGCTCCTGGTTGCATTGGCCTCCATCAAGAGGGTAGGGGACCTGCAGGCATTTTCGGTTGACGAAGCGTGCCTGGAATTCGGGCCGGCTAACTCTCACGTAATCCTGAGACCCCGGCCTGGATATGTGCCCAAGGTTCCTACCACACCCTTTCGAGACCAGGTGGTGAACCTGCAAGCGCTGCCTTTGGAGGAGGCAGACCCAGCCTTGGCACTGCTCTGTCCAGTACGCGCACTCCGTGCTTACGTTGACAGGACGCAGTGTTTCAGGACCTCAGACCAGCTCTTTGTCTGTCATGGTGGGAAGCTGAAGGGAAAGGCTCTCTCCAAGCAAAGGTTGTCTCACTGGATAGTGGACGCCATTGCTTTGGCATACCAGCAGCAAGGTCGACCATGCCCCCTTGGTGTGACGGCCCACTCCACCCGGAGTGTGGCATCCTCTTGGGCTCTAGCGCATGGCGCCTCGCTAACAGACATCTGCAGAGCTGCAGGCTGGGCGACACCTAATACATTCGCGAGATTCTACAATCTCCGAGTGGAGCCAGTTTCTTCTCATGTACTCGCTTCAACTAGCCGGTAAGAGATTCTGCTCAGGTGTCTTCGCTTGCTCGCCATTCCTCTCCACGGACGGGATACGTGCGAAATTCTCCTCAAGTGAGCCTAATAAGCCCTGAGTCTCCTCCAGCACTGACGACGTCAACGCCAGAGTTATGCCACCGGTAGCTTTCGCGCTTGGCTAGGTGCCTCCATGTGCATGGTTCCCCCTCTGGGTGACCCCCACATGTGTATTCCACTGTAAGCCTCTTTTGAGCATGTGTCTTTCCCTTGGCAAGCCACCTTGCCACCCCTGGGGTTGAAATATTCCACCTGCGGCTGGACACCCCAGTGTTACTCCGTATGCAGCCCTTCGGGGTCATATGTGTATTCTAAGTCCCCCCCTTCGGGTTGGGCATGATTGCATATTTCCACTGGATATGCTTCCCAGTGTACCTTGGTATTCCTGTGTTAAGTAGGACTCCTTCGTCCGTGCTAGTCTCACGACAGGGAGCTCAGACTTACGCAGGGCACTGGAAGACAGTCGAGAGGTGGCGTGATTACACTGGGAACCCCATTCGTCGTCATCCGACGTAACTCGGAGTGACAACGAAAGGGAACGTCTCGGTTACGTATGTAACCCTCAATCCCTAAGTAGGGAACGGAGACGTTACGTCTCCCTGCCACTTCCGCTGTACCGCTGGAAACGCCTGAGTTCAGTCTCGGCTCCTCAGCGAAGACATATCTGCATGTTGCCAGCGCACTTCCTTATATACCCCCAGGGTGGGGCGGAGTTACGCTATGCAAATTCCGCATTTCTTTGCCATTGGCTCGTTTTATATACTCAAAGATGATAGGATTTCTAAGCGAAACCCCATTCGTCGTCATCCGACGTAACGTCTCCGTTCCCTACTCAGGGAACGAGGGTTACATACGTAACCGAGACATTCTCTCTCTTCTGTGTGTTTGTACTGTTCTCGCTGAGGTGTAACAACTCCAACTAAACAGTCAGCTAAACTCTCTCTATTCATGAACATGAGGAAATCCTAAGTTCTTTGTATGCAGATTTATTTTCTTCACATTATACTGAATCCATACATATGAGACGAGTGATGAGAGAGTGAAACTGAAACAAACAGCAAAATACTGAAATTAGCTAAGCCACCTAGCTTTCATGAACATTACTTTTACAGCACAAAATCAATATGCGTAAAAGTTAACTTAGTCAGAACAAAGATTATATATATACATACAAGCGATGCTTCTGCTGGGGAGTCTTATTTCATTTTTCATACTTTTTTTTTTTTTTTTTTTTTTAGAAATCAATTTACAAACATTCAGTCATCACAGTCCATAAAAATTATTTTTCATGATAAAACATGATAATTTAAGTTGAGAAAACTTAATTTCTTTAGGTGTTACCAATTGAAGTAATTTTTTTAAGTTGATCCAACTATTCACTTTTTACAGTGAAACTGGGTTGTGTGAGCAGTGTAATAGTAGTGGAACATTAGAACATGTAATTATTATTTGTCGTAGGTATAAGCAGGAAAGGATGATTCTGAAAGATAGGCTAAGTAAAGAAAAAAATTGATTTGAAATGAAGGAAATATATATTGGGTATAGAGCAATATTTCGTTTTTTGGAAAAAACTGGGCTCATTAAAAGGATATGAATTCAAATTGTTAGTAAAATTGTATTAATAATGATGTGAATGATAATGTATTAATATTAATAATTTTATTAGATATTTATGTATTTATTTATTTAATTAGTAGTGAGTAAAGTAGGCCATTTTGATCCACACTCCATTTCAGAAGGTGGCGGTAATGCACAATAAAAAGTTGTTTGCCAACCGCCATTAAAATTCAGAAGAAGAAGAAAAGACCGGTGCAACATCCATTAGCTGTGTCCCAATGCGAAGGCTGCACTCTCCGAAGGCCATATTTGAAGGCCGATTGGCCGTATTTGAAGGCCGATTGCGTTATAGCGGCGCGACGAAGGATGTCCCAATTCAAAGGCTGCATCCTTGGAAGGTCGCATTTGAAGGCCTTTTGCGTCACCGCGGCGCGATGAAGGCTGTCCCAATTCAATTCTGCATCCTTCGAAGGCCGGTTGCGTCATCGCGGGTAGGCTTCGTCAGGGAAGCCTTCATATGATGGCTATGGCTACCCTGATTAAAAAGCGACGCCAAATGCACCCTTCGTTTCCCCGTGAAAGGAAGGATACATAAATGGATCCTTAGCGGCCTATCCTACCCCATAAGTCATTGCGCGCCATTTTTATTTAAAAAAAATTGTGGCCGAGAGTTCGGTGGTGGACGGCAAATTCACATTTAAATGTAAGTATTATGTTTTCATTTACTCAAATAGCTAGCGAAACCACAGTTAAAAGCCACAAGTTTTTCTTTCTTATAAACTTCATCTTAACTCCTTCGTCAACATTGCGTGGCTTCAAATTGCGGTCTGAAAATGACCATTTCTTTACAGGGCGAAAAACTGGAGGCAAGACAACAACCTATTTGTAATATTTGCACTATCTTTAGTTTATCACTCACCCTATAAAGCCCACAACAATAAGAAAAGCAGTAGATAAGGCAATGGGGTTTCACTTTTATTAGGGCCCAAGCCCTGAAAGGGCGAAGGCCCTATTGTTTTCGTAAGGATTTTTTTTTTTTTTTTTTTTTTGTTGCCTTTTTGCCACTTTTGGGGCCCTTAACATGCTCAGAAACTCTTGAAACTTTGCACACAGGTCAGAACCCGCGGCCATCAGGGCCGGACTGAAGCTGGTACCCGGGCGTGGCAGGGGGGCTCGACAGCGCCCCCTGGAATGGGGTCCGAAATCTTGGTCCATATATCAAACACGCTTGCATGTAATAATATGAAACTCAGTACACATATAGATCTCATCGGGCCGCACAACTTTCGTGCTCTAAGTTTTACAAAAGCCCAACAGGAAGTCGGTTATTATACGTTGTTTGGAAAACGCATACAATGGAATGTGAAATACTCCTCCTAGGGAATTCATCCGATCGCCGCCAAACTCGGTGTGAATGAAGTCAAGACATTGAGGATGAATTCTTGCGAACAGATTTTTGATATCTCGAACGGTTTGGCCGTGGCGAGGAAACGAATTTATGGCGAATAATGGGACACAGGAAGTGTGTTATAACTTCTGCATACATTATCTGATCTTGCTGAAACTTCAGCAGTGTATTCGTTGTAAGAGGCCGATCACATGGATGTGACCTTTGTGAGTCAAAGTTATAGCGCCACCAACTGGCAACAGGAAGTGTGTCACTTTCAAAATGCTTTGAAATCACTTTCTTATTTTTACCCGATTTGCTTAAAACTTTATGTGTATAATGTAGACACACGGCAGATGTAGACCTGTGAAAGGATTATTGATATCTTAGATACTGTTGCCGTGGCAACGCATCAAACTTTAATATTCTTTTCGGATGCTTTTGAGACTCTTCACATGCTTGAAAATGCATGAAACTCGACAGACACATCACATTTATTATACAGTAGACATGTGCAAAGTTTCAGAAACGGGCGTGGTGGAATGGCTCAGTAGCGCCACCTTTAGTCAAAAATGGGGGCTTAGTTTTTCCTAGAATCACAAAACTTGGTAGGTGTATTGTTCTCATCAAGCAGGACACCTTTCTAATTTACAGTCATAACCTCAGACCCACAGGAAGTCAGATATTTTGGTTTGAATGTGGATCTTCTGGAGAATTTTCTCTCTCTCTCTGTGTGTCTGTGTGTGTGTGGGGGGAGGGGGATTTGTCTATTCCATTTAATCTTTGTTTTTCAAGGTTTCAGGGGCTTTTGGGGCCCTTAACGTGCTCAAAAACTCTTGAAACTTTCCACACAGGTCAGAACCCACGGTCATCAGAGCCGGGCTGAAGCTGGTACCCGGGCGTGGCAGGGGGGCTCAACAGCACCCCCTTGGACACGGTCTGAAAACTTGGTACATATATCAAACACGCTTGCATGAATTAATATGAAACTCGGTACACATATAGATCTCATCGGGCCGAACAACTTCCGCACTCTAAGTTATTAGCTCCGCCCAAAAGGAAGTCGGCTATTATGGGTTGTTTGAAAAACGCATGCTGTGGAATTTAATGTACTCATCCTAGAGAATTCATCCAATCGCCTCCAAACTCGGTCAGCATGAAGTCAAGACATTGAGGATGCTAAATTCAGGACGGATTTTTGATATCTCGAACGGTTTGGCCGTGGCGAGAAAACAATGGCGAGAAAAGAGAAACACGAAGTAATATAACTTCTGCATACGTTAACTGATCTTGATGAAACTTCAGCAGTGTGTTCGTGGTAAGAGGCCGATCAGATGGATGTAACTATTGTGAGTCAAAGTTATAGCGCCACCAACTGGCATATATATATATATATATATATATAAATATAGCTGCGAGCAGCGATGGAGGGCCCAAGCCGGTGACAACGCCACCCCGGTGGCTTTAGTGTAACTAAAGGCACCAGGGTGGCGGTGACACCGGCTTGGGCCCACAATCGCTGCTCGCAGCTATATTTTGTTTTTGTAGTGCTGTCATGCAAGCTATGTCTACAAAGGTTTTAACCAAATTTGAGTAAATTTGACTTAAGTATTTTTTATGCATGTCCTGATGTGTCATATTTTGCAGTGTTAACAATGCACTAATGTTAAGATTGCACCCCTGTGTTAATATTTTTCATAAGTACCCTATTCTGCTTTTTAGAGCAATTCTGGACAAAATGGGTCTGCTGGGGAGGGTAACCGTAACTCCCATTCAGGCAGAAAAAAAAAAAGTAAGAAAGTTTATACACACGTCTTTGCTGAAATGTATTGTGCTGTTGTTGTTAACAAGCCATGGGTAATTTTCTCTGCCTTAGGATTGCAAGTGTCCTGGGACATGTGAGGGTGTGAGTGGGAAACCCACTGCTGAAACTTGGCCCTGGTTTGTCCTCATGGATGAGGTGTTGGGACAGAGGCATTGCACCAACACCCCTGTCCTCATTGCCTCAATCCCTGAGGACACACCAGGGCCGAGTTAGGCAGTGGGTGCCCACGGTGAGGAGGAGCACCAGCACCCGCAGCACCAGCAGCAGTAGGAGCAGCAGCAGCAGCAGCACGAAGGCGGTGAGACAGAGAAGACATGCAACTACAGAGAGAAGCAGAGGCGAGGAGAGTAGGGAGAGGATGGACAGGCTGTTTTCTCTTCTTGAAAAATATATATTTTATATATAGTTTAACTTTTTTTCACTTATTTTTTAAAAGGAAAGAAAAATTTTGTACATTATTTATTTTTAAGCAACTTTAAATGTGTAAATAAAAGAGAAAGAATTGTTCTGGACATTGTTTATTTTTTGTAATGACGGTCATAATTTCTACATGAAACAAATTCTTCTATACCTTTTTTTTTTTTTTTTTTATAAAATTGTTAAATTAAAATAATTTGTTCTATTGGCTACATAAAAGTACTTTTTCCAACTATTTACAACATACCTTAAACATATCAAAATCAACAAACATTTACATTTACAGTACATAAAATAAGAAAAAATGATGTAGACTTTTATTCAGCTGAGCAGGGAGACCCTGGTGGTGCTGCTGGACCGGGATGGCCACAATAGAGACCCTGGTAAGGCCTCCCTGCTGGTGGGACATCATCTGGGATGGTCTCCAGAGTGTTTGAGTGCATATTTCCACTATGAATTAAGTTGTCAACCAACAGGTTTGCAGGGCTGACTCAGTCGACGGCTGCCATGTCTCTGAGATTTATTTCAGAAAGAGTATATTTCTGAAAAAAGTAATTTTAATAACTACTAAAACCGCATTGGGGAAAAACTACTGCTGCGTCCCATATGAAAGGGCGCATCTGAAGCGCTCGGACCGGTCTAGCCGGTCTATTATTCTTGTCGTCAAGCAACTGGGACAGCTGCCAATGACGAGCGGGATTAAAATTCAATAGGTTATTCAATATTCGGTTTTATATTCAAACAGGTTTGAAAACCTGTATGTTCACCATGGTCCATTTGTGTACATAATAAAAAGAATACACTAGCCTACAAAATCGCATCAAGGTAAGATGTAAGTGAACATTTGAACCTTTAAAAAATAAAAATAAAAAAATAAAAAAAAATATATATATAGGCCTATATATATATATATATATATATATATATATATATATATATATATATATAATTATATATATATATATATATATATATATATATGCCTATAAGTTTTATTTTATTTTCATATATCATTACATTATTTACGCAAGTTAACACCCAATACTTGAACAGTTTAATACTGGAAGTATTTCCCTAATTCACAGTCCTTTATTAACAAGACACCAGGGCTGCGTTCAGCCCCGACAAAACGTTGCACAACTTTTTTTAAACAGAAACGGTGATGCGTTGAACACACTGTTCTGATGACGCAAGAGTTGCAACTATGGCAGCTGAGAAGTCCATTCTTTGTGAAGAATTTTCTGAGCCTGATGAAGTCGGTATAAATATGTGTTTAATACTACAAAATATGCCCAATGTTACAGTTACTGCACTTGCCACCCAGAACAAAAGAGAACATCCCAATCGAGTGAAGGGATTGCTGAAACTGAAATGGAAGCACACATCTTACCTAATTCAGACTAAAACACATCTATTTAGCCTCACATACTGACTTTATTTGTAGTTCATACTGTTTTAATACCCTGTATTTTCTTTCTCATTTTTAGGAAAAGCACTTAATTACCATTGTTTATTTCTATACCAAAGGTCATACACTTGCAATGAAGCTAAAAATATAAACTGTTATGTTTTTCACTGACATAACGTATAAAACACTTGGGGTAAACCACGTTCAATATAACAGCCAACACTCAGGGATACTTAACTTCTTCTGAATTTATTTTTAAGGAACACAACTAATAATTACAAGTGGCAGTGCCACCTGCAGACACAATAGGGAATAGCAGTATTACATACATAACATAAACAACGACATCATTATGTTGATATCCTATATTTTTACAATAAAACTTACGACAAACATGTCTTCTAATATCCTCAGTTGTTGCGTATACCGAGCTGCATCAAACACATTTGTAAATTATTTTCCTTGAACCCATTGTGCGATTTCACTTTAATACTGCGTGCTTTATATACATGTTGCTGCTGATTGGACTGCACTTCTGACACACCCACCAAACAAGAGAAAATGTATCTCAAACCCCGTTGCACACCGTTTCCAGGAAACATGACGTTCAACCCGGAAACCGTAGCAAAACGTTGCGCACCATTTTGAACTTGAACGTGCCCCAGTTTTCATTTCATTAAGAGAACAAAATGTTTAAAACCAAATGCCTTACATTAGGCTGCAGGTAAGAAACTTTGTTTGAAATATGTTTTTATTTAAAGTATCTGCATTACACAAAATTGCCTAATAGTATTTTCAGTACAGTGTCTGTTCCAGGGGCGGAGCAAGACTCTCAGTACAGTGGGGGCGGAGCTTGCTTCATCAGGGGGCTCTCTGCTACCAAGTCATTTTAAAATTAAAACATTAAAAAAGAACGTAAAATATCTGATGAATGCATATGTAATAACGTGTCACTTGTTGAGCCAAGTACGCTTAAATAAAACACAAAGAAAAGCCACATTTTTTGACAAGTTTGTATTGATGAACAAAGAAAACAGTTTGCCAGTCAAGTAAAAATGTTTCAGCACCACGGACAGATTCTGCACATTCAGATCAAAGAGTATAGAAGTACTTCTATACTCTTTGTTCAGATGCTCCCAATATAGCCTACTGTAACAGAGCTGCCAACATTGTAAACTCCGAACCCATGCATGAGATAGCCTAGTCAAAGCCACGTAATTTCTTCATACGTTTGCGATATAACGAAATTTTTATTTTAATTACAATGGTCATGTTTGTGCTTTTTGATTAGGCCTATTTATTACGTGCAACATTTAAATTCATACTCAGAAACAGGTAAAGTTACCTTTAACCCATTCAGACCCTGCGTCCATTACAATGGACATCACATGTCGACCCCCCTTTTTTTTACTTCTGGAGCATTTCACCTAGTTTAAAGCCTGCAGTCCATTAGATTGGACGCTTGTCATCCAATCAAATGGTAGTAAAGCTTTGCATGTAGTAATTATAGAAAAAAACACTACTTTGAAGAGAAGCATGTCAGCACTTCACTCCAAACACAGAAGCAAGCAACATTTTCTGTGGTTTTATTTACATTTTTTTATATGTTTGTCAGTATTTCATAGTTTGTATGTAAAATAGAAAGATTGAACTTATTAATTAAAGTTAAAAATCGATTGTAGAATTTCACATTTTAAATCAGGATTTTTTCAAATGTGTCTGTCCATTAGAATGGACAGTGGGTTCAAAAGCCTGTTACTGAAATCACATTCCAGTAATTGAAGTCCAGTAATGCTGATTGAAATTTCTTATATAAAAATCTATATCACAGTACCGATACATTTTTTTTTTTACTTTTTCATATGCAGAATATATAGTTCTTGAAGTGCTTGAACATATAGCTGATGGAAGTATCTCAGATGTTGACTTTATGTGGAGTGATGATGAGGAAGATGGAGATGTAAGAAAAATATCCGTATTTAAAACTTTATAAAGTAAAATGACTAGCTTCCGGCCAAACGAAACATAGGATTTGACATAAATCGAAAGCGTAACTTGAAAATGAATTATTTTTTCTTACACGAACGCATCGCTTCGCTTCAATAGGCCTTTATTAACCCCCAAGAGCCATGGAGCACTTTTATCATGGATTGATGCACTTGTATGGACTTTCAAAACAGAAACAACCATTCACTGCCATTATAAAGCTTGGAAGCCAGGACATTTTTTAATATAACTACAATTGTATTCGTCTGAAAGAAGAACGATGTCATATACACCTAGAATGACTTGAGGGTGAGTAAATCATGGGCCAATTTAAATTTTTGGGTGAACTATCCCTTTATGGGTATAGTACACCCAAAAATTATATTTGTCATCACTTACTCATCCTCATGTTGTTCCAAATCTGTATGAGTTTCTTTATTCGGCTGAACACAAAAGAAGATATTTTGAAGAATGTCGGTAACTAGACAGTTGACAGTATAGCCATTGATTTCCATATTTTTTGCTACTATAGCCTATATTTCCTAATAACTACATATTATATTATTGTGATATAATATTATCATTATTAGTAATTATTTTGAAAATTATAATAACATTTATCAGTAATTTCTCAATATAGATATTACAACACCGTATAATTAATTACAGCAAAAGCAGATCAAATTACGAAATACAGTACAAATACAGTAAAGTACTATTTGGTAGTTTACAGTACTGATCTTGTGTACTGTAAAGTGAATTACAGTACAGTTACTGGAAATCGAAATACATGCATCATGCATGGCAACCGTGCTGCCAGTAATGTACTGTAGAAATACAAGAAAATCGCTAACAGAGAAATTGTTTCAAGGATGCACACAGGAAATTACTCTAACGTGAATTCGTTGATTGATTCCTAGGTTTATTTTGTTATGAATAAACAAATGTGCGATCTATAAAGCAAAAACCTTACAATTAAAGTTGAAATGTTGTAATG
This sequence comes from Squalius cephalus, assembly GCA_022829025.1. Taxonomy (NCBI): domain Eukaryota; kingdom Metazoa; phylum Chordata; class Actinopteri; order Cypriniformes; family Leuciscidae; genus Squalius; species Squalius cephalus. The sequence continues at coordinate 57,265,101 of CM040793.1, read as the reverse complement.
TTCAAGTTTTTGATCTAAAAAAGAAAGATTCGCAAAGAAAATGACTCTAACATGACCATATTGATTGATTCTAAGATATTTAGTTTATTACAAACAATGTGCAATCTGTAAAACAAAAACCTCAAAATTAAAGTTGAAATGGTATACTGTTGAAAAGTTTTTGACCTTGAGAAAAAGCTTTAAGTATATACTAACAATTTTTATGTTTATTATTTAATTTTATGTTGGTACATTTTTGTGAAGTACACCTGTTTTGACGTAACGTCCATTGAAATGGACAAAAAAAATTACAATTAAAGCAAAACATTTTTTTTAATTTTTTTATTTGGTCTCATTTATAGAAGCCTCATGAGCTGGGAAAATGTACTTTTATATTTTTCAGAAACCTAAAACATAATTCAGGTCTGAACGGGTTAATCAACCTTTTTTAATCAAATAATATAAAATAATTACTAATAGAAGTATTTTATTTAAATAAGTATTAAAATTTTATATTGATATAATAACTTATTTGCCTGGCTAAAAGCGGCATCCACCTCCGACTTCCGGTTATTAGCGGCAGCTGACGTCAGCTGCCAGTGGCAGCTACTTCCTGCTGCCAGCTGCTGATTTTTCGTAAAATTACAAAAATAAGGATAAATTAAAGCTGCAAGCAGCATTTATCAGGGTTCAAGCAGTTAAGGCCTTTAAGGACTTTAAGCACAAAAGCATCAAAAGTTATAAAGTTTTATTTAGCAAGCATGTAACCACTGACATCACAGATGGAAAAGACCATGTTCTAGCATGATTTACCATGATATACCACATTCTAGCATGATTTACCATAGTTTATCATGATTTACCATGGCTTACCATGATTTACCCTGTTCTAGCATAGTTTACCATGAATTTATCTTAGTTTACCTTGATTTACCATGTTCTAGCATGATTTACCATGATATACCACATTCTAGCATGATTTACCATAGTTTATCTTGATTTACCATGCTTTACCATGCTTTACCCTGTTCTAGCATAGTTTACCATGAATTGATCTTAGTTTACATTGATTTACCATGTTCTAGCATGATTTACCATGATATACCACATTCTAGCATGATTTACCATAGTTTATCATGATTTACCATGGTTTACCATGATTTACCCTGTTCTAGCATAGTTTACCATGATTTACCATGTTCTAGCATTATTTACCATGATATACCACATTGTAGAATGATTTACCATGTTTCTAGCGTGATTGACCATGATTTACCACATTACTAGCAAGTATGTGAAGTGTCAGTGCAAATGAAGTGATAAACACTGACAAAATATGATTGTGCTACAATAGTAATTGTTATATAAGTGATTTTTTAGTGTCTTATTGTTATATAAGTGATTTTTAGTGTCTAATGAATGCAAAAACACATGTGAGAAGACTTTATTAATAAGTAGAATGGCCAGCAGAGGGCAGTAGAAGACCACTTATTGGCTCACTTTCACTTCAAACCTCATGATTTTCACCAGTTTTCTGCACTAAAGCAAACCAGTTTTTCCATTTTAACTCCATAATGCATGCTAACACACACACACACACACACATACACACACACACACACACACACACACACACACACACACACACACACACACAGAGAGAGAGAGACAAATGTTGTTGTTTTTTCAATTCTATTGGGATATGTCATTATGAAAATATATTTAAATTGGCCTGCACGATGCGTTTTACAAATCCTTACAATTACAATAGGGTTTCAGCATTTCATGCTTGAACCCCTAATAAGAATGAAGGCTTTTTTCCAGTTATAGCGCCACCTATGGTCCGATCTCCATGAAATTCTGCATGCTTCCTCACCATGTTCTGACACATATGCTCATCAATTTTTGTGAAGTTCTGAGTTTTCCTTTGGGATTTATAGGTTTTTGAGTGTATTTTGCCACGCCCCATTTCTACATGACCCTGTTACAGCCACCCAAATGCCAAAGTTCAACTTTTTTTTGATAATTATTGATCTAGAGAGTCCAGAGAATTGTCCTAGACTGGTTTGGTTCCGATCGGGCGAAAAACCAGGGACTAGTTCGCAAAAGTAGGTTTTGGACAAAATTCGACATAGCAGAAAATTTTCCCTGCCTAAATCAAAATCGGAGATATCCACTTTGTCCACCTTGAGCCAAGGATTCCAACGATATAAGACACTTGATCCTGGGACAAACGGTATAAGAGTTATGAGCAATTTTGAACTTTTGGTTGCTGTAGCGCCACCTATGGGCCATTCGGGGTCATACTCTGATAGGTTGTCCCCAAATTGAGGCCTACCATCTGGCCAGGTTTCAAGTCTCTAGGCCTTACGGTTTGGCCTGCACGATGCGTTTTACAAATCCTTACAATTACAATAGGGTTTCAGCATTTCATGCTTGAACCCCTAATTATGTTTGACATCTCAAGGTCGCATGCACAGACTCATGTTGCAGTTGGAGCAGTCATCACCGAACAACAGGCAAATAAAATATTAAGCTAATTAAAGTTAGAAAAGTTCAGTGAGTGATTTTATTTTTCTTTTGTTCTTTGATCAGCATTAATGGTAGCAGCGAGTATATATGCTGTCAGTGCACTGATTCAATAGACAGAGGCTTACTGTTTTTCTTTCTCAACCATTTAAGACAAAACCGACTGTTTACGGGGATATTTGAACTTGAAAAAAGGTTGAATTTCCGTGGTTGAAACAACAATTCTTCTGATGCTATAAATTAACTAGAAGGATAATTGTGAGATATAAATGTGTATGTGTCCGTGCACTATACGAGAGGCGGCTCTTTTCGTGCTTTGTGAGTGCGCAGCACAGACAACAGCAGGCATGCAGACGTGTTCTCTCACGTCTTGCGCTTAAAGAATGCTATCAAGAAGAACACCGTTCCTGTCCAGTGATGCAAGACGAGCAGCTGGTGTGATTGCACTTTTCTTCTCTCTTCTTTTTCTCTGTCTTTTTTGTTTTTGTTACATACTGAGCAAACAAAAAAGCTGTTATAACAGCTGGTAAGGTGCGCCATCAGAGCGCTTAAAAGCTGTTTTTACAGCTGGTAAGACCTGCCAGTGAGAGAGAGAGAGACAGCGCACAGACAGGTGCACATTCCTGTCTGTGTTCGCAGTGACTGTTCCCCTGCGTGTTTCAGCACCAGTGAGAGCAGTCCCTAAAAGAGCTTACACAGATAGAGAGCGTCTTTTTAAAGATGACTTTCTATCTGTGTGTTTCTGGATGCGGTCGTTACCTGGGCTCACGGGATGGTCACGAACGCTGCCTCGTGTGTCTGGGCATTAAACACGCTGAGGCAGCGTTGGTGGATGAGTCATGTACCCATTGTGGGAAGATGACCATCGCGGAGCTGCGGTCGAGACTCACGTTCCTGCAAAGGGGCGGAGTCCCTGTGTCGCTGCCTCGATCCAATCTTCCTCAGAGGGTTGCTTCGGGCAGTGACATGGGTGACCTGAGGATCACTGTGAGCGCGTCTCCTTCGGGGGACCAACCCCCTAGGAGCCCTCACCCCTCTCATGCTCCGCAGCCAATTGAGCCCCCATTGGAGAAAGCTGGACCATTCTCGCGGTGTGTACCGGTTGTCTCCTTTAGGGCTCCCTGTGAGGATCAGATGTCGATCGCTGCATCGGAGGGTGGGTCAGACTTCTCTTCGGATGACGACTCGGCACTGTTACCTCCTTCGGGTGTGTCAACGGTGCCTGAGACGGACCCGGAGATGATGGCCATGCTTTCCCGGGCCGCCAACGGGGTCGGGCTCATGTGGAATCCTCCACTGTGTCCCGAACCCTCGAGGTTGGACGATTGGTATCTCGGGGTGGCGCGCGCTGGTTCTCAGCAACCCACCCCAGTGCCTTTCTTCCCGGAAGTGCATGAGGAGCTTACGGGGACGTGGACGGCACCTTTTACTGCCAGAAACCGTTCCGGTGGCTCCTCCTCCCTCACCACCCTTGATGGCGGGGCAGCTAAGGGATACACGCGCATCCCGCCAGTGGAACGGGCCGTTGCTATGCAACTGTGCCCTAACTCCACTTGGCGCGGAGAACCGTGTCTCCCTTCACGGGCCTGTAAGTACTCGTCGGATCTAACCGGCAAAGCTTACAAGGCCTGTGGGGAAGCTGCCTCTGCCGTGCACGCCATGGAGTTGCTGCAGGTTCATCAGGCCAAGGCACTGAAGAACCTGCACGAGGGTGGTCATGATCCCCAAGTTCTTCAGGAACTTCGTATCGCGACTGACCTCGCGCTTCGTGCGACGAAGGTGACCGCGTGGTCGGTGGGTCGTGCGATGTCCACCATGGTGGTCCAGGAACGCCATCTCTGGCTGTGTCTGGCGGACATGCGGGAGACCGACAAGCTCCGGTTCCTTAACTCCCCCATGTCCCAGACCGGCCTCTTCGGCGACGCGGTCGAGAACTTCGCCCAGCAGTTCTCGGCTGTACAAAAGCAGACTGAGGCCATCCGTCACATCCTGCCGCGGCGGCCAGCCTCCTGCGTCTGCCTCCGCTCCCGCGCCGCAGCAGCAGCCTCCATCCAAACGGCGCCGTGGAGCCAGTCGCAGGCGGGCGACCCAGAGATGGCAGGGACTGCTCTCCAGGAGACGATGACTGCATCGCTCCATCCCCCGGAAGAGGGCCGTGTGGAAAATCTTTGTTTTCCTTTTCTTTTTGTTCCGCCGCTGGCCTCAAAACCAGCGGTACCCAAATTTTCAATAAAAGAGCAGTTTCTTCCGTCTCTGGGTGCGGAGAGGGCCCGGAGAGCAGTGGGGGGAGAGAATCCTCACCACTCTCATCCGCCTCTTCTATCGCCAGCAGGCAGCAGTGTGCAGTTCGAGAACGCAACCAAGCCGTCTCCTGCACCTCCCGCCTCGTGGAACCAGGTAAGTGTTGCGCAGCACACTCAGACTCCGCTACGGGCCGCCTCCCAGAGAGAGCCTCCCGAGCCGAGCCCCTGTGTTCCACCCCGCTGCCCCACTCCGGGTACGCCTACGGTCCCTTTGGTCCCGCTTGTACGGTCTCTGCGAGCCTGGCTAGCGCTCCCCAGTCCGTCTCGCTGGCTCATTCGGACCATCAGGCTCGGCTATGCGATTCAGTTCGCCCGGCGTCCCCCCAAGTATCGGGCCATCCACTCCACTACAGTGAGAGCAGCCAATGCCCATGTCTTGCGCGCGGAGATCGCAGTCCTACTGGCGAAGGACGCGATAGAGCCGGTCCCTCCAGCCGATATGAGGTCAGGGCACTACAGTCCCTACTTCATTGTGCCCAAGAAAGGTGGTGGGTTACGACCGATCTTGGACCTGCGAGTTTTGAATCAGAGCCTTCACAGGCTACCGTTCAAAATGCTCACGCAGAAACGCATTTTCGAATGCATCCTTCCCCAAGATTGGTTTGCAGCGATCGACCTGAAGGACGCATACTTTCATGTCTCGATTCTTCCTCGACACAGGCCGTTTCTGCGCTTTGCGTTCGAGGGTCGAGCATATCAGTACAAGGTCCTACCCTTCGGGCAGGCCCTGTCTCCCCGGGTCTTCACGAAAGTCACGGAGGGGGCCCTTGTTCCCATGAGAGAACAGGGCGTTTGCATTCTCAACTATCTCGACGACTGGCTCATACTAGCACACTCTCGAGATCAGTTATGCGAACACAGGGACCTCGTGCTCAGGCACCTCAGCCAGCTGGGCCTTCAGGTCAACTGGGAGAAGAGCAAACTCGCCCCCGTGCAGAGGATCTCTTATTTCGGTATGGAGTTGGATTCGGTCGCACAGACAGCGCGCCTCACAGAGCAACGCGCTCAGTCGATGCTGAACTGCTTGAACACGTTCAAGGGCAGAACGGCGGTCCCACTGAAATTCTTTCAGAGGCTCCTGGGGCATATGGCAGCGGCAGCAGCGGTAACTCCGCTCGGCCTGCTCCATATGAGACCGCTTCAGCACTGGCTTCACGGCCGAGTCCCGAGATGGGCGTGGCATCACGGCACTCACCGGGTGGCAATCACACCGGCGTGCAGCCAGACCTTCAGTCCGTGGTCAGACCCCTCGTTCCTCCGGGCAGGAGTCCCCTTGGAACAGGTGTCCAGGCATGCTGTGGTTTTCACAGATGCCTCTGCCACCGGCTGGGGTGCCACGTACAACGGGCATGCAGTGTCAGGGGTGTGGACGGGCCCCCAACTGCACTGGCACATCAACTGCCTTGAGTTGCTAGCAGTACGTCTCGCTCTGAGCCGCCTAAAAAGGCCGCTACAGGGCAGAGACGTGCTGGTCCGTACGGACAACACTGCAACCGTTGCGTACATCAACCGTCAAGGTGGTCTACGCTCCCGTCGCATGTCGCAACTCGCCCGCCATCTCCTCCTTTGGGGTCAGAAGCATCTGAGGTCGCTTCGAGCCATGTATGTCCCCGGTGTGCTCAACCGTGTGGCCGACGAGCTATCACGAGCTGTGCTCCCGGGAGAATGGCGACTCCACCCCCAGGTGGTTCAGCTGATCTGGAGAGAGTTCGGAGAGGCTCAGGTAGACCTGTTTGCCTCCTCAGAAACCTCCCACTGCCGGTTGTTTTACTCCCTGACCGAGGGAACTCTCGGCACGGATGCACTGGCACACAGCTGGCCCCGGGGCCTCCGCAGATATGCATTTCCCCCAGTGAGCCTACTTGCACAGACCCTGTGCAAAGTCAGGGAGGACGAGGAGCAGGTCCTTCTGGTGGCTCCCTATTGGCCCACCCGGACTTGGTTCCCGGAACTCATGCTCCTCGTCCCTCCCTGGCCCATTCCTCTGAGGAAGGATCTTCTGACTCAGAGACGGGGCACTCTTTGGAACCCGCGTCCGGACCTCTGGAAACTTCATGTCTGGTCCCTGGATGAGACGCGGAGGTTCTAGGTGACTTACCCCCAGAGGTACTTAACACCATCACTTCTGCGCTAGCGCCGTCTACGAGACGTGCGTACGCCTTGAAGTGGAGCCTGTTCGTCGAGTGGTGTTCCTCCCGCAGAGAGGACCCCCGAAGATGTTCGATAGGGTCAGTGCTTTCCTTCTTGCAGCAAGCGTTGGAGCGAAGGCTGTCTCCCTCCACCCTTAAAGTACATGCTGCTGCTATTTCAGCATATCATGACCACATAGATGGCAAAACAGTTGGAAAGCAAAACCTGGTCGTCAGGTTCCTTAGGGGGGCGTCCTCGTCCCCCCTCCATACCCTCTTGGGACCTTTCCCTGGTGCTCCGAGCACTTCAAGATGCTCCCTTTGAGCCTTTGCAGTCAGCAGACTTAAAGCTTCTCTCCTTGAAGACTTTGCTGCTGATTGCACTGGCCTCGATCAAGAGGGTAGGGGACCTGCAAGCATTTTCGGTCGACGAATCGTGCCTAGAGTTCGGGCCGGGTGACAACCATGTTGTACTGAGACCCCGGCCTGGCTATGTGCCCAAGGTTCCTACCACTCCCTTTAGAGATCAGGTAGTGAACCTGCAAGCGCTGCCCCTGGAGGAGGCAGACCCAGCCCTGGCTTTGCTCTGTCCCGTTCGCGCTCTGCGTATGTACGTGGACAGAACCCAAAGCGTCAGGACCTCAGACCAGCTCTTTGTCTGTTACGGAGGCCAGCAGAAGGGAAAGGCTGTCTCCAAGCAGAGGATGGCTCACTGGATAGTGGATGCCATCGCCTTGGCTTACTAAGCTCAAGGCGTGCCCTGCCCGCTCAGGTTGCATGCACACTCCACGAGAGGCGTTGCATCCTCTTGGGCGCTGGCACGTGGCTCCTCGCTAACAGATATCTGTAGAGCTGCGGGCTGGGCGACACCTAACACGTTCGCTAGATACTATAGCCTACGTGTAGAGCCCGTGTCCTCCCGTGTTCTCACCCTAAACAGGTAGAAGCACTATGAGTACCAGCTCTGTCGGCTTGCTGCACCCTACTGTGCACCCTTATTGCTCCAGAGTTAAAACCTGTAGAGTCCTCCAAACAGTCCTCCAGTCCTCAGTTCGGGCACGCTTTCCCAGTGTTATCCAATAATCTCACTGTATGGGTTATCACGGAACAACAGTGAAGGATACTCTTGGTGTAAGCCCTCTCCTATCGTCCTTCCAGGCAAGAAGGTGTAGAGGCTTGCCTAGGGCGCTGGATGGGGTGAAGCAGCTGTGGCACTTTGGTAGGGATTCCTATTCGTCGTTCACCACGACGTACGTCGTAGTGACCGAACGATAGGGAACATCTCGGTTACATATGGTAACCCTAGTTCCCTGAGGGAGGGAACGGAGACGTACGTCCCGTCGCCACATCTGCCGCTACCCGCCAGGGCGACCAGCTTTTCAGGCTTGGCTCCTCAGCAAAAAACTGAAGTGCAATCACACCAGCTGCTCGTTAAATACCCGCGCTGCGAGGCTGCACAGCTGATGCAAATGATTGCACGCCAATGTGCATTGGCTTGTTTTAGTTCACTCGAAGTAGATTGGCCTCTCTAGCGAGATTCCTATTCGTCGTTCACCACGACGTACGTCTCCGTTCCCTCCCTCAGGGAACGAGGGTTACCATATGTAACCGAGACGTTCCCCTTTAAGAGTTTTCTATTAAAACGGTGTCGTGTTAGCGGCCCCTAAGTTAATAACTAATGATCGTTGCGACTGAAGTGAATCAATCAAAGCTAAATTTAGCTGGACAATAACTTTATTTTAGAGCTGCTATAAAGCCAAAAAATCTCTGTTACTTTAATTTCCTATTATCACTGTAAAGCCGCTTTGATAGCATGGACCGGGAATTGTTCACCGGAACAATAATCTACATTGTTAAAAGCGCTATATAAATGAAGATGACTTGAGTCCTCTTAAGGTAGGTACAAGTATGCAATTAAATCTCAAAATAATTTTTACATCATATACTAGAATTGTTTGGGGTTGGGGTAACTTAAATGGGATGTCTAATGCTATTTCATGCATTCTGACTTATTTACACTGTTGAAGAGTTGGATTGTCGTGCAACATGGCCAAAGTTTATGAGTTGAAAGTATGACGGAGTATTTCTGTGCCAGTTTTTTTTTCGAGTATGGACCTGTATGATGTCATAAAGGGCTTGTATAGGCACTTCTCCCAGAAGAGCGAGCGCACACAGACATCAACCAGAGCGAGAGCAAGAGCAATCCCCATCAACGTGCAAGTTCAGTTGAATTTGAGGAGCTAGGAAGAGCATAGTCTAGTATTTGTCATTGAATCATAGCCATTACTGTCTTAATTAGCCCCTTTGTTGCACTTTGCCACATTTGAAAAAATGGGATTTCGGCCTAATACGACAAGATGACCATCCGAATCGTGCAGGTATATGCGCCGACCACAGCAGCCGAGGACGACGAGATCGAGCAGTTCTATGAGGACGTCGAAGCAGCCATCGTACCCCGCGCAACATACCACATCCTGATGGGCAACTTCAGCACCAAGGTGGGGCGGGGGCTCGACAAAGATAAGTTTGCTGACCCCTTCAGCAGCGGCGACTGGAACGACCGGGGCGAGCGGCTGGCAGCCATGGCCGAGTCCAGTTGAATCTACATCGGCAACAGCTTCTTCCAGAAGCGCCTCGGCCGTTGCTGGACGTGGTTGTCGCCAAACGGCACTATGAAAAACGAACTCGAGGGCCCTCTGCAGCCACCTCCGCCTCCTCCAAGACGTCTCTGTCATCGGCAAAGCATTCTGCACAGGTAGCAACCACCGACTGCAGCGTGTCAAACTGACCATCGACTCCAGGGTGGAGAAGCACGCACTGGCAGCCAGCAACCAGGCACAACGGCAGACAGCTATTGACCCAATCATCTTCCGGCACTATGTCGACAGTGCCGACTGGGCTTAGACCGACGAGGACATCACGAGCGACTGGGACCAGTTCACAGAGCGGCTGCGAAAGGCACGCAACATTGCTCCAAAGCCATGCACAAAAGACCAGACCAGCGGAATATCAGACAACACCGAAGCCCACCTGCTGAAAAGGCGGCAAATGAGAATACGCTGACCATGTGGAATACGGTCTGCTGTGCAAGCTGGTCATGGCATTGCTCAAAACCGACCTGGAGCAGTACAAGTGCAGCCCGCCTGCTAGCAGCGGCCAAGCAGAAGAGGAGAAGAAGTGCAGACGGCTGATGCAGCTGAAGCGTGGTCAGGTGCCGGCGCTAAAGACACCAGACGGACGGACGGATGAGAAGAACCCGGCTGGGCATGCAGCCATTTCTACACAGACCTGTTTGCCAGCAAGATGCCAGTCGACCCGCCCGAAATGCAGCACGACGCCATACCAGCCATCCCGTCAGTGTTGACCAGTGAGGTCAGGCACGCGATCCAGAACATCCAGAAAGACCGGGCGCCAGGGCTGGATGGAATTGAGGCCGCACTGCTCAAGGAGGGCAGACCGACGCTCTGGGCAGCATTGACCAGCCATTTCAGCCACTACATGGTGCAGAGACAAACACCGGATCAATGGAAAACGGCCAAGACAATGCTGCTGTACAAGAAGGGTGACATCGAACAGCTGAGCAATTATCGGCTCATCTGGCTCCTGCCGACCACGTACAAGGTCTTCACCAAGGTGCTGTACAACCGACTAGCCAGGCAGTTGAACGAACAACAGCCACCCGAACAGGCCGGCTTCCGGTCTGGCTACAGCACGATGGACCACATTCATGTACTGAACCAACTGCTCGAACGCTGCCGGGAGTACAAGATGCCCTTGGTGCTGGCCTTCATAGACTACGAGAAGGCCTTCGACAACGTGGAGATCAACGTCGTACTGCTCGCTCTCCAACAACAGGGTGTCACCGACGAATACGTGGCCCTTTACAGGAGCTGAACAGCGGATGCGCCACTAACATCACCCTGTTCGACCGGCCACTGTGCATCCTCATTGCCAGAGGCGTCAAGCAGGGCGACCCCATCTCGCCCAAGCGGTTCACGGCGTGTCTGAAACGTGTCTTTCGACAGCTCGACTGGGACAACAAGGGTATCAGCGTTAACGGCCAGTGGCTCGGCCAGTGGCTCAGTCGCTCGACCAGCTCGACCATGAACCAAGACAAAGTGGATGCACAACCCCCAGGCCGCCAACAACAACATCCTTATCGGCCAGAAGGAGATAGAGCAGGTCGACAGCTACGTCTACCATGGCCAGGAGGTGACTGCTGGGCACAAGAACAACCGCAAGCTGGCATGCCGACGGAGGGCCGTCTGGGCCAGCTATGCGTCCATAGCAGAGGTGGTCACCAACACGGCCAACAAACAGGCCAAGAAGCGCTGGGCCGGACATGCCGGACGGGTGATGGACGCGGCCGTGACTGAATGGCTGCCACTCGACATCAAAAGACAGCTCGGCCGCCCCGCACCCCGATGGCGGGACTTGCACAGACAAAACATCGGCAGAGACTGGATAGCTCTGGCCAGGGACCGAAAAGCCTGGTGAAGTTGTTGTGGCCACCGTCGAAAGACCGAAATACAGGCCGATTGGAGATTGAATTAAAAAAATGTGGTACTTAACGTAAGCATCAGCATTGCTGAAAGGGCATTCTGGTTTATTTAATATTGTTTAAATTTAAGTCAATGAAGATCAGAGATAGGAGAGATATATACTTACTTTCCTATCTCTGATCTTCATTGACTTAAATGAAAATCAGAGATAGGAAGGATATATACTTACTTTCCAAGAGTGAAAACTGTAGTTGCTACGGTTATGTTTTGTTGTTTGTAGATTGAATCAATCAATGTTGGACCAAAAGTTCCTTCCCGTACAACTGGGGCCAACCATGGTGCCAAGGGAAAAATTTTGCCATCTGGTCTGTTTTTTAAATGAGGAAATTCACATACATATGCATCAAATCCAAATCCAAATATATAGTAGTATGTATAAAAAATGTTCTTACCCCAGTACACTGGGCTGGTTGTAAGAAAGCCTGTAAACAAAAAAAAAAAATTCATTTGGGAACAGTTGTGATGTCTTGTAATTATCTACACGCAAAACTTGTCATTCAACATTTTGTAACGTCTGTTGTAGATGATGTGTCTCAAGGCCTCATTATGCTTCTGCGTCAAATCCACGGCGTAGCTACGGCGTCGTGGCCGCTTTATGGTTCTGCGACGGGTTGCGTTGCATCGCGGTGCATTTCACCGCCAGAACGCTAGGGGGGTGTGTGGTTCGCGAATCTCTTTGCTAGTTTGTTTTGGTTACGTGCGCCGGTTCTGCTTTTTCATTTCCGACAATGGCGAGCAAAAGAGAGAGAGTGTTGTTGCAGCTGGAGCTAATCGACGTTGAACAACATATGATTTTATTGCAAATGTTTAATCGCAGAAGAAAAAGAAGACGTCAGCGAAGGTGGTCTGTACGACCAGTGCACAAAGACAGGGAAAGGATTGGCGGGAGGGGGAAACCGGAAAAGCTACACTCCGGAAATGATGTATAATCTGACCAATCACAGCCCTTGCGGTCTGCATCGTGTAGTTACAATTTTTTGGAGGTGCACGTCAAGCTACGGCGGAGGGGTCGGAGAGGGGTTCGCAGTGACGCAGAGGGGTCTGCAGGGGTACGCTGTCGATTCGACGCAGAAGCATAAAACAGGCTTTACAGTGGGCTGATCTAAAGCTCATAATTGACTTTATTATTGTTAAAACTCTGCAGGACATTACACCAAAACCAGTTACGTATCAAATAAAAGATCTAACAATAACTTTCAATGCTCTTTACAGTCTTGCCCTTTAATACCTCAGCACCTTTCCACACACTTTAGTCCTTTGTAGCCACTCTTTCTGAATAGAATACTATACAATACCATTTCATTTATAACATTAGCACAAAATTAAAATAAAAGTCAATTGCAAACCATAATTAAAAAACATAAATTGTAAAAACAGAATTTAGGAAAAATTAAAAGAGATTCCCTTTCCTTTCCTTTGTCAATTTACAAAGTGTTAAGACAATCTAGATCAGTGACTTCCTCAAATCCTAACAGTTTTTTGCAGTTTGAAAACTGTTTTTAACAGAAGCCGCCATATAAACATAACTTCTGCAAAACAAAAGCTCAGTTACTGCCATTACATAAAATACAGAAATGTGTGATTTGAGTGGATTGCTTTCCCTGGGCTCTGAATAAAATCCTGTTTCCAACACACAAGTGTAATCCACCAGCTTATATGAATATACATATAATATAAACACTGAAATTCATAATATTGCAAAAAACAGAGATAATAAATATGATGTTTCATAATGCATGTATGAATAAGGTCAAATGTATTACATTTAAGCAAGAGTTCATAGAAACACAAACATCTAAATGCCATTGTCATGATGCTTCCCCTTTAATAAATCCGTATGTGATCTCATGAGAATATGTGTGCAAGTAGAAAGTGTAGTTCCCTTTCGACAACAGTTCACCAGTATTGCATAGCTATACACTATAGGAAAACTATTTTTCTCGAGAATATTGAAGCCTTTATTTTAAAACGCAATGCAGCTGCACAGCAATTACAGTGCAGGCTGTCTAAGCACGCTGATTGGCTGGGCTGCGGCAACTGCACGAACCTATGGCGAAGCAGCGAGGACGAGCAAACCTATCAGGACGCTTCCCGGCTCGCGCGGGCGTGGCAGCTGACTATAAGCGGCCCATTTCGCCATTAGAATCAGATTTAATTTCCTTCAGTGAACGACGCATCTCTTTGCTGACTTCTCTGGACAAGAAGCCTCTCTCACCGTTGAACAGCCCGGCAGCGGAACACAGCGACCTGCAGCAGCAGCTCAGCGACCGGCAGCCTCCTGCTCAGCTTCCTGAAGCTTCTCAGCATCTTCACCCGGCCGTCGAAGAGCTGGGTCTCGACTGGTCTACACCGGAAGAGCCTGCTAGAAGTCGACTCGATGAGTGGTTCCTGTCGGGGTCGCCAATAGGCCCCTCGCCAGCGGCCAGCTCCATTTTTCCCCGAGGTCCACCAGGAGCTCACAAAGCTCACAGGAGCTCCCTACTTGGCCCGACTGCATACTTCAACCTCAGCGACGCTCTCAACAATTGACGGCACAGAGGAAAAGGGGTATGAGAAACTGCCCCCCCTGGAGGAAGCGGTGGCTGCACATCTTTGCCCTCCCACTGCCGTTGGATGGAGGTCTAATGTGGCACATCCTTCTAAGGCGTGCATAACGACTTCAGCTCTCGCCGGCCGAGCCTACACTTCCGCTGGTCAAGCTGCTTCAGCCCTGCACACTATGTCGGTCCTTCAAGTTTTCCAGGCTAAACTCCTCCGCTCCTTGGACGAGTTTGCACCGGAAAACTAGACCTTCAAGGATCTGCGCAGCACCACCAACCTGACATTGGATGGAGCATGGCCAGCCTGGTGCCGTTAGAGCGCCACCTGTGGCTTAACCTCACAGAGATTAAGGACGCAGACAAAACTGCTTTCCTGGACTCCCCGGTTTCCACCTCTGGTCTCTTCAGCCCATTGGTAAAGGGTTTTGCTGAGCGCTTCACTGAAGCACAAAAGTCTTCGCAGGCCATGCGACACTTCCTTCCCAAGCGCTCCAGCTCGGCTTCAGGTCACTCAGCCCTGCCCAGAAACAGAAACCAGCCAGCGCTTTAAACCAGCCAACCACTTCCCCTTTCCAAAGCACCAGGGTCCCCGGCCTAAACTTACGCTGGACCCGGAGCCTCGGAAGCCGTCCTAATCCAGCAGAAAGAAAGAGAAGGGGGCCCGGTCTCGCTGTGCCTGGACCACCCCTGAAAATAGCTTGCGTGCTTCTTCAGTTCAGGCGGATGGAGATGTTTTGATTGCAAACAACGGGCCCGTTTCAATTTATGCAACCACCTCTTTACGCATTCCCTCCAGCCTCGATGCTCCCTCAGGTCATCGAATGGATCAGGGAGAACAAGTGTGCAGTCCTCTTAATAGCCCCTTTCTGGCGGACCCAGACATGGTTCCTCGAGTTGATGCAGCTGCTAGAGACAGCTCCCTGGCCTATTCCACTGAGGAAGGACCTCCTTACGCAGGCGAACAGGACAGTCAGTCAGCTCGGAACCTAGACCCATATTCATGTGAAGTACCACTGGTACTTTATTTTCTCCACGAGCTGCTGGACGCCCTCCACGCTCAAAGCGTATACAGTGGCCAAAGCAGCCTTCCATGCTCCTGTGGCCGGCCAATCTTTAGGGAAAAGCGACCTGATTGTACCCTGGGTGGCCTGTATCAGGGACGCTTGGTCTTGCACTTGCCACTTGGTTTGGCAGGGCGCAGTTTTCCACCGCGTCGTCGAACAGCCCAACCTGGAAAATTGGGGAGACCATGCATGCAAAGAGGAAGTGGCTTGCCCACAGGCTTTGTAAGCTCTGCCCCTAAGAACGGACGAGAACTCACAGGCCTGAGAGGGGAGACGAGGATCCCCCGTCCAAGAGGCAGCAGCCGCCGGACACAGGTGTGCCGCGACAGGCCGCTCCACTGGAGCCGCTCCACTGATAGCCTTGTAACCCTTCACTGCTCCTCCGTCAAAGGTAGTGAGGAGGGAGGAGCTACTCAGGCAGTCTCTGGCAGAGAAAGGTGCCATCCACGACCTGGTAAGCTCTCCATGCACTTCGGGAAAGAAAAGGCACTGGGGCGGTGGGCTGAGAACCAGCGCGGCCTGCCCCGAGAAACCCTCTCCAGAGCTCAGCTCACCCTCCGATGCTGCAATCGGCTTTCTATCTTCTGGAGGGGAACCGAATGAAACGGCTGGTCGGTCCATTACAGAGGGACCAGTGCGGAGCTCCACCGGCTGCGGTGTGATAGAGGAGTGAGGGGCCCACAGGGATTGGTTACTGGGTGGGGAAGCCATCACTATGATCCTCTGATCACCCATCCCTTACGGCACCCTAGAGTGGAGCGTGGTAATGGGGACTCCACCTTCGCGGACGAAGGCGAGTCTCGATCTTAATACCACGATAGTCATGTTCCCACAATGAGAACATGAACTATCCACAAAAGCTGCTTCAGCATGCTGTAATCCCAAACATGTGATGCAACTAATGTGACCGTCAGAGGGGGAAAGGGAACGATCACATCCAGAAACGCACGGGTAGAATGATATCTTGAAAAAGACGCAAACGCACCCGTGTTGCTCTTTCAGGAAATGGAAAACTCACCAGTGCTGTAGCACACAGGGGAATGATCGCGGCAACACTGACAGCCTGTAACAGTGAAGCACTCACTCTCTTCGCCCTCAACCTGCCATCAGACAAACACAGAAATGTGATGCTGTTAAAACAGCAGTTGAGAGATCAGAAAGTTTGTGACCACCGCTGCACTTGCGCTGTAGAACCACCAGCACCGGTAGAGACTTCCTGAAGAAGCACCGACACACTCGCTTGTTATAATATAACAACACTCTTCAGAGACATCGACATGAAGACCGATCGGCTCCGAAGCGCAAGACAACTGGTGCGTGCATCCACTTCCGTATTTATACCCGTGCCGCGGGGCGGAGTGTGAGATGCAAATCTCAAACACCAATGTGCATTGGCTCGTTTTAACAGTACTCGAAGATGACAGGCTCCCTAAGCGTGATACCAATCAGTCGACACGTCGACTACGTCGAACGTGAGTGACTGAAAGGGAACAGAGAAAATCATTCACTGCTCTTAACTAAATAACTTTTGTAGCTTTAATAAGGATTCATTTATATTTACTTTATAAATTATGCAGTGCAGAGTGTTTGATCGCTTTATTACATTTCTGTATATTTCCTACCTGTTGGTGGTACGGGGGGTCATATTTAAGACATCAGTAGCTGTATTAGTATCAGTGATACTGGCTTTCATTCATAAAAAGATGTCATTAAACAAGTATTTAAAATATACTGTCTTTATTTAGTCATTTTATGTTGTTTCTACATTAATCTGGAGATTAAATGTGAAATTATTAAATGATAAAATATAAGTCCAAACAAACGCTGACACGTGACAATAATACTATAAGACAATTACATAGCATTATTTTTTCTAGGAAATTTATATGAGAATTTTGAGTGAGGAAACCGACAGAAAGTGGCCACTCATTCAGTTTTCGAGATGCTAGGCCACAATTGAAGATTTCGAGACACTGTGTCCACAGAGGAAAAGTTTCCCATGGCTGAATGACGACGTTAGAATTTTAATTTGATCCAATTTTTGTAGTGAACACATATTTGTAATACCTCTAGCTAGTCCCGGTTTCCAGAAAACGTTGAATGTGGCTTTAGACAGTTTGTTTGGTAGACATTTTATTTAAAGTTCCTGTCATAATAAAAACTATTTTAGTCTAAAAAGTATTTAAATCTGTAGCACCAAGTTTCATCCCAAAATTCCACTGTCCGTGAAGCCACTATTTTGTACAATGTAATAAATGCTACGTGGGATCTCCATTTCTCAGCTCTGGAAGGCTCTAGAGACATGAGAGCAAGATTGGAGGCTCTAGAGTCTTCCAGAGCTGAGATATGAAAGCTTTAGCGTAAGTTCTGCCAGGAAGACTCAATCAGCATGTCATATATTACCTCACTTCTAACCAATCATGTGCTAACACTCGCAGTATAAAAGACTGGTACTTACATTTGTCTGAGTTCGCAGATGCTGACGCTGCCAATTACCTCCATCCTCCCCAACCACCACCAAGATGGTACCTTCCCCTTCATCCTCCTCACCACCACCAGGATGGTCCCTTCCTTTACCTCCAGGGGGTCGGCTGCGTCCCTGCCTTTGTCTTCAGGCAGGATATGCAGCTTCCGCTACCCTCGCATTGTGCGCTAAGGACGGGGCCTACGCCAAAGAACTTTATAAATTTATGCTTGCTGGGCTGTTAATAAATATACGCTTGTTATATCAATTTATCTCCCGAGTCTTTCTGGTAGAAATGGAGATTCCATGTAGCATTTATTCCATTGTACAAAATAGTGGCTTCGTGGACAGTGGAATTTTGGGATGAAACTTAGTGCTACAGACTCAGGGGAGCCCGCGAGGGTGATCGCAAAAGGCCCAAATGACCATTAAATAAGAGGTATCTGTCATCCCAATTCACCCTATGACCCCTCCGAGTCATTATGCGTCCAATGGCAGCTTATTTGTATGGCCGTTTGTCCACGAACCTCCTATATGTACTTCTTATATTATTCAACAACATTTTATTGTAATCTACTATTTCTTTTAGATTCTTGACACAAGGATTGCACAGCTCTGTAAAGCACATGGTGGAAGTGCTTTACAGGTGCACACATTCTCTGGTGGCGATCCTTCACTAACAAGAAACATGTGGATGACAGTCACGTTTCTTGTCTGAAGGTAAATGAAAATCTATAAAATAAATCTCAGGGGCAGCCCTTACGAAAAAGAAGTTTATTCAAGTGTGCTATTAGTATACTTATTTTAAACTAAAAATAAGAAAGTATACTTTCAGTCTACTTTTTTATGTACTTCTCAGAAATATACTTCAAATTCCACTTAAGTATACTTGACTTATACTGACAGAAAAGTCTAAGTATATTTGGCCTATACTTGTTGATCGAGATATACTTAAAAGTATAATTAAGTATTCTAAGTATTCTTGGCTTGTGCTTGTGTTTACTATTTTGATTGAGTAGCTTATTAAATACTTTTTTAAAAACATAATATTACACACCGTCTTATAAACTAGCCTAACATGTTCAGCTTTATATAGTAACAAACTTTCGGGTGGAAGAGCTTATAGAGCAAATAAAATAAGCATGGAAATTAAGTTTATTCAATTGTTCTATTAGTATACTTTTCAACTAAAAAGAAGAAAGCATACTTTCAGTCTACATTTTATATACTTCTCAAAAATATACTTGATTACACTTACTTTAAGTGTACTTGACTTACTGAGAGAAAAGTCCAAGTATATTTGGCCTATACTTGTACTCAATCTTTTGATCGAGATATACTTAAAAGTTTAATTATTCAAAGTATACTTGGCTTGTAGTTGTGTTAACTCTTTTGATCGAGTAGCCTATTAAATATACTTTTTTTATATTGTTTTTCATATACAGTCTTATGAAACTTTGTTTGAAAATATTGATTAAAATATTTATATAAAACAGATATGTTTCTAATTCTGCGTATCTGGATTTTAGTCCACTGGTGTACATAGGAATTTACTTTAATTCAACTTTTCCAAACTAAAATTAAGACATTTATTACACTATTTGAGAAATGTAAACATATTTACAGCATTAAAATTGAATGCCAAAATCAGAATCTGATATTGACGGAAATCCGTCGTATACTCTAGTATAGCGACTGAGAACTTTAATCCCTGTATATATTATACAAGTGTATTACTGAATATAAAATTACATACATTATGATATATTAGTAAATATATGTCTCACATTTTTAAATATATGAAAATTCTTTGTATTATTCAATATATTGTAATATTAGCATAATATATTGTTCTGTATATTTTCAAATATACTGTTAAACCATTCAATATATTGATCATTCATATATAGGGAAATATATTTTCTTTTCATAAGGGGACCCGACAGTAAAATGTGATTTTGTAACATCATGATTTTTTAAAACATGTAATATCACTCACTTCATTCATGTTTTAGTCTAACCATTTTTTTTTTAATTATTTGCCTTAATTTCATTATTAAGCAACTAGCAACGTTAGGTCAAATTCACTGTAAAGATGTACAATTCTTAGTTTCATTCATGGTGGTAACATGAAAAATTTGCCATTTTCTAGTCACTATGGAAGATTGCTGCAATCTCCGGGACAAACTAACACTTAATAACATGAAATTTTAACAAAAGCCACTAGATTTCAAACATAGCCTACAATCAGACATCATTTCAATTTATGTATTTATTTTGTTTAGCTATAGTAAGTGTAGTCATCAAGTGCCATGCCATTTAAATGAATGGAACTTTTTTTTATGCAAGCAAACGTCAAGAATAATTTGTAACCTTTGTCCAATTTCGATATTGTCACAGCTCCCTGAAAACTATCAACAAAACGGACAACATCTGCTATTCTTACTTTTGTCAGATATATTAATGACAGAGAAAACGAGCTATTCACAGTCCATTTTGAGAATGAATAGCGATCGTAGCGGGCGGAGGCGCGACCGGAAGTATCGCTACCCTACTTCCGGTCTCGGTCGCCATTTTGTGAAATCAGCGTATATTAAACAGCTTGTAAATCAAAACTACTTAATGTTTCCAAATGAAATGAAGCGTAAGGAAAAACGACTGAAGCTGTGGGGGTGTCAGACTCGATCTACTACATCTGTGTTTTGATCATCGTTCTGAATCTGATCAAGGCGTGTAGTCTTTGACAAAAATGTGATTTTCTCAACTATTTTGTTTAAAATGTTGCCTTTCTTTATGAAACTTACCGACATTCAAGTGTTGATAAAAAGGATGCAAGCTAATAAAATGTTTTTAAAATTAAAGTAGAGTTAAAGGTATTTTTCAAGTATAAAAAATAACATTTGAACATAGTAGTATAGGCCTACTGCAACTGAAAAAATTGTATATAAATAGTAAACTATAAGTATAATGTTAAGTTCATTTAAAGAAAACTTGTAGTATAAAACTACTAAACTAGTAGTTTACTGAGGGTACACTAAAAGCAAAAATAATATGGTAAACTATAAGTATGATGTTAAGTTCACTTAAAGGTGCTCTAGGTAACTTTTTAACCTTAACTGAACAGCTTCGGAGTCAGTGGAATGGTTATATTACTTATTTCGGGTTGAATGGTGGTGGTTTCGCCTGGTGCCCGAGAGCGGAAAAAACTCACTTGCAACTTTGGGACGCGGGTCGGTGTCAGGAAGTATCGCGTGATATCAGGTCTCGCGATGTAACGAATTGCTTGACGGCACTGCACACGTACACGCCCCTATTCAAGCACCGGCGGGCTAGCTATAAGCAAAGGGCAACGATAGATTGAGTTATGGCTGAGGCTGAGCCTGTAAAAAAGAAGCAGAAAGCTAGGAAATCTTTGTCGGAGGACCAACGAAAGAGGAAACGGGAGACTGACCGAGCAAGAAGTCAGACTCGAGTAAATATATCGGACCGGCTTTTTCAGAATGGTGAGAACTGAGAGAAACAGAAGCCTGCAAAACGGATGCTGATCCTGCTGTTGCACTTGTAAGTTAAGTATCTTTGGAATAAACTGTGTTTAATATTTAAATTTCAAGTAATTGTGACCTCAGGATGTTTGCTATTGTCTGTAAAGGTTTTTATTATGATCGCTGTCTGTTAGGGGCTTACTAGTACGCTAGATACTATAACTTTGATGTTAGCATTGTCATAGCAAACACGTTTGATTTCTGTAGTTGTTTGGCCGTTCCTCTGTCGGTTTTATTTGTGTAACTTACACTTTTATTTGATGTCACTAAGTCAACGCGTCTGATAGTAGGCAATATCAGACGCGCAAAATGTTGCACATATCATGATCGAGCTAGAAAAAACGTTCTGATGTTTTCTTAGACAAGCAAGGTAAACCATCATTCTACCAGATGAACTTATAGACCTTGCTAATATAACTTTAGACAAATATTAGCCTCCGATATATATATTTTTTTATGCTCATGCCCACTCTCCCAAAAACAAACAAACAAACAAACAAACACGAAAGCAGTAGTTCGCCTCGTTCATATCGTTCGTTCCCGGTAAAAAATACTAGTATGCATGACAACACAATAAATAAAAAAATCGCCATCAGTTGGAAAGAAAGTATTGCTTTACTTGCCTCGGTAGACATAACTGGTTTTGAAATAGCCGGTTCCTCTGCTCAGCTAGGTTGACAGCTGATCAGCTGGATTGCTCGTGGCAAGGGGGGAGGGACAACAGTTCGTTTTTACGACAGAGTGTTTGAAAGCATTATACTACCAGACACTAGGGGGAGCTCGTAGAGAAAAAACACTCAGACTTGCATAGTGTCCCTTTAAAGAAAACTTGTAGTATAAAACTACTAAACTAGTAGTTTACTGAGAGTACATTAAAAGAAAACTACTAGTTTAGTAGTTCCCTTTCAGTCGCTCACGTTCGACGTAACGTCGACGTGACGACGTAATTGGGATCACTTCAGGGAGCCCTATCAACTTCGAGTGTCTACAGAACGAGCCAATGAACGTTGGCGTGCGTGAATCGCGTCACGCGCCCCGCCCCGCCGCGCGGGTATAAACAGGAAGCGGGCGCACGCACACATTGTCTTTCACTTCGGAGCCGAGTTTCTATGAGACTTTTTGTCTATCAGAATCAGCCTTTGAAGACTTCAAAAAGAGGATCATCTCTCTGTTCCTGTGTTGGTGTGACGGCGCGATCAGCGGTGGCCGCGAGCATTGCAGCTCTCAACTGCTGTTTTCACAGCACTGTGTTTGTGTTTGTGTGTGTGTGTGTCGGTTCGGTGGGCATTTCCCCTGTGTGTGCATTCACACTGCGGCTACCCCTGGGTGCCTCAACACAAAAGAGAGTTTTCTAAATCCTTTTTTATTTTTACTAAAAGAGCAACACAAGCGTGACCCTGCGTCTTTTTCAAGATGTCATTCCGCTTGTGCGTTTCTGGATGCCGTCGTTCCCCGGCGCCAGCAGATGGCCACAGCAGTTGCCTCTCGTGTTTGGGCATTCAACACGCTGAGGCAGCTTTTGTGGATAGTTCATGTTCCCATTGCGGGAATATGACTATCGCAGCACTGAGATCGAGACTCGCTTACCTCAAGGGAGGTGCAGTCCCCTCGCCTATGCCCCGATCTAGTGTCTATTCTGCCTCGCAGAATAGACCTACTTCGGTGCATGACCAGGATGATCTGAGGATTACCGTGAGGGCTTCCCCGTCGAGTCATCCTCCGCGGGCCCCTCACGCCTCACAAGCGCTGTCGCCATTGGGGCTCCTTAGTGAACGTCTTGGTCCTTCTCCGGAACGGCCAACCGTTTCCTTTGGGGCTCCGGCTGACGATCAGATGTCGATCGCAGCATCGGAGGGGGAGCTGTCCTCTGGAAATGACGACTCGGCTGCGTTGCCCCCCTCGGGGTGTGTAGCGTTGTCCGAGCCAGATCCAGAATGGACTGCTATGCTTTCCCGGGCCGCCGAGAAGGTCGGGCTTGCGTGGAATCCTCCACCACGTCCCGAACCTTCTCGGTTGGACGATTGGTTTCTCGGGGCGGGCCGTGCTGGTTCTCAGTGCGCCGCCCCGGTACCTTTCTTTCCGGAAGTGCATGAGGAGCTCTCTAGGACGTGGAAGGCACCGTATAGTGCCCAAAGCCGTTCTAGTGGCTCCTCACCCCTCGCCACCCTCGACGGCGGGGCAGCTAAGGGGTATGTGGATATCCCCCCAGTGGAGCGGGCCGTCGCGATGCAGTTGTGTCCGGCGTCCGCTTCCTCTTGGCGGGGTAATCCACGCCTCCCGTCCAAGGCCTGTAAGTTTTCGTCCAGGCTTAACGGCGAAGGCTTATAAGGCCTGTGGACAGGCTGCTTCCGCCCTCCATGCCATGGCGCTTTTGCAGGTCCACCAGGCCCAGGCGCTCATGGACATGAACGAGGGTGGTTCTGACCCAGAGCTCCTCCGGGAGCTCCGTGTGGCAACCGACCTCGACGAAGGAAACCGCACGTTCGGTTGGTCAGGCGATGTCCACTCTGGTGGTCCAGGAACGCCACCTTTGGCTCAACCTGGCGGATATGAGGGACACCGATAAATATCGGTTCCTGGATGCCCCTCTTTCCCAGGTTGGGTTGTTCGGCGACGCGGTCGAGAGCTTTGCCCAACAGTTCTCGGCTGCACAGAAGCAGACGGAGGCCATCCGGCACATCCTGCCCCGGCGGACCCCTGCTGCTCCCACCCGTCCGCCGGCCGCAGACCCTCCGTCTACTCGTCGCCGTGGTCGGCCTTCTGCGGCGTCCTCCGCTCCCGCCAAGCCCTAGCAGCAGCAGCCATCATCCAGGCCTCAGCGTGGAGCAAGCCGCAGGAAGCCGACCCCGCCCGTCCAGGCCGCTGCCAAACCAGGAGGCAAGCGACGGTGCAAACGACCCTGAGACGGGCGGCCCGGAGGTGGATCAAGTTGCTCTTCAGGAGATGGCGAAGGCGCCACTCCTTCCCCCGGTGGAGGGCCGGGCGGAGAATCTTTTGTTTCCTTTTCTTTTTGTTCCCACATTTTCAAAAAAAGAGCAATTTCTGAAACCTCTGGGCCCCAAGAGGGCGAGCTTGGCAGTCGACGACGCCGCCATGCCTTGTCACTCCCGAGCCCCTCTTCCATCGCCAGCGAGCAGCAGTGGCTGTGTTCCGGACGTGCTGTCGCCTCCTCACACTCACTCTGCCCTTCGTCGGAAGCAGGTATGTGCTGCACCACACACTCAGACCCCACTTCGGGCCGCTGTGCCGTCCGAGTCGGGTCCCTGCATTCCGCCGCGCTGCCCCACCCCGGGTACGTCTGTGGTGCCGTTAGTCCCGCTTGCTTGGTCTCTGGGAGCCTGGTTAACGCTTCCCAGCCCGTCTCGCTGGCTCATCCGTACCATCAGACTCGGCTATGCGATCCAGTTCGCCCGGCGTCCCCCTGCTTTCAAGGGCATTCTGTTCACCCGTGTTCTGGCAGACAGTGCCCCTGTGCTCAGGGCAGAGATCGCAGTCCTACTGGCGAAGGACGCGATCGAGCCGGTCCCTCCAGCCGATATGAAGACCGGCTTCTACAGCCCGTACTTCATTGTACCCAAGAAAGGTGGTGGGTTACGGCCAATCTTGGACCTGCACGTCCTGAACCGGTCCCTTCACAGGCTACCCTTCAAGATGCTTACGCAGAAACGCATTTTCAAATGCATCCGTCCCCAAGATTGGTTTGCAGTGATCGACCTGAAGGACGCGTACTTTCATGTCTCGATTCTCCCTCGACACAGACCGTTTCTCCGCTTTGCGTTCGAGGGACGGGCATATCAGTACAAGGTCTTACCCTTCGGGCTGGCCCTGTCGCCCCGCGTCTTCACGAAAGTCGCGGAGGCGGCCATTGCTCCCATGTGCGAGCGTGGTGTTCGCATCCTCAACTACCTCGACGACTGGCTTATTCTGGCCCAGTCGAGAGAGCAGTTGTGCGAACACAGGGACATGGTGCTCAGTCACCTCAGCCACCTAGGGCTTCGGGTCAACTGGGAAAAGAGCAAACTCACCCCCGGGCAGAGGATCTCTTTTCTCGGTATGGAGTTGGACTCGGTCAACATGACAGCGCGCCTCACCGAGGCCCGTGTCCAGTCAGTGTTGAACTGCGTGAGTACACTCAGACGCAGAACAGCGGCACCACTGAAACTTTTTCAGAGGCTCCTGGGGCATATGGCATCTGCAGCCGCGGTTACGCCGCTCGGATTGCTTCATATGAGGCCGCTCCAACACTGGCTTCACGATCGAGTCCCGAGATGGGCGTGGCAGAGCGGCTCGTGCCGGGTCCAAGTGTCGCCAAACTCTCAGCTTGTGGTCGGACCCTTCGTTCCTGCGGGCAGGTGTTCCCCTGGAACAAGTGTCCAGACACTCTGTGGTCTCCACGGATGCCTCTACCACCGGCTGGGGGGCCACATACAACGGGCATGCAGCTTCAGGTCTGTGGACGGGGCCTCAACTGCATTGGCACATCAACTGCCTCGAGTTGTTAGCAGTACGTCTTGCACTGAGCCGTTTCAAAACGCTGCTACTAGGCAAGCACGTACTGGTCCGTACGGACAGTACTGCGACCGTTGCGTACATCAACCGCCAGGGTGGTCTACGCTCCCGCCGCATGTCACAACTCGCCCGCCATCTCCTCCTCTGGAGTCAGAAGCATCTGAGGTCGCTTCGTGACATTTACATTCCGGGCCTGCTCAACCGTGCAGCCGACGAGCTCTCATGGCAGCAGGTGCTACCAGGAGAATGGCGACTCCATCCCCAGGTGGTCCAGCTGATTTTCAGGCGCTTCGGGACCGCACAGGTAGATCTGTTTGCCGCCCCGGACACGTCTCACTGCCAGTTGTTCTATTCCCTGACCGAGGGGACCCTCGGCTCGGATGCTCTGGCACACAGCTGGCCCCGGGGCCTACGCAAGTATGCGTTTCCCCCAGTGAGCCTTCTTGCACAGACCTTGTGCAAAGTCAGGGAGGACGAGGAGCAGGTCTTG
Organism: Squalius cephalus; assembly: GCA_022829025.1. NCBI lineage: Eukaryota > Metazoa > Chordata > Actinopteri > Cypriniformes > Leuciscidae > Squalius > Squalius cephalus. The sequence continues at coordinate 57,238,990 of CM040793.1, read as the reverse complement.
TTAGTCGCGCCGTATTGGCCCAACCGGACCTGGTTCCCGTAACTAGTGCTCCTCGCGACAGCCCCTCCCTGGCCCATCCCTCTGAGAGAGGACCTGCTCTCTCAGAGACGGGGCACCCTATGGCACCCGCGTCCAGACCTCTGGAAACTCCATGTCTGGTCCCTGGACGGGACGCGGAGGTTCTAAGTGACCTACCCCCTGCGGTAGTTGACACCATCACTTCCGCTAGAGCCCCCTCTACGAGGCGCCTCTATGCATTGAAGTGGAACCTGTTCGTTGACTGGTGCTCCTCTCATGAGGAGAACCCCCGATCTTGCTCGATCAGAGCCGTGCTTTCCTTCCTGCAAGAAGGGCTGGAGCGAAGGCTGTCTCCCTCCACCCTTAAAGTGTATGTTGCCGCTATTGCTGCACATCACGATGCTGTTGATGGTAAGTCTTTGGGAAAGCATGACCTGATCGTCAGGTTCCTGAGGGGAGCAAGGAGACTGAATCCTCCTCGCCCACTCTCTATACCCTCTTGGGATTTGTCTCTGGTCCTTTCGGCACTTCAGAGACCACCCTTTGAGCCTCTGCAATCAGCTGAGTTAAAAATTCTGTCCTGTAAGACAGTACTCCTGGTTGCATTGGCCTCTATCAAGAGGGTAGGGGACCTGCATGCATTTTCGGTCGACGAATCGTGCCTAGAATTCGGCCCGGATAACTCTCACGTCATCCTGAGACCCCGGCCCGGATACGTGCCCAAGGTTCCTACCACTCCCTTCCGGGACCAGGTAGTGAACCTGCAAGCGCTGCCTTCGGAGGAGGCAGACCCAGCCCTGGCTTTTCTCTGTCCCGTTCGCGCTCTGCGTCTGTACGTGGACAGAACGCAAAGCCTCAGGACCTCAGATCAGCTCTTCGTCTGTTACGGAGGCCAGCAGAAAGGGAAGGCTGTCTCCAAGCAGAGGATGGCCCACTGGATAGTGGATGCCATCGCCTTGGCTTACGAAGCCCAAGGCGTGCCCTGCCCGCCTGGGTTGAAAGCCCACTCCACTAGGAGTGTCGCTTCTTCCTGGGCGCTGGCTCAAGGCACCTCGCTGACAGACATCTGTAGAGCTGCGGGCTGGGCGACACCTAACACGTTCGCTAGGTTTTATAGCATACGTGTTGAGCCGGTTTCTTCCTGTGTGCTCGCTTCTACTAGCCAGTAACACCGAAGTTCCCGCTCTAGTGTCAGCTTGCTGCGCCACTCCCTTCCTAGGAACGGATACGTGCGCTTTTTACTCCAGTCGAGTTCCCCACTTGGCGAACCCTGTGAGTTCCTCCGCACCCCTTCGGCAGTCGGACGTTGCAGAGCGTCCGACGCCAGGCCTAGTGCTTGTATGCTTGTGTAACTTGTGCTAGGCTGGGTTCCATATGTGGTGATCCCTGCGGCGATCCCATATGTGTATTCCTCCACGACCAGCTCCCTGCGGTGAGCCCGTGTCTTCCCTCGGCAGAGTCTGCTCTGTCGTCACTGTCGGTGTAGTCTCCCCCTTCGGCTGGAGCACCCCAGTGACATTCCATATGTCGCACTGCCCCTTCGGCCAGTCCATATGTGTATTCTCCACATGTTACCTACCTTCGGGCAGGATGTGGCTCCGCAGCGTTCTTTCCCCTGGAGAGGGACGCTTTCCCAGTGTTATCCAAGAGTTCCACTGTGTGGGGTATAATGGAACAGCAGTTGAACTCCCTCTACGCAGGTCTTCCGCCCCAGCAGTTGGGGGTCTGAGAGTCTTGCGTAGGGCGCTGGATGTGGCAGCAACCGTGGCGTTTTCCATGGGATCCCAATTACGTCGTCACGTCGACGTTACGTCGAACGTGAGCGACTGAAAGGGAACGTCTCGGTTACTGTTGTAACCCTCGTTCCCTGAACGGGAACGGGAGACGTAACGTCCCGTCGCCACCGTTGCTGACCATCGCTGCATGGCCGTCACAAATCTCGGCTCCTCAGCGAAAAACAATGTGTGCGTGCGCCCGCTTCCTGTTTATACCCGCGCGGCGGGGCGGGGCGCGTCACGCGATTCACGCACGCCAACGTTCATTGGCTCATTCTGTAGACACTCGAAGTTGATAGGGCTCCCTGAAGTGATCCCAATTACGTCGTCACGTCGACGTTACGTCTCCCGTTCCCTCCTTCAGGGAACGAGGGTTACAACAGTAACCGAGACGTTTTATACTACAAGTTTTCTTTAAGTGAACTTAACATCATACTAATAGTTTACCATTTATATATTATTTTTGCTCTTTTAGTGTACTCTCAGTAAACTACTAGTTTTAGTAGTTTTATACCGCAAGTATACTAGAAAGTTTTCTTTTAGTGTACTCTCAGTAAACTTGTAGTATAAAACTACTGTACTAAACTAGTAGTTTACTGAGAGTATACTTCAAAGTTGCTACAAGTATTACAATAGTGAACTACTCTAGTATACCCATAAGTTCACTTGCAGTACAAATGAGAAACGTAATTATGAACTAGTTGTGCACTTAAAGTTTACTACTGTTACACTTATAGTACACTTAAACATATACTTTTATATACTTCAAGTGGGCCAATTTAGTCCCAAGCGGTATTAAAATAGTACACTTACAAGTTTACTACTAGTACATATTGACATTAGTATACTTACTACATAAAGTATACTTAAAAATATACTTGAACATTACTCAAGTATACTTCATAAAATGAACTTGAAGTATACTTTTTTTTCGTAAGGGAGGGGACACATTTGCAGCACCAATTATTTACTTAAAAATATTTTAAAGGACCTTGATGAGAATGACATGGTCCTTATTCCAAGAATTGTTGGTGGACAGAGTCCTGGAAAGGGAAACCACTTCATTTTGTGGGTATGTGTGAAAAAAAAAAAAGAATACATTTTTGCTCAACAGTTGTTACTCTTTGTGGTTAAAACGGTTTCTGTTTGTTTTGTAAAGGTCTTGGATGGTTTGATGAATCATATTCGAGTGTATGACCCCACTGGCAACTACAAGTCAATTTCTGAGATGGACCTGACTATACTATGGTATTTTGTGCATTGTAAATGACAAAAGGAACACATTATTCCAAGATGGCAGCATGTCCGCGTTTGTGTGCAGCATGTCTCAGTTTGTCTTAATTTTATGTCAAAGATAATTTTATTTGTTTTATGTTTATCGACTTTTACCTATGGAGTTCGCCGTCTTATGTTAAGACAAGCCGGGGATTGTTTATTGATCGTGTGTGGTCTTTTACCTCCACCAACGGAAGTGATGAGCTGATCTGCCGATCGTGCTGCGATTTCTTTACTAACGGAGGGAAGACGCCGACTCACTGGATTAATGTATTAGGCTCTATTTCGCTAAGGAAAGTGCTTATTTCATTAACGCTTGTGGCCTTGTCCACAAACTAGCGTTTGGAGAAATCGGTCGCTGTTTGTTGATCTGGCACTGATCCTTTTCTGTTTGTTTTGTTTTAGTTTTTGATTTTCTCTCGGTGCGGGACGCGGTTTGATGTTGCGTGGATCCCTCTTTCTGCTTCGTGGTGTCGGGCAGCGCTCTGTGAAAAGAGTTGGAGTACCACAAGTCTACACGTCAGCAAAGAAACCTTCATATTTTATTTTGGTTGTCGGCTCAGCTGGACTTTGAAAGGACTATGCGGTTTGTTTCTTCTAATCGCGCAGTTCTGGTGGCATTTCTGGTTGTGATACTCTACCAGGGAAACATCGGCTACAGGTATGACTCAGACTTTTCGTTACATAACGATACATTCTCAATTTTAAAATGGACAAATTTGACGGGGATTGGTATATGTACAAACTTCAACGTTCTCTCGGACTGCCGTTTGAAGTCACTACTTTCAAACTTTGTGTACGAGGATTCCATAGTATTTGCTCAAACAAATAAGGAGCCCAGCATCAAATGTTCCATTTGTTTGAATCTTTCTGTTGGAAATGTAAGTGAAATAGTAAGGCGTCGGAGTTTTATAATTCTTATGTTACTGATATCAGGAAATGTATTACCAAATCCTGGTCTTTTTAATGACACTTCTCTAACGTTCAAAGTTCCTGCAGATTTTAAATCTAGATCAGGACTAGGTTTTATTCATATGAATGTGAGAAGCCTGCTTCCTAAGTTGGACTTGGTGCGTATCTGGGCAAAAAATACCAGTGCTGATGTTATAGTAATATCTGAAACATGGCTTAAAAAAACAGTTTCAGATAATGCCATAGACATTGATGGTTATACCGTTTATAGGACTGATAGACCAAAAAGGGGAGGGGGGGTAGCAATTTATGTTAAGGACAGTTTTGAAGTTTCTGTGTTGCTCTCTGAGTCAGTAGTTAAAAAGTATGAATTATTAGCTTTAAATCTTATCGTTTCCAAGACTTTACATCTTACTGTTGTTGGTTGCTACAGACCCCCATCAGCTAGTACTGATGCCATTTCCTCTCTGATGCACTCGGTGACTTCTTTGAATTATAAGGAGCTTGTTCTCCTCGGTGATTTTAATGTGAACTGGCTACAGTCAGTATCTGATTGTTTCAAAGCAATTTGTGACTCTTTAAATCTCTTTGAGCTAGTTGAGACATCTACTAGACCCAATTCGAAGGATCACAAAAAGTCCACATTAATTGATCTTATTTTCAGTAATTTGCCTCATAAGTACTCTTTGGCCTCTGTATTTGCTAATGATGTTAGTGATCACTGCGTCGTTGCTGTAGTCAGAGATACCAAATTACCCAAGCACAAACCACGTATTATCACTAGACGATGTACACGGCACTTTAATGAACAAGCCTTTCTTTTTGATGTAGCACGCTATGATTGGGACAGGATTTTTCTTATTCCCGATGTTGAGTCTGCCTGGAATTACTTTTATAATGGATTCTTATCAATCATCAACAGGCATGCACCTTTTAAAAAATTCCGTGTTAAAGGTAGGGATAATCCCTGGTTTTCTGAAGCCCTTTCTGTTCAAATTCGTGAGCGGGATGTGGCATGGGCAAAAGCCAGACAATCTGATGTTGGCTCCGATTGGATCCGTTTTAGGCAGCTCCGGAATAAATGTACAGTGGCTATTAGAAAAGCAAAGGCTGATTATTTTATTGAAAAAACCACTATTAATTCAAATAATCCCAAGAAATTCTGGCAGAATATAAAACTGATATCAGGTAGTAAAAACAAGTCTAGCTTCCCATCATGTATAAAAATGAATTCCACTAGCATATCAGATAAAGAACATATGCTCAATTGCTTTAATAAGCATTTTGTTGCCTCTGGGTTTCTATTTCAACCACTAAATCTTACAGGCTCTGATTCTGATTTTATTAATGCAGAAAGTCATCTAGAAAAGGAAGAGTTTAGATTTAAACAAATTAAGAGCACTGACGTTTATAAAGCACTCTGTCTGCTTGACATAAACAAATCTTCAGGTCCTGATTGTGTGGAGCCTGTGTATTTGAAACTGGCAGCAGATTATATTATACCTGCTTTAACTTATATCTTTAATCTTTCTTTAAATACTGGTGTTATTCCAGAAATTTGGAAATCAGCATTTGTTGTTCCTTTATTAAAAGGGGGGGATCCCACTATAATGAATAACTACAGACCGATCTCAAAGCTCTGCGTTTTATCAAAGATATTAGAAAGCCTTATTAGTGAACAGTTGACATGCTATTTGAACGCAAACAAAGTGTTGTCTATTAATCAATCAGGGTTTCGCAAAAAACATAGTACTACAACGGCTATTTTGAAAGTTTTAAATGATATTGTAGGGTCAATGGATAATGGTAAATTTTGTGCCTCGCTTTTTATTGATTTATCAAAGGCCTTCGATACAGTGGATCACGGAATCTTGCTGCACAGATTGAAGGTGGTTGGTTTATCAAGTCACGTTATTCCTTGGTTTAAAAATTATCTGAGTGGAAGAACCCAGTGTGTTCAAGCCCGAAGGTAAACAATCTGATTCATTAGAGATTTCCAAAGGTGTTCCCCAAGGATCGGTGCTGGGGCCCCTTTTATTTACCATTTATATAAATAGCCTTGATTATGACATTCAGGATGCCAACTTTCATTTCTATGCCGATGATTCTGTTGTGTATAGCAGCGCTTCCTCTGGACAGCAAGCCTTGTCTAAGCTTCAGTCAGCCTTTGATATTATTCAGTTAAGGCTTCACAGTTTAAAACTTGTTTTGAATACTGATAAAACCAAGTATATGTTATTTACCAAATCAAAAAAACTTGAAAATAATTTAGTATCTCTTCAGACCTTTCAAGGTACAGTGATTGAATCAGTAAAAGAGTACAAATATCTAGGCATCATAGTTGATGATGCCCTATCTTTTAGTTCTCATATCACTCAACTGAAGAATAAGTTGAAAATCAAGCTTGGGTTTTATTTCAGGAACAAGTTTTGCTTCTCTTTTAATGTAAAAAAGAAATTAGTCTCTGCTACTTTTCTCCCTGTTCTCGATTATGGTGATGTTGTATATCAATTTGCACCTTATTATCTTCTTTCTTCCTTAGATGCCGTTTATCATGGCGCTCTAAGGTTTATATCAAATTGTAAATCTTCAACTCATCATTGCACCTTGTACCATAGAGTAGGTTGGCCTTCTTTGTCTACCAGAAGAAAAACGCACTGGTACTTAATTATTTACAAAGCCATCTTGGGGTTGTTGCCTTCTTATCTTTGTTGTTTTGTGCAGCAGAAAATTATCAAGAACTATTCTCTTCGTTCGCAAAACTTTTATACTCTTTCTGTTCCTTTTACTCGAACTGAGTTTGGTAAGAAGTCTTTTATGTATGCAGCGCCGTTTGATTGGAATCTCCTCCAATCTAAATTAAAATTAGAAAATCTGCTGACTCTGGACCATTTCAAATCAGTTATCCGGCAAATGGAAGTTGATCTAACATTATGCAATTGCTTTTAAGTGTTTTTTGTTGTTGTTTTTTTTTTCTAATCTGTTTGTGTGATGTTTATCTGTGATGGAACTGAATGTATTGCTGCACATTTTGGCCAGGACACTCCTGTGAAAGAGATTTTTAATCTCAGAGAGCTCTTTTCTGGTTAAATAAAGGTTAAAAAAAAAAAAAAAAAAAAATTGTTATCTTTATTTACTAATGTACATTTCTTAATTTCTTTTTTCTTTTGTACAAAAGTAACTTGTACAAAAGTAACTTTGTACTTCAGACAAGTAAACATTTGCAATTTCCTCAGCGTCCGAACTGTCATTGCGATCCATTACTTTCATTGTTTAAATTGGCCGCACTCTTGTTTTCAATTTGCAGCAGAAATCCCTTAAGTGAGAACGAGAAGTTTAAAGCTTACAGGCTTCCGTACGTCCACTGCCCACAGTGTCTTCTGGAATTTTTATGGTTCGATTCTCTCAAGTCTGCGGCTGCGTCCGAAAACTGATAAATGCTACGTTCGAAAGTCATCAAGGCACGTCCGAATGCAATGCTAGTTTCACTTCCTGTCCCATATTCTTCTAGAAGCACATTTGTGAGGTTGGGCACTGATGTTAGACGAGAAGGCCTAGCTCACAGTCTCCGCTCTAATTCATCCCAAATGTGTTCTATCGGGTTGAGGTCAGGCCAGTCAAATTCCTTCACACCAAACTCGCTCATTCATGTCTTTATGGACCTTGCTTTGTGCACTGGTGCGTAGTCATGTTGGAACAGGAGCATCCCCAAACTGTTTCCACTACGTTGAGAGCATGAAATTGTCCAAAATGTCTTGGTATGCTAAAGCATTAAGAGTTCCTTTCACTGGAACTAAAGGGCCAAGCCCAACCCCTGAAAAACAACCCCACACCATAATCACTGACCACCAAACTTTACACTTGGCAAAATGCAGTCAGGCAAGTACCGTTCTCCTGGCAACCGTCAAACCCAGACTCGTCCATCGGATTGCCAGAGAGAGAAGTGTCACGGAGTGACACTTATGAAGTGGCTATTTCAACGTTCTGCGTGCAGCGTTCCGGGCAGAACGGAGGCAGCGGGCAGCTGGCGAGCTCGGCTTTGGCCGAAGCGGAGGTGAGTGGCATTATGAAAAGATGCTCTGTTGTGCGGCGGTCTGGTGTCCAGTGTGCATGGCGGCTTGAGAAGAGAGAAGCGGCAGTTTGAAGAGGAGGGGTGCAGACAAGCAAAGCGGACTTGATTAAAACTGAGGTATGATAAGACGAGAGGGCAGATCGTACAGGACGGGAAAGACTGCATGTAAAGAAGAAAGAGCTGGAGATCAGCGGTGTGGTTGAACTGTGTTATCTCATCGAACAGATGAGTGTTATCTGCCGGTCCTATTAGGAAGTTAATGCCTGTAGTGCCCGCTATCTGCCATAGCTCGGTGAAGCCGCCCCGGCGTTCAGTGAGATCTGGTTTGAAGCCTTTTAATGTCAATTGTGTTTCCATAGCCAACTACCTACACAGCCCTGGATGTACAGTTTTGACAGTTGAGCGGAGAGAGTCGGCTGGGACCACGAGAAGAGACCTTATTCACTGTGAGTTGATGTGAGTTGCAGTGCTTAATGTGAAGTGAACACGTGTGATCATTTGAGGTGACTGAATTGTGCACTGGCATGGAAACTGTAATTTTATGTCTGCTCGTTCCCCAGTTGGCATACTCGTGGGTCTCGAAGGTCAAATTGAAATTTACTAACTGCTGTGTGTTTAGCGCATGCTGTACAGGAATGCAGCCCCATCCTGTCTGATTTGAAGAGGATTTGTTGAATATTCATGCATTGCTGTTGACTCCGTGACCTGAAGAGGAAGCATTATCTGTTTATTGAACTGTCCACCCCGAAGAGGATCGCTGCATTCTGCCATTGCCGCCCTGTGGTAAGAAGACTCAGTGTAACTGTTGGATTCTGTACGCACTATTGTTGTTCTATGAACAGAGAAAGAGATCCTGATATCCGCCGCTGCATTCTGCCATTGCCGCCCTGTGGTAAGAAGACTCAGTGTAACTGTTGGATTCTGTACGCACTATTGTTGTTCTATGAACAGAGAAAGAGATCCTGATATCCGCCGCTGCATTCTGCCATTACTGTCCTGTGGTAAGAAAACCCAGTTGTTGACTGTTGAATCCTGTACTCACCACTGTTGTTCTGCGAACATAGAGAAACTGCCCTTCGCCATTGAATGCTGCCATCACTGTTCTGTGGGGAAGTCACTGTCCGTCGCTGTATTTCAACTGCCGCCGGCTTGTGGAAGGAGGGAGTCCCCCAGCTGGCTGGTGTGTCCCGTGGAGAGAGCGAGAGAGCTTCCCGTTTGCCATCTACGACTGACTAATGCATTGTGTCGGATGATCCCCTGCCCTATCCTCCCCCCGTCCCAAAAAGAGGTGACACTCAAATACTTGATGCTGTCCTGTGAGAAGAGTAACCCCCTCCTTTGTTGTCAATTTCCTACCAGTGCCTGTCTCAACACTTACCTCCGGCCGAAGAGGAATCGCTGTGCGAACTTCCCACGCAGCCTGACGAAGAAGGAGAGGCGGATCAGCCTGTGATTTTAGTTTAGGATTTAGCCTATTTTAATTCAATAAAATACAGTTTTTGATACTGATTATCTTGTCCGGTCTGTCTGTGTCTCTGGGTAACTCCTCGAGGTGGTACGCTCAGAAGGGGAGGGAAGGCCCCCCCCCCGGCCTGTGACAGAAGCATGATTCGTCACTCCAGAGAACACGTCTCCACTGCTCTAGAGTCCAGTGGCGGCATGCTTTACACCACTGCATCCAATGCTTTGCATTGCACTTGGTGATGCAGCTGCTCTGCCATGGAAACCCATTCCGTGAAGCTCTCTACGCACTGTTCTTGAGCTAATCTGAAGGCCACATGAAGTTTGGAGGTCTGTACCTATTGACTCTGCAGAAAGTTGGTGACTTCTGTGTGCCTCAGCATGCACTGACCACGCTCTGTGATTTTACTTGGCCTACCACTTCATTGCTTAGTTGCTGTTGTTCCCAATTGCTTCCACTTTGTCATAATACCACTAACAGTTGAACGTGGAATATTTAGTAGTGAGGAAATTTCACGAATGGACTTATTGCAAAGGTGGCAACCTATCACTGTACCACGCTTTAATTCACTGAGCTCCTGAGAGCGACTCATTCTTTCACAAATATTTGTAGAAGCAGTCTGCATGCCTAGGTGCTTGATTTTATATACCTGAGGCCATAGAAGTGATTGGAACACCTGAATTCAATGATTTGGAGGGGTGTCCCAATACTTTTGGCTATATAGTGTATCTTTATGCTATAGACCTAAAATGGTAATACACACACAACACACACAATCAGTTTCGCTTTTTGTGGGGAATTTCCATAGGCGTAATGATTTTTATACTGTACAAACTGCATATTCTACCCTCTTACACTAACCCTACCCTAAACCTACCCATCACACAAAACTTTCTGCATTTTTTTAGGTTAGCCCCACTCATTTTATTCTCTTTCAAAAAGCCATATGGATATGAATACATTCGCAATTTCCATTTATGCTGAATTTTACACAAGAAGACTCGAAGCCGTGCTACTCAACATAAAATCACAAAAAGAGATGTTAGGCAAAGCAACCAGTCACCACTCTTTACACTGTATAAAAAAAAAAAAATTAAAAAAAAAAAAAAAGCAAATGAAAACGAATGGTAACTGCAGCTTTCAATCCCTAACATTCTCTCTAAAATCTTAATAAAAAAAACATGCTTAAGACATTGAGAAAAATAGACCATTAAGTTGATTAAAAAAAAAAATTGTATGATTATTTTAATGATAAATATTGATTTTTAATAAATAAAATATTAAAAGTTAAATATAATTTTTTTTAAAAGCTAATACAGTTATGGCCAGATGGTCCTTTTTGTGTATATCAACAAAGCAAAGTATAATAGTTTGTAATTATTTAAAATATTTTTATGTATTTTAAAATATGAAAACCGATAATTTCCACAGTTTAGTCCACAAAGACTGCTGTTAATTAGACTGCGTAATTAAGCTACCATGTGAACAAATTTTTTTTTTTTTTTATCAGTCCAAATTAAAATGACACTTAAACTCCTAAATAGTTTAATTACTGATATGTTGTAGTTTATTCATTTAAGATCCAAACACTAAAGGTAACAGTAAGCCACCTACAAATGACAAAGTAGTAACTACTCAGCTATTGAGAGGCCAGCCAACACAAGAAGAAAGGTATTAACATTTTGAAGGGGTTTCATATTCTTGTAGGCTATTAGGCTTTGTGTCCTTATTAATTAGAAGAACTGAGTGTCCCACAGATAAAGCAAGCAAGAGTGTGATAATTAAAGAGGCGTGGTGCTGGGTTACAAGGTTATGACAGTTTTTTTTTTTTTTTTTTTTTTTTTTTTTTTGATACACCTGAACAGATTAACAGTTGTGTTGATAACAATCCTGTTGGTCTGGTTGATTTGCATTTGTAATGGAGTTGTAATATTTGTAACATGCTTAAGACACTGAGAAAAATAGACCATTAAGTTGATTAAAAAAAAATTTGCATGATTATTTTAATGTTTTAATATTAATATTTAAAATATTATTAAAATAAAATGTAATATTTTATTTGTTTTGCATATGTAAAGGAGTGGTACAGATTTAAAACACAAGCCCAAGTTTTGCACTGATGTAAAAAGAGAGTAACATGATACCTCATGTTGTCAAAATGTTTTAATCTTTTAACTATCAAATGAAAACCATAAAAAACTATCAAAAATGTACAAAAAAAAAACACCCTGTATGTTTTTTAATGTTTGATTATCTTTTTATTAGTGCTGTCAATCGATTAAAATAAGTATCTAATTAATTCCACATTATTTCTGTGATTAATCGCGATTAATCACACCTAACATTAAAGTTTTTAATATATTTTTATATTGTAATAATTTCACATTTAATCTCCAAATTAATGTAGAAACAACATAAAGACAGTATTTTAAATATTTGATCTAACACAGTCATTCTCAAACTTTTTACACCAAGTACCACTGTGACACTGCCACAGTAAAGCCCTGCACGATGCTCACTTAAGTAAAAAAAAAAAAAAAAAGACATATTGTATACTGTATATATATATATATATACAAAGATGGTGTCCCGCAAGGGTCAAAACTTCAAATTGCGCGACAGTGAAGCAGAGACAGCTCAAGTTTTTCCAGACTGTAAATCATGCGCAAGTCATATGGAATCCGCAAACGAAACCCAAAGGAATACTAGGTGGACACCTCAACGTTAGAAGTATTTTACCAAAAATAGACCAAATACATAACCTATTAACTGACTCGAATTTGGACTTCTTGTGCGTTTCTGAAAGTTGGCTAAATCAATGTACTTCAACAAATCTAATTAATATACTAGGCTACAAGTGCTTTAGAAGAGATCGGGAACAAGGAAGGGATGGGGGGGGGGGGTGTTAATATACATCAGAGATCAATTTCAATGTGAAGAGGTTGCAATTAATGTAAAATTGGAGGGCCTTGCACTACGAATTACTCTGTCTACAACCATGAAATTTAACTTATGTGTTCTTTACAATCCACCTTCACACAGTGTGAACTTTTATAATGAATTTAAGAGTCTTCTTTCAAATATGGATTGCTCTGAAAGCATAATATTGGGCGACTTCAATATAAACTGGCTGGAAAAAAGTAGTAAAATGAAATTAAAAGATAAATTTAAATATAAACAGCTCATAGACAAACCTACCAGAGTCACTAGAAGTAGTAAAACGCTGATTGATCTGATTCTTACAAATAGGCCTGAAAGAATAACAAAAACCTATAACCTCATTACTGGGCTCTCGGATCATAATATGACCTTAATTGTTAGGAAACTGGGTAAAAAACGATTGACTTATTATAACCAAGAAACAAAAATACAGAAAATAGGAATTCCAAAAGCAAAACAAAATAACTTTGAAGAAGAACTGAACCAAATAAACTGGGATAATGTTGCGCAAGAGTCCAATGTGAACCAAAGTGCTAATATCTTTGTCAATACACTGAGTAATACGATAAAAAAGTTTACTAAAACATGGACAAGTAAACCAAAAAAAACATTCCCTCCCATGGTTTAATGGAGATATTTGGCACATTATGAAAAAACGTGACACTGCACGTAAAAAGTCTATGAAACCTAGAAACGGCACAGATCATCTAATTTATACCACACTTAGAAATCAAGTCATAAGCAATCTGCATATAGCCAAAACCGACTATTTTACTAAAAAGATAGAAGAGGCTAATGGAAGTAGTTATAAATTGTGGCAACACATAAACTACTTAACCAACCCTGCAAAGAAAAAGCACATTATGATAGATTCCATCAAAGTGGATGGCACTCTTGTTAATAACAATGAGTCAATGGCAAATGTTTTTAATACATTTTTTATAGACTTTTTATGTGCATGAACTAGCAAACAAATTTAAAAACAAGGTGACGTGTTGAAGATGTTAACTTAGCTAACACAGGCCTTTTTAAAATCCAAGAAGTCTCTTCTGATAAAGTTAAAAAGATAATTACAAATATGAACAACTCCGCGACAAAAGACATCCATAACTTAAGTATGATCTTGATTAAAAAACATCAGGACAGTCTGCTACAACCAATTACATATTTAGTTAATCTTTCAATTCGGTCAATTTCCACAGTGCTGGAAGCCCGCTGTAATAACACCAATCCACAAGTCAGGGGAAAAGGACACACCCAACAATTACAGGCCTATTGCAATTCTACCTGTTGTGTCTAAAATCCTGGAGAAGGTAATTGCAGAACAACTCATTGAACATCTTGAGTCAAACCAGCTGCTGCATCCTCAACAGTTTGGTTTTAGGCGCAAATACAGCACTGAAACAGCTAATTGTTACTTGCTAGAGAAGATCAATGGGCCTCTAGACAAAGGGCAAGTAGTTGGTGCTGTATTTCTAGACCTAAAAAAGGCCTTTGATACTGTGGATCACAGTGTGCTAATTAACAAACTCCAGCTCTTCAAAATGTCACCCAGTTCTTTAGCATGGTTACAATCATATTTGGAGGGAAGGCAACAGTGCGTTAAGGTTAATGGGGGTGATGTCAGATCTTTGCCCTAACAACATGGGGGTTCCTCAAGGATCAGTACTGGGGCCATTGTTGTTCACAATGTACATCAATGACTTTCCAGATAGCTGCCAAGGTGCCAACTGCCAGCTGTATGCAGATGATACAGTCATCCATCTATCTGCTAAAACCCCAGCTCTGGCAGCGCAGCAGTTGACACTTGCCCTAGTAGACATCTCTAAATGGTTCGAGTCGTCTCACCTAACCTTAAACATGAAGAAAACCGTTGCTGTCTGTTTCTCAATTAAAACAAGACCTTCTGATAGCACCTTTGAAGTAAGCATAAACAATGAAATTATTCAAGAAGTAAAAGAGACCAAATATCTTTGAATTATTCTTGACAACAACCTTAAATTTCAAAGTCAAGTCAAAAATGTTTGTAAAAAGGTCAAATCCAACTTGAATTGTTTAGGTTTTATCAGGAGGGATCTGTCTCATCAGGCCGCCCTGTTATACATGCATGCAATGATTTTCTCACATCTGTCTTACTGTGTCACATCCTGGTCACAAATCTCCCCGTCCACACTCAAGCCGGCTGTTTCAGTGTACAAGCAGGCAGTCAAGGTATTTGACAGAAAACCTATGAGATCGCATCACTGTGACATCATTCATAGACATAATCTTTTTACTTTTGAAAACTTTATACATTTTAGTACTCTGAAATTGGTTTTTAAATGTTTGAACAGTCATATGTCGCCGCTGTATTCTGCTCTCATTATTAGGCGTCAGGGGTCACTTAGACCCTCCACCAGAGCCTCAGTCAGTGGGGACTGTGTTCTTCCAAGATTTACTAAATCTTTTGGTCAGTCCAGTTTCTCTTTTAATGGATCGAGACTATGGATCTCTCTGCCCACTAGCTTACAATTGCAGACAGACATGATCAGCTTTAACAGAGGTCTGAAACAATGGCTGAAGTCAAGTCAAAGCTGCACACATGGTAATGCTGTATGATGATGTGTATTGTTTACCCTCTTAAATATTGTATTGTGTACTGTTTTGCATTGTGTTTTGTATACTGTATTGTGTTGTCTTTTGTGAAAGGTGTAGCCTCCTATGGACAAGTGTTGCAAATTAGTAGTTTTTGCTATAACACTAAAAACAATGTATCTGGTTTGTCCAATGCTGTTGTTATGTCCATATCAAATAAATAAAATTAATAAATAAATAATAATAAAAAAAAAAAAAAAAAAAAAAAAAAAATATATATATATGTATATGTATATAATGTGCCATGCCAAAATGTTTATCGTTTATTTATTTTTTCGGCATGTATGTTGATTTTGAGCATTTGCCTATGCTTTTTGTTTGAGGGGGAATTAGGGGGACTTTTGTTCGGCTCTAAGGATTCTTATTAGGATGAGCCGAGGGATAAAGGAAAAGGGGGGCGGCCATTTTGAAAGGTGTTTGGTGAGGTGGCATGGTTTTTTGGCTAACCTAGCTCAGAGTAAATTGTCCAAAATGATCTCTGGGAAGAGAGACATGGTTTACGTTATGTTTGCATGTGCTTTACAATGGTCTAAGTTGCCTTTATATTTTCAAAACAATGTTGTTTGGGGTCTTTGATGTCTTTGCAATCATGCTGTTTTTGTGTAGTAAGTTTGACAAAGAGTAAAAGGAAACAATAGTCAACTCCCCTTGTGGTAATGATTCAACCTTTTATGAAGAGTTGAAGTTGTTATAGATGGTGGCCCATACGGGGAGTTGACTATTGTTTCCTTTTACTCTTTGTCAAATGTACTACACAAAGATAGCATGATTGCAAAGACATCAAAGATTAAAGTTATCATCAAAGGTCCATCTCGTTAGCCGAGAGGTTGTTTTGGGTGAGTTAAAGGCCCAGGTCAAGGCAGCATGATACACCACAAATGGCACTCCTTCCAGGTAGTGGTGCCACTTTTCGATGGCCCAAACCACTGCAAGGCACTCTTTTTCTGTGGTTGAATAATTCACCTCTGCTCCCCTCAATCCTCTCGAAGCATACGCATCACCTTCTCTTCTGCACTGATGTTCTGGGTTAGAACCGCTCCCAGGCCATTTGAGCTAGCATCCGTCTGAATCTGGAAGGGTTGCGACAGATCAGGTTGAGCTAGTACAGGGGCATGTTGCAGAGCATGTTTGAGACTTAACTGGGTTTCATTGGTCCATGTCCATTTCATGCCTTTCCTTTTAAGGTGATTCAAGGGGGCAGCCAGTTCAGCAAATTGTGGGATAAACTTATGGTACCATCCAACCAACCCCAGGAATCTCTGAAGTTCCAACAAGGTTTGTGGGGTTGAGTAACCAATGATGGCGGTGATCTTGTCCGAGTCGACTTTTACTCCTTCCTTGGACACAACATGTCCCAAAAACTTGATCTCTGCTTTCATGAAGTGGCATTTCTTTAGGTTTAGGGTAAGATTAGCCTCATTCAGTTTCTGAAAGACAGCTTTGAGATCTTTTAAGTGTTGTTGTTGGCTTGGGGAGTAGACAATTGTCATCTATGTAGACGAAGCACACCTTTCCTCAACACTCTGGAACGTGGCCCCAGCATTTTTCAGCCCGAAGGGCATGGTCAAGAAATGAAATAATCCAAAGGCAGTTATAAAGGCTGTCTTTTTCCTGCTGCTTTCTTCCATTTCGACCTGCCAGTATCCAGATTTTAAGTCGAGGGTACTGAAATAATGAGCACCTTGCAACGACTCCAGTATTTCGTGAATGAGAGACATCTATGGAAGTAAAATAATGTCAAATGTTTTTGAAATAAAAAAGCCTGTTGAATTGCACTACTTGAAAAAAATAGGCATTGCATTAACCATGCTTGCATTTTAATGCATTGTATTTTTAGGGCTTGCATTTTTATGGGCTAAAATTCAACATGGTTGAATATTTAAGCTGTGAATATTTCAATTAAAAACATTTCAAACACATTTTCATTATTAAAAATTCAATAATCCATATTCACCATTCATATTTCACTTATTATACTTATATTCAAACGGTTTAAAAATACAACCTATAGGCCTAATATTCAACAGACAATTTTCGGTCCATTTTATTTCGCTTTGCAAATTCGCTTCCACAAATTCAGTGGTTCAAATTCGACAGTAAATTCAACATTGACATCCAGGAACTGCAGGAAAAGCAGTAGATTACCGAGCATACTCTCCATCTGCTGTTAGTCGACCTCACCAGCAGGGGGTGCAAAAGCGCGTGTTGACGAAGACCAGCAACAGTTAGAACAAGCCATTCATTCATAAAACTCATTTACAGCAATGTAAGTGTATTTGTGATTATTATGACGGCTGTTTTATGTTAAATTCAGTGTCTTCACGGTTACTTTTCCTGTGTAGCCTACATGCATCTTTCTCTACCGTGAACGAGATTATAATGTTATTCCCCGATGCGGATATACAGATCTAATGTTACATTTTTGAGGTTGACATATATTTCTCTTGGTTGTTTAACTTAGTTGTCTTAACTTTATATTGTGGCAATGTGCTGCATGCAGGCTATTAGGGTTTCCCTCAATACTTCAGGATTCCCCTGCTGGACATATAAAACGCTTAATGGACTAATTACAGAGTGATATAAAGGACCAAACTCGCAGGCAAGCAGAGGACTCAGAATAACGCGCAAAGTTTAATGCTGAGCGTTTCCTAGTGATACTGGCATAAAGTTGGCTTGACATTGGACATTCGCACGTTTAGGGACCGTCTTTAAAGTGTATACGACTTTGGTATGCACGTTTCTAACTTCGATAGCATTTGAATAGAACAACTTACAGTCATAAAACCAACTGTAAAGTGTTCATTTAGTGTCAGGCATAATGTGCACCCTTTGGATTTTTGATATTTATTCAAATAAATTTAAGTTTGCTATTGAAGTTAGAAACGTGTTTGCCAATGTTGTATGCAACTTTAGAGACGATCCCTAAATGTGCGAATGTCCAATGTCAAGACAATTTTACATTTAGTAATTTAGCAGACGCTTTTATCCAAAGCGATTTACAGTTAAACTAACAATAGGAGGACAACAATATGCAAGTGCTATGACTCTTCCCAGTTTAAGCTAATGCAATGCACGTAGGCATACTATATATATATATATAGAGAGAGAGAGAGAGAGAGAGAGAGAGAGAGAAATAATAGAATAGAAGAGAAAGTGTTATTGATCAAGTGTTGATTTTATGCCAATAGGCCTATATCACGAAACGCTCAGCATGAAACTCTGCGCGTTAAGTTCATATTCTGAGTCTGCTTGCCTGTATAGTAGCCTACAGCCTACATCCCCAATAAAGTGCGAGTTTGGTCTTTCATATAACTGTATTAGTCCATTAAGCGTTTTGTCCCGACGGAAGGGGAATCCTTGAGTATGAGGTATTGAGGGAAACCGATAATCCCGTTCATAGAGAAAGCTTATAACATGTAGGCTACACAGGGAAAGTAACAATGAAGTTATTGAATGAAACATAAACACAGCTTTTGTGTGTTTATCATCTTTTTCGCATATATACTGACACAGATAATCATTTTCATTTTATGAATGAATGGCTTGTTCTAACTGTTGCTGGTCTTCGTCAACAATGCGCTTTTGCACCCCCTGCTGGTGAGGTTGACTAACAGCAGATGGAGAGTATGCTCGGTAATCTACTGCTTTTCCTGCAGTTCCTGGATATCAATGTTGAATTTACTGTCGAATTTGAACCACTGAATTTGTGAAAGCAAATTTGCAAAGCGAAATAAAATGGACCGAAAATTACCTGTTGAATATTATAGGTTGTATTTTTAAACAGTTTGAATATTTTGGAAGTGAAATATGAAAGGTGAATATGGATTATTGAATTTTTAATAATGAAAATGTGTTTAAAATGTTTTTAATTGAAATATTCACAGCTTAAATATTCAACCATGTTGAATTTCAGCCCATTAAAATGCAAGCCCTAAAAATACAATGCATTAAAATGCAAACATGGTTAATGCAATGCCTATTTTTTCAAGTAGTGCAATTCAACAGGCTTTTATATTTCAAAAACATTTTACATTATTTTACTTCCATAGGCATCGGGTAGGCATCTTGGGGAGTTTTGGAATTAAGCCGGCAATAATCCACACAGAACCTTAGACTGCCGTCTGTCTTTAGAACCAGTACTACCGGAGATACCCAAGAGGATTGAGACAGCTCAATGATACCTTCTTGCATCATCTTATTGATCTCCCTTTCCATCACCTCTTTCTTCAAGGGAGACACTCTATAGGCTTTCGAGCGGACTGGTATTTCATCCGTTGTTACGATCCGATGAATGGCTTGATTAGTTCTCCCTAGAGTTCCAGCACAGACCGTCGCCCATTTATTTAGGAAGGGCTGGACTTCTGGCGGTTGTCTTGCTATAATATCTTTTCTGATAGTGGCTATCACAGTGGATGTCTCCAGCTCTCCACCCTTCCCCATGGGCACAGCCATGAACAAGGTGATAACCGGTTCCCTCTTCAGAATGCACTGCTGCTCCCACTGTGGTTGCTGGAGCAAAGGATAGACTCTAACTTGCCCTTTGACCTTCAACTCATAGCTCATCGAAGCAACATTCAGCTGTACCCCCGTTTGTCTCAGGAAGTCCAGTCCGAGGACAAGAGGAAATGCTAGGTGTTCATTTGACATTATATAGGTGTCAATGGTCCAGACCATTCCATGCCACTCATAAACCAGAGGAGTTCTACCCTCTGATATGTGAGCCTTTCCATCTGCCACCATGAACGTCCTGCTCAAACTCTGCTGCAGTCGTTCTTCTGGGTTTTTTATAGCCTCCCATAACTGTTTCTGCATTAAGGAATAGGTCGAACCAGTGTCGACAATGGCTTCGACGTGGTAACTCCTCACATCTATGGCCATTTTCAGCAGAGGAGGTGTGGTTGTTTGAATCAGTGAGACATGTTGGACTGGTGTTCTCTGTGGTTTCGATTGTTGGTCACGTCAGAATGAGGCACCCTTTTTTCCTTCATTATTTACCTTGAGCTGGTTGACTCAAGCCCAGTAGTCCTCCTTTGAATTCAAGTCTCTCTCCACCAATGATCCCACTTTAACAAGCTGCTCCACAGTATGCACTGCACCTCTGAGACTGCTCGCCAGGGAAGGATGACAACTATTTAGAATTCGTCTTACCACCTCCTCTTCTGGCAAGTCATCCCTCCATCTCAGGCACAGAGCTCTATAATCGTAGGCAAAATCCCGGATACTCTGGTTAGGGCCTTGAATCATAGCCTTGAGCTGGTCTTCTAACTCAGTCAGGTAATCTGTAGAAAGGAAGGCAGACATGAAGGAGTGTTTGAACTCATCCCAATTGCATATCTTTAACTTTTCAGCTGCCCACCAACTCCTCGCAGGACCTGTTAGCACTGCATTGATTGTGGCTAGCAATTCCAAATCTGTGAGTGGCCTGAGTGACAGGAAGTTTTCACACTTTTCAGTGAACTCCAAAACATCACAGGTTTCACGGTTTTGACAGAAGGTAGGAAATTCTAGGTTGATAGGATGGGCCTCTGGACACTCTTCCCCCTCACCAGCCACAGCCTGCTCACAAACATTATCTGATGGGTTATCCATGATTTACAGACATACAGTTTTGCAAATTTAAAAGGTACAAAATAAATTTGTATACAATTTCTCACAATAATCCACTGGGGGCACATCTGGGATGAGTTACTCTGTGACACTGCCACAGTAAGCCCTGCACGATGCTCACTTAAGTAAAAAACAAACAAACAAAACATATTGTATACTATGTATGTATGTATATATATATATATGTGCCATGCCAAAATGTTTATCGTTTATTTATTTTTTCAGCATGTATGTTGATTTTTAACATTTGCCTATGCTTTTTTGTTGGAGGGGGAATTAGGGGGACTTTTGTTCGGCTCTAAGGATTCTTATTAGGATGAGCCGAGGGATAAGGAAAAGGTGGACAAATTATTCTGGAAGGACCATATAAATTATATATTAAAGAATTGTGGTAAAGTTTTAAATTTAATGAAAGCAGGAGCAGGACAAGATTGAGGTGCTGACAAACAGTCATTAAAGGGCATTTATATTGGTCTTATGCAATCCACATTATACTATGGATGCATTGTTTATGAGTCAGCATCGTCAACGTTGTTAAAGAAACTAGATGTCATGCAAGTTGAGTATTATTTTTGTTATTTATATTTTGCTTGCATGGACTTACTCTTGAACTTTCTCTATTTGGACTATTTTGTTTGAGTTTTATACAACGAGTCAACAGGTTTATGTTATGTTCGCATGTGCTTTACAATGGTCTAAGTTGCCTTTATATTTTCAAAACAATGTTGTTCGGGGTCTTTGATGTCTTTGCAATCATGCTGTTTTTGTGTAGTAAGTTTGACAAAGAGTAAAAGGAAACAATAGTCAACTCCCCTTGTGGTAATGATTCAACCTTTTATGAAGAGTTGAAGTTGTTATAGATGGTGGCCCATACGGGGAGTTGACTATTGTTTCCTTTTACTCTTTGTCAAACGTACTACACAAAGATAGCATGATTGCAAAGACATCAAAGATTAAAGTCATCATCAAAGGTCCATCTCGTTAGCCGAGAGGTTGTTTTGGGTGAGTTAAAGGCCCAGGTCAAGGCAGCATGATACACCACAAATGGCACTCCTTCCAGGTAGTGGTGCCACTTTTCGATGGCCCAAACCACTGCAAGGCACTCTTTTTCTGAGGTTGAATAATTCACCTCTGCTCCCCTCAATCCTCTCGAAGCATACGCATCACCTTCTCTTCTCCACTGATGTTCTGGGTTAGAACCGCTCCCAGGCCATTTGAGCTAGCATCCGTCTGAATCTGGAAGGGTTGCGACAGATCAGGTTGAGCTAGTACAGGGGCATGTTGCAGAGCATGTTTGAGACTTAACTGGGTTTCATTGGTCCATGTCCATTTCATGCCTTTCCTTTTAAGGTGGTTCAAGGGGGCAGCCAGTTCAGCAAATTGTGGGATAAACTTATGGTACCATCCAACCAACCCCAGGAATCTCTGAAGTTCCAACAAGGTTTGTGGGGTTGAGTAACCAATGATGGCGGTGATCTTGTCCGAGTCGACTTTTACTCCTTCCTTGGACACAACATGTCCCAAAAACTTGATCTCTGCTTTCATGAAGTGGCATTTCTTTAGGTTTAGGGTAAGATTAGCCTCATTCAGTTTCTGAAAGACAGCTTTGAGATCTTTTAAGTGTTGTTGTTGGCTTGGGGAGTAGACAATTGTCATCTATGTAGACGAAGCACACCTTTCGTCTTAGCTTACCCAACACTCTGGAACGTGGCCCCAGCATTTTTCAGCCCGAAGGGCATGGTCAAGAAATGAAATAATCCAAAGGGAGTTATAAAGGCTGTCTTTTTCCTGCTGCTTTCTTCCATTTCGACCTGCCAGTATCCAGATTTTAAGTCGAGGGTACTAAAATAATGAGCACCTTGCAACGACTCCAGTATTTCGTGAATGAGAGGCATCTATGGAAGTAAAATAATGTCAAATGTTTTTGAAATAAAAAAGCCTGTTGAATTGCACTACTTGAAAAAAATAGGCATTGCATTAACCATGCTTGCATTTTAATGCATTGTATTTTTAGGGCTTGCATTTTTATGGGCTAAAATTCAACATGGTTGAATATTTAAGCTGTGAATATTTCAATTAAAAACATTTCAAACACATTTTCATTATTAAAAATTCAATAATCCATATTCACCGTTCATATTTCACTTATTATACTTATATTCAAACTGTTTAAAAATACAACCTATAATATTCAACAGGCAATTTTCGGTCCATTTTATTTCGCTTTGCAAATTCGCTTCCACAAATTCAGTGGTTCAAATTCGACAGTAAATTCAACATTGACATCCAGGAACTGCAGGAAAAGCAGTAGATTACCGAGCATACCCTCCATCTGGACATATAAAACACTTAATGGACTAATTACAGAGTGATATAAAGGACCAAACTCGCAGGCAAGCAGAGGACTCAGAATAATGCGCAAAGTTTAATGCTGAGCGTTTCCTAGTGATACTGGCATAAAGTTGGCTTGATATTGGACATTCGCACATTTAGGGACCGTCTCTAAAGTGTATATGACTTTGGTATACACGTTTCTAACTTCGATAGCATTTGAATAGAACGACTTGCAGTCATAAAACCAACTGTAAAGTGTTCATTTAGTGTCAGGCATAATGTGCACCCTTTGGATTTTTGATATTTTTTCAAATAAATTTAAGTTTGCTATTGAAGTTAGAAACGTGTTTGCCAATGTTGTATGCAACTTTAGAGACGATCCCTAAATGTGCGAATGTCCAATGTCAAGCCAATTTTACATTTAGTCATTTAGCAGACGCTTTTATCCAAAGCGATTTACAGTTAAACTAACAATAGGAGGACAACAATATGCAAGTGCTATGACTCTTCCCAGTTTAAGCTAATGCAATGCACGTAGGCATACTATATATATATATAGAGAGAGAGAGAGAGAGAGAGAGATAATAGAATAGAAGAGAAAGTGTTATTGATCAAGTGTTGATTTTATGCCAATAGGCCTATATCACGAAACGCTCAGCATGAAACTCTGCGCGTTAAGTTCATATTCTGAGTCTGCTTGCCTGTATAGTAGCCTACAGCCTACATCCCCAATAAAGTGCGAGTTTGGTTTTTCATATCACTGTATTAGTCCATTAAGCGTTTTGTCCCGACGGAAGGGGAATCCTTGAGTATGAGGTATTGAGGGAAACCGATAATCCCGTTCATAGAGAAAGCTTATAACATGTAGGCTACACAGGGAAAGTAACAATGAAGTTATTGAATGAAACATAAACACAGCTTTTGTGTGTTTATCATCTTTTTCGCATATATACTGACACAGATAATCATTTTCATTTTATGAATGAATGGCTTGTTCTAACTGTTGCTGGTCTTCGTCAACAACGCGCTTTTGCACCCCCTGCTGGTGAGGTTGACTAACAGCAGATGGAGAGTATGCTCGGTAATCTACTGCTTTTCCTGCAGTTCCTGGATATCAATGTTGAATTTACTGTCGAATTTGAACCACTGAATTTGTGGAAGCAAATTTGCAAAGCGAAATAAAATGGACCGAAAATTACCTGTTGAATATTATAGGTTGTATTTTTAAACAGTTTGAATATTTTGGAAGTGAAATATGAAAGGTGAATATGGATTATTGAATTTTTAATAATGAAAATGTGTTTAAAATGTTTTTAATTGAAATATTCACAGCTTAAATATTCAACCATGTTGAATTTCAGCCCATTAAAATGCAAGCCCTAAAAATACAATGCATTAAAATGCAAACATGGTTAAAGCAATGCCTATTTTTTCAAGTAGTGCAATTCAACAGGCTTTTTTATTTCAAAAACATTTGACATTATTTTACTTCCATAGGCATCGGGTAGGCATCTTGGGGAGTTTTGGAATTAAGCCGGCGATAATCCACACAGAACCTTAGACTGCCGTCTGTCTTTAGAACCAGTACTACCGGAGATACCCAAGAGGATTGAGACAGCTCAATGATACCTTCTTGCATCATCTTATTGATCTCCCTTTCCATCACCTCTTTCTTCAAGGGAGACACTCTATAGGCTTTCGAGCGGACTGGTATTTCATCCGTTGTTACGATCCGATGAATGGCTTGATTAGTTCTCCCTAGAGTTCCAGCACAGACCGTCGCCCATTTATTTAGGAAGGGCTGGACTTCTGGTGGTTGTCTTGCTATAATATCTTTTCTGATAGTGGCTATCACAGTGGATGTCTCCAGCTCTCCACCCTTCTCCATGGGCACAGCCATGAACAAGGTGATAACCGGTTCCCTCTTCAGAATGTACTGCTGCTCCCACTGTGGTTGCTGGAGCAAAGGATAGACTCTAACTTGCCCTTTGACCTTCAACTCATAGCTCATCGCAGCAACATTCAGCTGTACCCCCGTTTGTCTCAGGAAGTCCAGTCCGAGGACAAGAGGAAATGCTAGGTGTTCATTTGACATTATATAGGTGTCAATGGTCCAGACCATTCCATGCCACTCATAAACCAGAGGAGTTCTACCCTCTGATATGTGAGCCTTTCCATCTGCCACCATGAACGTCCTGCTCAAACTCTGCTGCAGTCGTTCTTCTGGGTTTTTTATAGCCTCCCATAACTGTTTCTGCATTAAGGAATAGGTCGAACCAGTGTCAACAATGGCTTCGACGTGGTATCTCCTCACATCTATGGCCATTTTCTGCAGAGGAGGTGTGGTTGTTTGAATCAGTGAGACATGTTGGACTGGTGTTCTCTGTGGTTTCGATTGTTGGTCACGTCAGAATGAGGCACCCTTTTTTCCTTCATTATTTACCTTGAGCTGGTTGACTCAAGCCCAGTAGTCCTCCTTTGAATTCAAGTCTCTCTCCACCAATGATCCCACTTTAACAAGCTGCTCCACAGTATGCACTGCACCTCTGAGACTGCTCGCCAGGAAAGGAAATTCTAGGTTGATAGGATGGGCCTCTGGACACTCTTCCCCCTAACCAGCCACAGCCTGCTCACAAACATTATCTGATGGGTTATCCATGATTTACAGACATACAGTTTTGCAAATATAAAAGGTACAAAATAAATTTTTATACAATTTCTCACAATAATCCACTGGGGGCACATCTGGGATGAGTTACTCTGTGACACTGCCACAGTAAGCCCTGCACGATGCTCACTTAAGTAAAAAACAAACAAACAAAACATATTGTATATTGTATATTGTATACTGTATGTATGTATGTATGTATATATATATATATATATATATATATATATATATATATATATATATATATATATATATGCCATGCCAAAATGTTTATTTATTTTTTCAGCATGTATATTGATTTTTAACATTTGCCTATGCTTTTTTGTTTGAGGGGGAATTAGGGGGACTTTTGTTCGGCTCTAAGGATTTATTAGGATGAGCCGAGGGATAAGGAACAGGTGGACAAATTAATCTGGAAGGACCATATAGATTATATATTAAAGAATTGTGGTAAAGTTTAAATTTAATGAAAGCAGGAGCAGGACAAGATTGAGGTGCTGACAAACAGTCATTAAAGGGCATTTATATTGGTCTTATGGGATCAACATTAGACTATGGATGCATTGTTTATGAGTCAGCATCGTCAACGTTGTTAAAGAAACTAGATGTCGTGCAAGCTAAGGGATTAAGAATCATTTTAGGAGCAGTTAAAACCACACCCATTGCAGCATTGCAAGTAGAAACATCACAATGCACAAATGCATACTGGATAAATTTGTAGGGACAAAGAGATAATCATCCTGTAACGGAAGTCCTGAATGATTGCTGGGAAATTTTAAATGCAACAGGTAAAGGCTTTGCATGGAAAATAAAGGGGTGGGTTAATGAAGATGGTCTAGACTCAAAATCATTTGCACCAATAGTAGTAATATCCCCAATTCCACCTTGGATACTAGCTCAACCTGAAATTTACATAAAATTACACGAGAACAGAAGGGAAATGGATGAAGTTGTTAATATAAACAAATATTTTAATGAGTATATAAAAAAACTCACACTACTCATTTCTTGAAATATATACAGATGGTTCGAAGAGTATAGAGACTGGAAGGACAGGACTGCATTCTATGTTCCAGAGTTTAAGGTGAGGAAGGCTGGAAGGATAACAGATGGCACATCAGTATATACAGCTGAGATGACAGCTTCTAATGACACTAGAGTGGGTTTATGAAGTTAGACCTGATAAAGTAATAATATGCTCTGATTCAATGGCAGTTCTTGGGAGTTTACAATCATTGGAAACAAATAGAGCTAACATTTTAACAGAAATCATGATCAGGTTATACAGTTTACGACAGGTGGTAAAAATAATTCGATTTATGTGGGTTCCAGCATACGTGGGAATTCAAGGTAATGAGGAAGCAGACAAAATAGCCAAAGAATCATTAAAAATGAAAGAACCAAATATGAACATTTCACTCAGTAGATCAGAAGGAAAACATTTTATTTTAGAAGCGTGCAATAAGAAATGGCAGACAGTTCGGGACTCGTGTCATACAGGTTGGCACTATTACAAGGTCCAAAAAAACATAGAGGCAATATAATGCACAGCTTAAGTAGAAGAGAGCAAGTTATTTTCACACATTTAAGAACAGGACATTCAAATCTAAATCATACTTTAGACATTATAGGGAAGCATAACAAAGGTTTATGTGATGTCTGTTTAATAGAGGAGACAGTAGAACATGCATGGAAGAAATGTAACCCACATGGAAAAAAACTATATAAACATATGTTTTAATATAGGTTTTGATATAGGTTTTTAATATATGTGACATATAAAATTGGCCGTTTTCCTATATGTTCACCTATATGCACCTATATGTTCACCTATATGTACTTATATGTTCACCTATATGTACATATGCTCACCTATATGCACCTATATGTACTTATATGTTCACCTATATGTTCACCTATATGTACTTATGTTCACCTATATATGCACCTATATGTTCATCTATATGTACTTATATGTTCACCTATATATGCACCTATATGTTCACCTATATATGCACCTATATGTTCACCTATATATGTGCCTATATGTTCACCTATATATGCACCTATATGTTCACCTATATGTTTACCTATATATTACTAAAATTGTTCAAATCCATAGCTACTACACTGTAAAAAAATAAAAAATAAAAATCCCGTATACAAACGGTAAATCTCTGGCAGCAAAGTTTCCAGACGGATTCCATTAAATTACGGCAAATAACCATTTAACAAATTACAGGCAAAAAACGTAAAAATACAGAATTGACTTTAGAGTCAAAATTAAATTACAGTACATTACTGTTGATAATGGCTTATTAAACCGTGGAAAAACTGATAAATGATGTCATATTATATATTAAAAAAACAAACATTTAACTTTCAAGTTAAACTGTAAATTTAGGGTTTTATAAAGTTATTTTATAATAATGCTGTCTATCTACAGTAATTATATTTTAATATAGTTTTTCTGTGTATAATAACTGTGAAGTTATGTATAAAAATGCAATAAGTACATAAATTCAAATACAAAGTTTGTATATTTACAGTTTTAATTTTTGCATTTCCAATTTTAAAACTTTGACCAATCTCTAATTAAGTACTTAATAATGGCAAATGTACAGTCAATTTCTGTTAAATTAACTAAATGTATAAGTTCAGAATACCTGCACATTTACAGTATTACTCATTAAACAAACACATATCAAGATACGTGAATGATAGGAAATACAAGCTTAGTATATAATTTAGAACATGTAAAAATATCCACATTAAAAGGCAATTGCCGTATACCTTTATACTCTAATATAACTTATTTTACACATTTACAATTACATTTTATCCAAAATGACCTAAAAATTAAGAGAACAATAGAAGCAACAAGTGCAGTGACAAGTCCCAGTTAGTGTAGCACAGTACACATAGCAATTATTATTGTTTTGTTTTTTTTTAAAACAAAGATTTAGTATTATTGGGTCAAGTGTTTATGAAAAGATGGATCTTTAGCGGTTTCTTGAAAATGTGTTGAGTTGGGCAGGTCATTCCACCAGCAGGGAACAGTCCAGGTAAAGGTCAGTGAAAGTGATTTTGTGTCTCTTTGGGATGATGGCACCACAAGGCGCCGTTCACTTGCAGGACACAAGCTTCTGGAGACACATAGATCTGAAGCAGTGAGTTTAGGTCTTGCTGCAGCATCTGGATCAGTTGCAGAGGTTTGACTGATGCTGGAAGGCCTGCCAGGAGAGCATTACAATAGTCCAGTCTGGATAGAACAAGAGCTTAGACAAGGAGTTGTGTGGCTCCGATAGGAAGGGCCGGATCTTTCTGGTGCTGTATAAGGCAAATCAGCAGGATCGCATGGTTTGGGTGAAAGTGAAACCATAAGCAGTTCTGTCTTGGCAAGGTTGAGTTGAAGGTGAAGGTCATTCATCCAGCAAGAATTTTCCATCAGGTAGGCTGAGATGCGAGCAGCAACCGTCAGATCCTCTGGCTGGAATGAAAGGTAAAGATATATGTCATTAAGTGATAGGAAAACCCATGTTTCTAAATGACAGAGCCTAGTTACAATACAAAAAAGATAAAAATACTAATAATAATTATATATATATATATATATATATATATATATATATATATATATATATATATATATATATATATATATACAGTATATATATATATATATAGATGGGTGGAATCTAACACAATTGTGGTCTTACTGTAACAAAACCAAACCTTGTGCAGTGGCCTCACAAGGATCAAATGAATATTCACATGGGAAAATATAGTATAAAACAAATAAAATTTTCTGCCACTTTTAGTGCAATCATATGGAATCAGAAGACTCTGCCATTACAATATTTTAAATGACTTCTTCCCATACCTTGTTTGCCATGATCATTCTGCTTTCCACTTGACCTGAAATCACTATATTTATTTATTGTGATAAGGTAAGAGAGGACTCAAAAGCAAAAGTGACAATCACAGTTCTTTAATCGAAGCAGTAGTCTGACCACAGGTATTTTCAACAGAGAGTTCCAAACAGCAAACTGAAGAGGCCAGCATCAGCTGGTAATAACGAGAACACAATCCTCCTCTGCGGCAGATGAACAGAGAGCAGGTAAAATAGCAGACCTCGTGAATGAAGCAGAACAGGATTCTGGCGACGAGCACCGAGCAGGTAACAGGCTTCAGTTCTCTGTAGGTGAATAATGACGGCAGCAGAGTAATTCCAGCAGAAACAGTAAATCCACAGGACAGGACAGGACAGGACTGCAATAATACTCAGGTCTTTACGCATCAGAGAAAACAAACAATCTGACAACAAGACTAGGAAAGAGAGGGTAGAAGAAGCCGAGATAATAAGGGAAGATAAGGAACAGGTGGAGATGAATGAGCGTGATGAAAAGTGATAACAGCTGTCAGTAATGAAAGGGAGCGTAGTGGTGAACTGTGTGTGAGCTATGTGTGTGTCCAGCAGAGGGAGACAGAGAAAGAGGCAGGATCATGACAGTACCCCCCCTTCAAAGAGCGCCACCTGGCGCTCCTGAGGGGGAGCACTGGCGAGACCGGAGGAAATCATCAATGAGCGAGGGATCCAGAATGTCCCGGGGGGAGACCCAGCTTCTCTCCTCAGGACCATACCCCTCCCAATCGACCAAATATTGGTGCCCACGACCACGACGGCGCATGTCCATAATCTTATGGACAGTGTAGACAGGAGAACCCTCAATACGAACGTCGGAGAACGAGGCACGAGAGGGTGAACGATTTACAGGTTTAAGACAAGAAACGTGAAATACTGGGTGGACACGACGAAGATTAGGCGGCAGACTAAGCTTGACAGCGACAGGATTAATGATCTTGATTATACGGAATGGTCCGATGAAACGAGGCGCAAGTTTACGAGACTCGGACTGGAGAGGTAAATTTGCCGTGGAAAGCCACACTCTCTGACCAGTCATATAACGAGGACTCTTGACACGAGACCGGTTAGCAGCGATACTCATGCGTCTTCTCGAACGACAAATAGCGGATCTCACCCTCCTCCAAGTACGCTTGCAGCGACTGATGAAAGTCTGAACGGACGGGCAGTTAGAGTTAGTCTCTTGTGACGCGAATAAAGGGGGCTGATAGCCGAGACAACAATGAAAGGGAGAGAGACCCGTGGCAGAAGATGGAAGAGAGTTGTGGGCATATTCTGCCCAGGGAAGCTGCTCAGCCCAGGACGCAGGATTACGATAGGCTAGACTGCGAAGAGTACGGACGACAATCTGATTGGCCCGTTCGGCCTGACCATTAGTCTGGGGGTGAAAACCCGAGGAAAGGCTGGCAGTGGCGCCAATGAGGCGACAAAATTCTCTCCAAAACTGCAAGGCGAATTGTGGACCCCTATCGGAAACGATGTCGGTAGGTAACCCATGCAACTTGAACACATGATTAACCATAATCTGGGCTGTCTCCTTGGCAGAGGGGAGTTTGGCGAGTGGGATAAAGTGAGCGGATTTAGAAAAACGATCGACCACAGTCAGGATGACGGTATTACCAGCCGATGGAGGGAGGCCAGTAATAAAGTCGAGACCAATATGGGACCACGGACGAGTAGGAACCGGTAGCGGACGCAGCAAACCAGCAGGAGGAGAATTACTAGCCTTGGTCTGGGCACAGACAGGACAGGACGCGATAAAACGACGCGCATCACGGTCTAACGTGGGCCACCAGAAACGTTGGCGGATAGATGCGATCGTGCCCCGGACGCCGGGATGGGCAGTTAATTTGGATGCGTGACCCCACTGAAGAACAGCTAAACGCGTAGGCATCGGGACAAAAAGATAGCCCCTAGGGCAGTTTCGCGGGCTGGCGACACGAGAAAGTGAACGCTTAACCTGTCTCTCGATTCCCCAAACTGTAGTACCCACTACACGACCGGGGGGAATAATCTCCTCCCTGGAGGTGACGGTGGTCGGGGAATCAAAGAGACGAGACAATGCGTCAGGCTTGGCGTTCTTAGAGCCTGGGCGGTAAGAGATGGAGAAGTCGAAGCGCGTAAAAAATAGCGCCCACCGAGCTTGACGTGCATTCAATCTCTTGGCCGAACGGATATATTCCAAATTACGATGGTCAGTCCAGACGATAAAAGGGACAGAGGAGCCCTCTAGCCAGTGTCGCCATTCACCTAAAGCCAGGCGGATGGCAAGCAGCTCGCGATTACCAACATCGTAATTTCGCTCTGCGGAAGAGAATCGACGAGAAAAAAAGGCGCACGGGTGTATCTTGCCATCTGAGACTGATCGCTGAGACAGAACAGCTCCTACTCCCAGCTCAGAAGCGTCGACTTCAACAATAAACTGTCTAGTGACATCCGGGGTTAGAAGAATGGGCGCAGAGGTAAAAAGTTTTTTTAGACGGTCAAAAGCCTCTTGTGCAGACTCGGACCATCTAAAATTGGACTTAACCGACGTCAAGGCGGTAAGCGGCGCGGCTACTTGGCTAAAATTGCGTATGAAACGCCGATAAAAATTCGAGAAACCGAGAAAGCGTTGTAACGAGACACGAGAGTCAGGGACGGGCCAGCTGGCGACAGCCTGGACCTTGGCTGTATCCATACTGATCCCCTCTGCGGAGATGACTGAGCCCAGGAACGTAACGGAGGACGCGTGAAACGTGCACTTTTCAGCCTTGACAAAGAGTCGGTTCTCGAGTAAGCGTTGGAGGACACGACGAACGTGTTGAACGTGGACTTGACAAGAGGGTGAGAAAATTAAAATGTCATCGAGATAGACGAACACGAATATGTTGAGCATGTCCCGGAGGACGTCATTGACAAGAGCCTGAAAGACGGCGGGAGCGTTGACCAATCCGAACGGAAGAACCCTATATTCAAAGTGCCCGAGAGGTGTGTTAAAGGCGGTCTTCCATTCGTCCCCTTCTCTAATCCGTACCAAATGATAGGCGTTACGGAGATCGAGTTTGGTAAAAATCTTTGCCCCCTGCAAGATCTTGAAGGCTGATGACATCAATGGCAAGGGATAGCGATTCTTGACAGTGATGTCATTCAGCCCCCGATAATCTATGCAGGGGCGCAAAGACCCATCCTTTTTCTTGACAAAAAAGAAACCAGCGCCGGCAGGCGACGAGGACGGAACTATGGTACCAGCATTTAGAGACTCGGACAGATAATTCTCTAACGCCTCCCGTTCAGGAGCAGAAAGTGAGTAGAGTCTTCCCCGCGGAGGAGTGGTTCCAGGGAGAAGATCAATACTGCAGTCGTAAGGACGGTGAGGGGGGAGAGAAGTGGCCCGGGAACGACTGAAAACCTCCCGCAAATCGAGATATTCCTCCGGAACTCCAGACAAATCCCCCGCCTCTTCCTGAAAAACAGAAACAGAAGAGACAGGGGGAACAGCAGAAACTAAACACTCAACATGACATGACAACTTCCATGAAAAAATGGATCCCTTGGACCAATCAATGTGAGGATTATGGAGCTTAAGCCAAGGATGGCCCAAAACAACAGGAGTATATGGAGATCGAAAAATCAAAAAAGAAATTGTCTCTCTGTGATTACCAGAAACGGTAAGAGTCAATGGAATAGTCTCTTTCTGTACTCTAGGAAGGGAACTACCATCTAGGGCGTAAAGGGGGGTGGAGTCTCTTAAGTGAGTGATGGGAATACCTTGCTGAAGTGCCCATTCTTCATCGACAAAATTTCCTTCTGCCCCAGAGTCGACTAAGGCGGAGCAGGCGACTGACGATTCAGACCAATGAAGCAGCACCGGAAGAGTAGTACACGAACGTGAAGGGGTAACCTTGGTGACGGCGCTCGCCAGTAACCCTCCGCCTACTGACGAGCGCTTGCTTTTACTGGACATGACGAGACGAAATGATTGGCCGCCGCGCAGTACATGCAGAGACGATTCGCAATCCTCCTCTCGCGCTCCTTAGGCGAGATGCGAAGGCCTCCGAGCTGCATGGGCTCGGGATCCGTGCTGGAAGTCGGGGTAAAGGAATTGACAGGTGGCGTGGAAAGGAGAGCGACCTCCATGCGGCGAGCCCTGCGCCGTAAATCGAATCGCTTCTCGACTCGAATCGCCAGGTCGATGAGATCGTCGAGCCGAGCGGGCACCTCCCGGATGAGAATCTCGTCCTTCAGATCAGAGTTCAGACCCTCCATAAAACGAGCGACCAACGCGGGTTGATTCCAGCCACATGTGGTAGCGAGGGTCCGGAATTCAATAGAGAAATCGGGCACGGAGCGCCTCCCCTGCCGAAGAGTAGAAAGCAGACGGGAAGCCTCCTCACCGATGGCCGAGCGGTCGAAGACCCGGATCATCTCGTCTTTGAAAAGCGAGAAACTGAAGATGCAATCCGTCCCCGCCTCCCAGTTTGCCGCTCCCCATTCACGAGCCCGACCAGCGAGAAGGGAGATAACGTAAGCGACCTTGGCTCTCTCCTTCGCGTACGTCACGGGCTGTAGGGAGAACACCACCTCACACTGGGTCAAAAAAGAGCGACATTGAGTGGGCTCACCCGAATAGACAGGAGGATTATTAACCCGGGGCTCCGGCGAGTCGTGAGGATCATGTGAGGTGGAGGGTTGGAGGCGCATGGTATGGACCTGGCAGGAGAGTTCTGACATCTGAGCGGCTAGCGTCTCGACAGCGTGTCTAGCGGCGGAGATGTCCTCCTCATGTTTGCCCAAAAAGGCACCCTGGTGCTCGACCGCCGACTGGAAAGAACTGCCACTTGCTGAGTCCATGCTTTGGTCAGATTGTTCTGTGATAAGGTAAGAGAGGACTCAAAAGCAAAAGTGACAATCACAGTTCTTTAATCGAAGCAGTAGTCTGACCACAGGTATTTTCAACAGAGAGTTCCAAACAGCAAACTGAAGATGCCAGCATCAGCTGGTAATAACGAGAACACAATCCTCCTCTGCGGCAGATGAACAGAGAGCAGGTAAAATAGCAGACCTCGTGAATGAAGCAGAACAGGATTCTGGCAACGAGCACCGAGCAGGTAACAGGCTTCAGTTCTCTGTAGGTGAATAATGACGGCAGCAGAGTAATTCCAGCAGAAACAGTAAATCCACAGGACAGGACAGGACAGGACAGGACAGGACAGGACAGGACTGCAATAATACTCAGGTCTTTACGCATCAGAGAAAACAAACAATCTGACAACAAGACTAGGAAAGAGAGGGTAGAAGAAGCCGAGATAATAAGGGAAGATAAGGAACAGGTGGAGATGAATGAGCGTGATGAAAAGTGATAACAGCTGTCAGTAATGAAAGGGAGCGTAGTGGTGAACTGTGTGTGAGCTATGTGTGTGTCCAGCAGAGGGAGACAGAGAAAGAGGCAGGATCATGACATTTATTTATTTATTTATTTACAACTCAGTATTACATTTACACATGTCAGAATATGTTCAACTGGGACAATGCAAAACCTCAACTTATAGGCAACATAAATAAAAGCCCAAAATGTAGAAATTTACATTATTTATTTACTTAAGAACAATCAAATAGTACAAGAACAAAAAATTGAACAGAAAAAAAAAAGAAAACATTTTTTTTTTTTTTTTGATCTTCTCAGCTCTGTGAGCTTCGAATTGATAGATGTGCCTATCTGAGCTAGGCATCATGTATGACAGTTGCCAAAGTGAGATATGAGCTACAAAATGACCAGATCCTGCCATGAGCTATATGACATATCTTGTATGTAGGCTACATATAGGGCTTATATGTGGATATAAAGAAGCAATACAGGAGACCTATATGGCCTGTATATGCATATATGCACCTCAATTTTGCCTATATGTGGCATATATATATACGCATATATGCAGCATATATATTATCATATATGTGCATATATGCTGTATATAAAAAAGGAGGATTCTTAAGGAAGAATTACAAGCAGTAGGGTGCCAGGAATTCACTATAACCAACTTATTAAATGATGGTCCAAATTCAGGAAAACAAATAAATGCAATCATGAGATTTATTAAGAATAGTGGGTTATATAATAAGATATAGGAGTATTTAGTTCATTCTTTTCACACTCCATCACAGTAGGTGGCGGTATGCACCTTTAAAGTTGGTTCACAACCCGCCATAAAACCAAAAGAAGAAGAAGAAAGGAAAAGGGGGCAGCCATTTTGAAAGGTGTTTGGTGAGGTGGCATGGTTTTTTGGAGTAAACTGTTAAAATAATTAACTAATTAATTCCACATTATTTCTGTGATTAATCACGATTAATCACACCTAAAATTAATGTTTTTAATATATTTTTATATTGTAATAATTTCACATTTAATCTCCAAATTAATGTAGAAACAACATAAAGGCAGTATTTTAAATATCTGATCTAACACAGTGGTTCTCAAACTTTTCACACCAAGTACCACTGTGACACTGCCACAGTAAAGCCCTGCACGATGCTCACTTAAGTATAAAAAACAAACAAAACATATTGTATACTGTGTATATATGTATATATATATATATATATATATATATATATATATATATATATATATATATATATATATGTGTGTGTATGTGTGTGTGTGTGTGTGTGTGTGTGTGTGTGTGTGTGTGCCATGCCAAAATGTTTATCGTTTATTTATTTTTTCGTCATGTATGTTGATTTTGAGCATTTGCCTATGTTTTTTAGTTTGAGGGGGAATTAGGGAGACTTTTGTTTGGCTCTAATGATTCTTATTAGGGACAAATTAATCTGGAAGGACCATATAGATTATATATTAAAGAAATGTGGTAAAGTTTTAAATTTAGTGAGAGCAGTAGCAGGACAAGATTGAGGTGCTGACAAACAGTCATTAAAGGGCATTTATATTGGTCTTATGCGATCAACATTAGACTATGGATGCATTGTTTATGAGTCAGCATTGTCAACGTTGTTAAAGAAACTAGATGTCATGCAAGCTAAGGGATTAAGAATCATTTTAGGAGCAGTTAAAACCACACCCATTGCAGCATTGCAAGTAGAAACATCACAAATGCCATTATTTATAAGACGACAAAAATTGGCTATGGCATTCTGGATGTTGGAATTCAAGGTAATGAGGAAGCAGACAAAATAGCCAAAGAATCATTAAAAATGAAAGAACCAAATATAAACATTTCACTCAGTAGATCAGAAGGAAAATATTTTATTTTAGAAGCGTGCAATAAGAAATGGCAGACAGTTTGGGACTCGTGTCATACAGGTCGGCACTATTACAAGGTCCAAAAAAACATAGAGGCAATATAATGCACAGCTTAAGTAGAAGAGAGCAAGTTATTTTCACACATTTAAGAACAGGACATTCAAATCTAAATCATACTTTAGACATTATAGGGAAGCATAACACAGGTTTATGTGATGTCTGTTTAATAGAGGAGACAGTAGAACATGTATGGAAGAAATGTAAGGCTTATAATAAAGAAAGGAGGATTCTTAAGGAAGAATTACAAGCAGTAGGGTGCCAGGAATTCACTATAACCCACTTTTTAATGATGGTCCAAATTCAGGAAAACAAATAAATGCAATCATGAGATTTATTAAAAATAGTGGGTTATATAATAGGATATAGGAGTATTTAGTTCATTCTTTTCACACTCCATCACAGTAGGTGGCGGTATGCACCTTTAAAGTTGGTTCGCAACCCGCCATAAAACCAAAAGAAGGTTTTTCGGCTAACCTAGCTCAGAGTAAATTGTCCAAAATGATCTCTGGGAAGAGAGACATGGTGTATTAGACATTGGAGCCATTTCATATGTGCATGCTCTGGTCTGGGATATACGTGGTGGACTATACTCTGGGGACTTTTTTCCAGCTGGAGGATAACCTGTTTTTGTGGGGCCTTTAACCAGTGGATTTATACTTTTTTCTCTTTTTGGGGACATTGTTTTTTCATCAGGACTTACATAAAAGAGTAGTAGGCCTAACTATTCAGCTACGCACAGCTCAAATCTAGGCTTCTCACCACAGGTTGAGAGCTGTCATTCCAACCACAGAACTTTGCGATGCTGTTTGCGAATGTTCATTGTGCCTTTCCCAAAAGCATCGTTAGTAGCCAACTATGGTCACAAGTTCCGTCGTTATCAGCATAGTTCAAGGAGTCTGTGTTTCCCGAATCCATAGTTTGCAAACAGCATCGCAAAGTTGTGTGGTTGGAATGACAGCCTTCGACCTGTGGTTAAAACCAGTTTCTTGTAGAACCAGTTTCTTGTTTGCATGAATGGCATGGCATGTGGACTCATGTCATGAATAAATCCTTATCTTGAGACAAGCTGACATTCAGAAAAATTCATAGCTTTTATTTCAAATACATACACATTTCATTTACGTCTTGTGATGGATTTTTTAATAAATAAAATAGTAAACTGTATTTTAAACTAATCATAATTCTGAGATGCTGGCTAGACAATATGAAAAATATAACAGTCTAGAATAGTCTCATAACATATTAACCCTCTGGGGTCTAAGGTGTTTTTGAGGTCCTTGAGATGTTTTGACATGCCCTGACATTTGTGCTTTTTTTCAGTTGCTTATAAAAATGTTAATGGCAAAGGTGTAATTACACTGTTTAGCACAAACAGGGCTACCATAATATGTGAACAACATGTATGTGTACATGTTTTGTATTTTTGAGAGAATAATGTTTATGCAGATGTAACCCACCCAATTAATTGAGGTTTTGATGTATTTTTCATTTATGAATTTTTTTATTTTATTTTGATTTTATATTTTTCCTTGCCTAATGCATGAAATGTTCAGACATAATTTTTTATTTTATTTATTATTTTGTTTTCGCTGATTGACGAAAGTAATAAAGAATTGCGTCGATGGGTGCTGACGTCACATACGCGCCAGCTCATTGAAGAGAGAGATGTGAGCCACATGTGTGGCTATCCTTAATCTAAACCATCGTTGTCAATATTTTCCTAAATGGATGTCTGAACTGTTTTATTGCATTAGGTAAGTCACAATTGTTTCATATTTTCATAAATAATGTTTAATTTGGTATTTGTTCATATAAGAAAATGTGGATGGTTAATGCTGTTCGTAATCGAGTATAAAGTGTGCCATAGAACACATGTAAAATGTTTATGTTGTAGAAGTATATTTGTTAAAACTTGTTTGCACATTTGTGTAATGGGAATAGTGTTTTGAGTTGAAAAGTTATGACTGTTAAATGCATTTCGTGATGGGTGCTGACGTCACATACGCGCCAGCTCATTGAAGAGAGAGATGTGAGCCACATGTGTGGCTATCCTTAATCTAAACCATCGTTGTCAATATTTTCCTAAATGGATGTCTGACCTGTTTTATTGCATTAGTGTGGATTGTTTCAACGCTCCGTGATCGTGTTGGATTCGCGCAGTGCGGGAGAACCGCGCTGGATTTCACTGTGGAGGAATTGCGTCATCTGGGACTCTGCCTTCACGAGGAAAAAGAAAGATTCGTTCATCGTTCATCCCTGCAAAGATTGTAGTAGGCATTCACATGCAAACGAACTGAACTGAGTCACTTCCATTTCCACGCGAACTGAGTCACTTCCATTTCCAAGTGAACTGAGTCACTTCCATTTCCACTCGAACTGAGTCAATCACTTCCACCATACTTGCCAACCTTGAGACCTCAGAATTAGGGAGATATTCAAGAGGGGGGGGGGGTTATTTTGTCATTTATTTTGTCAAATAAATTGAATTTATTTGACAAATTCAATTTCTTAAGGCCTCTCCTCAGGAGGTTAGACCCTAATTTGTACAATAACAACAACACTCCTCTACTAGGGGTTGCACGACTAATGATTTATGCTAGTCGATTTCTTATCAAAACAATACTCGAGTTACTCGACTACTCGTGGTTCATGCTACTGTAAATAAAAAGACATGAAATAGCTAGATCTTATCAATAAACATTTATTAATTCATAGCCTAATGCAACAATTACTTAAGTAAACTCTCAAAACATTATAATTATGACATTTCATTTTTAAATTTTCATGTAACAGTCTAAAGCTAAATAAATAGCTGTTCTTGCCTTTCATTTCAGACGTCTGCGTCTGCTTCTAGGGGCCGTTCACATATCGCATCTTTTTCGCGCTCAAGGTCGTTATTTCAACTGTAGGCGCGCGGCCGCGGTGAGCACGCTCATAATGGAAGCAACGTGGTGCGCTAGTTTTTCCAGGCGGGTTTTCCCTTCTCATCTCCAGAAATATATAATATTTCTAGTAGAAAAAAATATAAATAAAAAAACTACTAGATAAATATATCTAGTAGTAAAGCTAATGCGAGGGCTAGAAATCAATTAATCCTTTGCTGATACTTCTTCGTCGTCATCATGGAGAGCGCAGTTTGGTTGCATAGCAACGACAGACGCCATGGGAGCGCAAGCGTTTGGTCTGAAACGGCCTATTTTGTATTGAAGTCTATGGGAAGTCTGGCTTGTTTTCCCCTAAAAAGGGGCGGTTACAAAATTGACTGTTAAGTTCCCGGATGTGCCGGTTGTATGTATGGAAACGGCGCCCAGTGACGGATGGTGTAGCAATATTGTTGTCCGGGTGGAAATCGGGAGAAATTCGGGAGAAAGGTCGGTCCGGCAGATTT
The DNA here is from genome assembly GCA_022829025.1 of Squalius cephalus. Taxonomy (NCBI): domain Eukaryota; kingdom Metazoa; phylum Chordata; class Actinopteri; order Cypriniformes; family Leuciscidae; genus Squalius; species Squalius cephalus. Next base: position 57,198,677 of record CM040793.1, on the reverse strand, counting down.
TCGGGAGGGGCTTTGAAATTCGGGAGTCTCCCGGAAAAATCGGGAGGGTTGGCATGTATGACTTCCACGCGAACTGAGTCAATCACTTCCACGCGAACTGAGTCAATTACATTCACACAAACTGATTGATTCTTTATTTTTCTTTTATTTTATTTTTCTTTGATTGTCATTGATAAATTATATATTTTGTTTTCAAATGGTGATTTGTAAAAGGCAAAGTTATTCTTATGTGATGTGTGCAAAGTGATGCGTGCACATTGAAGTGAAGTAAAAAAAAAAAAAATTCAGTGAATACAGTTACTGTTCAGTGAATTGATTGTTTCATTCATTCATTTTCATTTCATTCCTTCAATTCATTTTATTCATTACTTAATTCTATTTCATATTTTATTGTATTTACTGGTTTATTATTATTATTTTTTTTGTTAGTTAGTACTGTAGGAAACTATTTAAACAAGTGCAGACACACATTTAAGATTATTAAATTATTTTCTTTTTGTTAATGCAAGGTGTGAGACCCCGAACCCGGGACTCCAGATATTAATATAGTTTTTTTTATTTTTATTTATCTGTATCTGGTGAGCTCAGACCCGGTAGATATTTTTCCTCCTTTTCTTTTTCTGGTGTTAAGTCCTACTGATGGGTTACATCCAAGAATAGAGAGAGAAAAATTTGGCGCCCAACGTGGGGCTGCGCTTGTTTGACAAAATCGTGTTTTAGTCCTAACTGTTCTGAATAATTTTATACAGTATTTTTTTTTTCTTAAATTTTTTTTTCTTTTCCTTTCTTTTCTCTGACAATGGACTTGTGCAAGCAGCATAATTTTGATCCTGAAAGATCTGTAATACTTACAAAAGTAGATCCAAATACTACTCTCGTGGAAGTGAGGAGATGTTTCGATCATCTTGATGAGGTGAAGAAAATAGAGTGGTTAGGTGACAGATTCTCAGGAGAGCTTCTTTGTGAATTTCAGGAGGTTACTACCCCTTTAATAGCCGAAGAAGAATATTTGAATGCAGATGGCCAAAATGTATGGGGTGTTTTGCCACTAGAGGGTAGACAGATCGAAGATATGCAGCCTCACTCTCGCTCTCCAACACCAATACAGAGTGAATATTCAGGTCAAACCTTGGATGATATGGCTGATCAGCTGTTGGTGCAAATAGAGAGTTTAGCACAACTTCACTGTGTAAATGTAAATGATCTAAGCCAGCAGGTTGCGACTAAGCTTGCACACAAAGCTGATGGTGCTGATAGGGGCCCTTCCACTTCAACCCCTGCTCCAAGAAAGTTTGGTAATGTAATACCAGCATCAACGCCTACTGTAGTCGCCAGTTCGGCCCCAAAAGTGTCTTTTGCGATTCGAGCTGATTCACCTCCTGTGGAGAGGAACGCAACTGCGCATGAAACTCCTATCACTTTCACTATACCTCAGGACGTACAGCGTGTAGTTGTGGAACATGTGGTGAAACATGACTCAGATTACCAGGGACATGTTCCCTCACCCCCCAAGTTAAGAATGTTTTCCGGACATTGCCCCAAGCCTAATGGGGAAGTTGATTTCATCACTTGGAAATTGTATGCTAGGCAGTTACTCTCAGACACTTCTCTGATGGAGAGGCATAAGAGAAGGCATATTTTGGATAGTCTCCTTCCCCCTGTTCTTAATGTTGCCCTAGGAGTAGGTACAAATGCGCCACCAGAAACGTATGCGCGGGAGCTAGAAAAAGCTTATGGTAGTGTCACTGGTGGAGATGAGCTGTACATCCAGTTTATAGAAACGCACCAAAACCGAGGTGAGAAGCCCTCTGATTATTTGAGGCGACTCCATTCCCTGATGCAGGAGGTGGTTGAAAAGAGAGGAGTGGTTGGCAAACATTCTGACACTTTGCTGCTCAAGCAGTTCATCAGAGGGTGCTGGGATGAAGTCCTGATAACACAGTTGCGTCTTAAAGATTTGCTATCAGATTCTTTACAGCCTGACTTGAGTTATTCCAGCTTGCTTTTCAAACTGAGGTCTTTTGAGCATGAGAAACAGCTTAAAGAGAAACGTATGAATCTCCATTTATGCATGCCTCCTGTAAGAGCACAGAGACAGGTGCATATTACTGCCGATCAGGGATTTGCAGCGAACACTGAGGAAGCACAAGCCAATCGGGCATTGTCAGAACGCATTAAAGAGCTTGAAGCAGAGGTGGCTAAAGCAAAGGCACAGAAGCCAGTTTCAGTGAAGAAACTGCCATATGATCAACACCAGTCAATTGTGCCTAACAAGAAAATGGGCAAAGAAGGGAAGCCATCACGCCCTGTGCCTCAAACTCAAGCTAAGTCACTGGCCTTGAGTGGGTTTTGTTATCGCTGTGGTGAGGATTCTCATTATTTGCAACAGTGCACTAATCCAGTGAATGCAGCCTTGGTGCAGAAAAAGTTGGTGCAGAGACATGAGCAAAGGAGTTTTCCAAATAGAGTGACAACACCCACTGCTCATTTAAACATGGAGTAGCCTCTGTTGTGGAACGAACAGAGGCTGGAGTTGTAAAAGGTTCCATAGAAAAGATAAGCCAGGTTCCTAGGGGCTTAGTTGGAGAACCTTGGGAAAGTAAGGTTTGGGTGGACGGAATTGAGTGTTGTTGTCTAATTGACACTGGGTCCCAGGTCACTTGTGTAGCTGAATCTTTCTACAAGCAGTATTTACAGCATAGAGGTCTTACCCCCATGGTAGAATTACTCCAGGTTGAGGGGGCTGCAGGGCAATTAGTCCCTTATCTTGGATACATTGAAATAGATGTGCAATTTCCCAAGTCTGCTTGTGGGACAGATGCAGTGGTTGCCGTACTAGCGCTGGTCTGTCCAGATCAAACCTACAATGCTCGTTTGCCCTTGTTAGTGGGTACAAATGTTCTCCGTCAGCTTGTACAAGATTGTAATATGCTGCGGGGAAAAGAATACCTACTGCAAATGCCCATTAGCACAAACTGGATGGCTGCTTATCATAATTGCAACGCTACTTCAACACCTCGTAAAGGAGCACAGTGCCTCACCCCAGTTAGACTGTCGGGCAAGAAATCTGTAACGATCAGTAAAGGGGAAAAGTGTGAAGTGACCGGGGTGTATCGAGCTAAAGATTGTGGCCAGAGCAAGACGATGATCATTGACGAACCACTGATGCACCACATTCCAGGTGGCTTAGTCGTGGAATGTAAGTTGATACAAGCTGAGGCTAGAGCTCGAAATAAAGTCAAAGTAGTCATTCGAAATGTTTCAGACCACAGTGTAACCTTGCAGCCAAAGGGAGTGCTTGCTGAGTGTTCAGTGGTGGACTGGATAAAGTCTGTGCCTATTTTTGATAACACTAGCACTTCACAAACTACCACTTCCCTGATAGCAAGTCTCATGTTAAAGGCAGACGATCCTGTGGTTCTAGATTTTGATGGCTCCCCCATTTCTGAGGAGCTCAAAGCTCGCATAGTTGGGAGAATAAACTGTGAGGCATCCAGTGCATTTGCCCAGCACGATCTAGATGTGGGAAGAGTTTCAGGCGTGGCACATAGAATAGAGCTAATTGAGCATGTTCCTTTCAAAGAGCGAACTCGTCGTGTCTCTCCAGCTGATTTTGAGGACTTGAGGAAACACTTGTTAGATTTTCTTGCTAGTGAGATTATAGAAGAATCTAATAGTCCATACGCTTCACCAGTAGTACTGGTGAGGAAGAAAAACGGTGACTTGAGAATGGTGGTTGACTACCGCAAATTAAATAAGTTGACAAAGGGAGATGCATATCCTCTTCCCAGGATCGAGGAGACCTTTACATTGCTGTCAGGTTCAAAGTGGTTCACGGTCCTAGATTTAAAAAGTGGATATTACCAGTTGGAGGTGAAAGAGAGTGATCGTCCCAAAACTGCGTTCACTACGCCTTTTGGAAACTGGCAGTTTCGGCGTTTACCACAAGGGCTGACGAATTCTCCAGCAACTTTTCAGAGAACTATGGAGAAAGTCATGGCTGGTTTGAATTTGCAGGAAGTTATAGCTTTTCTTGATGACTTGATCATTTTCTCTGACACACTTGAACAACATGAGGCTAGGCTCATGAAGGTACTCCAACGTATCTCCGCTTTTGGGCTGAAGTTAGCACCTTCTAAGTGCAAGTTCTTTCAAACTTCCGTAAAATATCTAGGGCATGTTATTTCCGCTCAGGGTATACACCCTGACCCAGACAAGATTTCTGCTCTAACAGAATGGCCCATCCCAAAGACTGTTAGAGATCTGAGGTCATTCCTAGGCTTTGCTGGGTATTACCGGCGATTTGTTGAAAGCTACTCCCAGATAGTTAAGCCTCTGAATGGGTTATTACAGGGTGAATTTTCTACTAGAGGACGGTCAATATCATCTTATCGTGTTAAGAGTAAAGCGCAATCCCTAGCTGGGAAATGGGATGATGAGTGTCAAGTTGCTTTTGACACTATCATTCAAAAGCTTACAACTGCGCCTGTTCTAGGTTTTGCGGACTGGAAGTTACCATACATTCTACACACTGACGCCAGCGTCACTGGCATAGGCGCTGCTTTATATCAAGTTCAAGATGGAAAGACAAGAGTGATCGCCTATGCCAGCCGCGGTCTTTCTAAGAGTGAGAAAAACTACCCAGTGCACAAACTAGAGTACTTAGCACTTAAATGGGCTGTGTGTGAGAAATTTCACGATTTCTTGTATGGCACAAAGTTTACCGTGTTAACAGACAACAATCCATTAGTGTATGTGCTCACTACGGCTAGATTGGATGCGGCTGGCCATAGGTGGCTCGCAGCTTTGTCTATGTACGATTTTGATATTAAGTACAGAGCGGGCAAAACTAATGTCGACGCAGACGGGCTGTCACGTCGTCCTCAAAAACCACTTATGGATGATGCGGAGGCCATACAGATCTCTGAACGAGTAGAAAACTTGATAAGAAGAGCAGAATGTGCAGCAACTGAGTTTGAAAACATTGAGCATCAAGCAATCAAAACTGTGTGTTTGCGACATTTGGTGTGTTGCGAGACGCATGTCGTACAGCCGTGTGAGGAGGGAGACCTGCTGGAAGGCAGAGTCATCCCAAATCCCGCTGTCGAGATGCTTCTTTGTAGTGATGATGCGGTTCCTGATGATTTGATAGAACCTGAGCACTGGCCAGGACAAACTACTTTACCCAGTATGACTCCAACAGATTGGTACAAGTTACAGAGAGAGGATATAGCCATCAGAAGAGTAATTGACCTTGTGGTGTCTGGAGAAACTTTAACTCATGCAGATAGGTTCAAAGAACCTAGAGAAGTGAGTCTAATGCTGAGGGAAAGGCCCAGACTAAGCTTAGTAGATGGAGTGCTGTATCGTGTTGTCTCAGATCAGTATGGACAACAATTCAGGCAGCTGGTGGTTCCCCCGAGTTTCAGAGATAGAGCTCTTGAAGGAGTTTATGATGAAACGGGGCACATGGGGTGTGAGAGGACTCTGGAGCTCGCAAGAGGCAGATTTTATTGGCCTAAAATGGCAGAATATGTGGAGAGAAAGTGCAGGACTTGTGAGAGGTGCATCAAGAGAAAGGCTCGTGCACAAAGAGCTGCAGAGCTAGTGAACATCAAAGCTTATTCTCCCTTGGAATTAGTCTGTATTGACTATCTTTCATTAGAGCCGGATTCAAATGACACCCGCAACATATTAGTCATTACTGATTTTTTCACTAAGTTTTCTTGGGCATTTCCCACTAAAGATCAAACAGCCAAAACTGTGGCTTCGGTGTTGTGGGAAAATCTGATTTGCAGTTTTGGTTTTCCTAAGAGAATACATAGTGATCAGGGGGCTAATTTTGAGTCTGAACTTGTGAAGGAGTTGTGCACACTAGCTGGAGTTAAGTCACGCACTACACCTTATCACCCGCGGGGAAACCCAGTAGAAAGATTTAATCGAACCCTACTGGATTTACTGGGAACCCTGAGTGATAAAAAGAAGGAACATTGAAGAAAATATGTCCGTCCTGTAGTGCATGCATACAATTGCACTAGGAATGATTCGACTGGTGAGACTCCTTTCTTTCTGATGTTCGGACGCCAACCTCGTCTCCCAATCGACCTTTGTTTCAGGATTAGCCCAAAGGGGCATAATTCCAAAACTCATACTAATTATGTCAGCGAGTTGAAACGAAGGCTGAAGTATGCTTATCAATTGGCTGTTCAAAATGCGGAAAAGAGGCAATTGATGAATAAGGCTAGATGGGATAAGAAAGTGACTGCTGCTGCAGTAGAAGTTGGCGATCGTGTTCTTGTAAGAAATGTTAACATCCGGAGAAAGCACAAGATCGCTGATCGTTGGGAATCCACCATCTATGTGGTGGTAAAGCAGCCTAATGCAGAGATCCCAGTGTATGTCATTCAACCTGAGAATTGTGAAGGCCCTGAGCGTGTCCTGCACAGAGATCTTTTACTCCCATGTGGGTTTCTTCCTACCAGTCCTGATGAGATTGATGAGGCTCCTGCTGTCGAAGGAGCAGTTACACGCAGGAGGCGTAAACGTGAGTTGGAAGGGGACATGGAGGCTGAATGTTGTGATGAGAATGTGGAAACTGAAGGTCCCAATGTGTCTCTGAATCCTTATGCCCCAGAGTTTCAGTTGGGGACAGCCTTGCGAGAAGTCTCTGAATCTTTCGTGTCTCCCAGTTTGTTGAATGAGCAAGGAGAAGTCTCTGAATCTTTCGTGTCTCCCAGTTTGTTGAATGAGCAAGGAGAAGTCTCTGAATCTTTCGTGTCTCCCAGTTTGTTGAATGAGCAAGCAGAAGTCTCTGAATCTTTCGTGTCTCCCAGTTTGTTGACTGAGCAAGGAGAAGTCTCTGAACCTTTTGTGTCTCACAGTTTGTTGAATGAGCACGAAGTTGAAATGCACCAAGGTGATTGGCAAGGCACTGAATCTGTTGAGGAAGACGTGGAAGAGGGCTATGAGACTGTAATCCAACAAGATGTCTCATCCTTAGTGGATGATGTTAATGAGGTGTCCCGATGTGTCCCGATGTACATCCCGATGAGTTGAGTGCTGAAGTGAAACTTGATTCTCATGTTGAGTTAAGGAGGTCCCAAAGAGAGAAAAGACCCCCAAGTAAATTGAAAGATTTTGTATGGAAAGCACAATGTGGGATGCAGAGTGTACATGTAGAACCCAAACCTAATTATTTTAGTCAAGTACTTGAAATGATGCAACAACAAATGAGAGTACAACAAACTCAAAGCGAATTGTTGTTTAGCCTTGTTGGGTCATGTACCAAATTAAGTATCTGATGAGGACATCAGAGTTTCAGCAGGGGAGGATGTAACCCACCCAATTAATTGAGGTTTTGATGTATTTTTCATTTATGAATTTTTTTATTTTATTTTGATTTTATATTTTTCCTTGCCTAATGCATGAAATGTTCAGACATAATTTTTTATTTTATTTATTATTTTGTTTTCGCTGATTGACGAAAGTAATAAAGAATTGCGTCGATGGGTGCTGACGTCACATACGCGCCAGCTCATTGAAGAGAGAGATGTGAGCCACATGTGTGGCTATCCTTAATCTAAACCATCGTTGTCAATATTTTCCTAAATGGATGTCTGAACTGTTTTATTGCATTAGGTAAGTCACAATTGTTTCATATTTTCATAAATAATGTTTAATTTGGTGTTTGTTCATATAAGAAAATGTGGATGGTTAATGCTGTTCGTAATCGAGTATAAAGTGTGCCATAGAACACATGTAAAATGTGTAACAACATTGGCTATCGAATCATTCGTCGTTGGTTTGAATTAACAAATTCAAATACTCTGTGTTGCTAAAAACATTTCTTCCTGAATACAAAAGCTGGTGCACTTTGAACTCGTGAGTGCAAATCAGGCTTTGGCTCCAGCTAGTCGGCGACCCATTGACTTTTACGACACTAATTTCACCTCAGAGACATTCCAAACCCCCTTCTCCTCTCTGGACAGAGAGGTAACGAAAACTTTCTAGAGACATTTCAAACACACAACAACTTACCTTGCATTTAATTCAGAATGATTCAGAATCTAAGATGATGTCTTAAGGCCTGCATGGGTAGCCCTTTCATGCCATAGTCACAATTTTATGCATTTGTTACTTGGAAGTGTTTCTCATAAGTAATGTTCTCAAATAGAAACATGGTCTAGGTAACCTGACCCCTCCTGCTATAGGATAACACTTTACAACACCCCCTGGGAGACTGAGGAGTCATCCCACACACATACTTGCATACACACACACACACACACACACACACACACACACACACACACACCTTTGTATTAGAACCTAGAAATATAATTTTCATATAAGTACAATGCCATTATGCCTGTGTGTTTAGGTTTGCTTTATAATAGAGGTGTGGTTTTGAAATGTATTCTTTAATCAATAGTGTTTTTAGTTAGAGAAGGTTCACTAACATTCTCTGGCAATCCCTTCCCCCCTGGGTTGAACTGTGTTTTATTGCCTAATGGAATGTCCAGCGACATAGATTTTAGGAGCAGAGTTAGTGTTAATCTTTAACCCTACTTAAATCCTACATTTTCTATATGTATAACCATTGAAGAAATATGTAAACCTGAATGTAATTTCTCTTTTCCACGATTGTTCTTCTCTGTGATGGGTTTTTGTATTCTTGTAAACCTTAAAGGAATAATGTTTCAGATGTGCACCCTGTTGCAATCATAGATATGCCATGTGGATCTTTTTAAAAGTCCAATTTTCATTTCCATTTGTAAATGTACATCACATTTTGGGTTAATCTTATTCCTAGATTGTTAGTAGAACTCTAAATGCTTATTTTACAGAATAAGAAGTCATTTCTATGCCGTAGCGTTTAAACATACCAAATGTGGTCTTGAATTGAACCTCCATATACCCGTAGGAAAGATATGGGTACCAAATTATGATAAAATGCATTTTACTGCAGTTATAATTGTTTAAAGTAGAAATGGCATGATCCTAAGACTGTCATAAAACATGCAAATCGAACTCCTAAGTGAGACAAAGGAAATTTCTCCCGCCTGGAATTTCGCGTTCCAATTGGCCCAAGCGCCAGGGAGGAGGAATTTTTCGCTACCCTAGAAAAGCGGAACACTCCGCGTTCCGTTCAGTTGAGTTCGGTATTTTCTTTCGTCTTGTTTGTTCCTGCTTGTTCGAACCCTCCTCATCAGGGAGACCATCAATGGCTCCCGTTTAGGGGGCTTTATATTTTCTTTTCTTTAAGTCTTTTAGTTTTGTTTCGTCTTCGAACTTCAGCCGACAACTTCAACTCAAAGGAAAAGACTCTGTTGAAAATCCCGCGGCGCGCGCTCCTCTTCATTGAGGACTTGCACGAGCACTGCGTCTGAGGAAATTCCTGGCTCCATGGGACCTAGGAAGTCCTCATCTCCGTTTTATTTTCTTTACTAAGTTTTATTTTCATATTCGTTACTCCCTCCACAAAGGGAACCGAACTCTGAATCATGTTTCTGGCCACTTCACGTTTCAGTGAACCTTTAAACTGCGCGCGAGTCTACTCGCCCCGAAGACACGAGGAAACACGCCCCGCTCTTAAAGGAGCTCTTCTTCAGCAAATACAAAGAGAACCATGTGCCATGCAAGTATCGATTATTGAATTGAACTTACAATGTGATTTCTTTGTTGTCTCTTACGGGTTACTGTCTGTGATTTTTGCCATGCTGAGATCATCTCGGTGATCTCTCTCGTCCTGAAACTTTAGTTTCACTTTCTCCCTTCCTCTCCCTCTCTCATCTGTTATCCGTTTAGTCTTGTATTTTGTTTACGTGTCCTGTACATACATATTTACTCGTGTAAATTGTAGAACTTGTATTCCTTAGTTCGATGTAGTATTAGTCCAATTATTAAATTCCATATGCCCTTGACTGACTCTGATTTAATTGCCCATGTTACTTAGTCCCTGAAATGTTCGATCTTAGCTATATGCTTTATCTTGGTAGGCTACGATTTAAGTAACCTAATTTTAGTCTACAAACACAGAGAGTGTCTTTTCAAGGCCTGGAAAAGATACTCTTTCTCGTGTTTGTAAGAAGGATAATTTTCCTTGAGAGTTAAGTTAATCTTACGTATGTTTGCTGGACAAACAGATTGTTTGATAACTAAATTAATTCCATTGAAGTTATCCCATAACTTCGAGCTGAAATAAGAACAATTGATGTATTAATGACGAACCATAACCCGTTATGGTAATCGTTCATATATCAATCTAGTTCAGCTGCGATAAATTAATGTAACTGTAACATACAAAATATTAATCATATTCATGATTAATTATTAAAATTCCCTATAGATCATTTGAGCTAATATTAATATTAATGTACAACCCATTGTTCTTACAAATGTTTATGCTGTAGAAGTATATTTGTTAAAACTTGTTTGCACATTTGTGTAATGGGAATAGTGTTTTGAGTTGAAAAGTTATGACTGTTAAATGCATTTCGTGATGGGTGCTGACGTCACATACGCGCCAGCTCATTGAAGAGAGAGATGTGAGCCACATGTGTGGCTATCCTTAATCTAAACCAGCCTTTCTCAAAGTGGGTGCCGCGGCACACTGGGGTGCCCCCTGACTGTGTCAGGGATGCCGCCAAAAAATTACGTAGGCTAAAAAAAAAAAATCTGACATTTCATATATAAATATATTTGAATTTACATAAATACATTCTTCTTCTTTTTAACCCTTTCGCACGTACGAGTCTAGGCTGGTCCCTGGAGCGCACGATCACACCGATGAGATTAGAATGGTCAGTGCATGACGTGATCAACTGCTAAATTCAAATGTGCTTTTGCGCGTTGGCTGGCGCTGAGCCAGAGACAGGCGCGCTCAGAGCTGTCATATATCACAACCTTTCAGTGTTTTCAACCACATAATGTTTATTTTAGGTTTCAGACATATAGCCTAAGTACTAAAAAAAACAATACATTTAGAGTTTGTAAAATACACACTGATGTCAAAGGAAGAAGCAATAATAATCCTTTCCATTATAATTAGACACGTTTTATTCATATCAGATACACATTGTGTAAGTAACTTTAAAGTGTACTCTATTCTTCTCCCAGTTCACCAGCCACTTACTTTTATGTATTTCGGGAGAAGTGGATGAATTCACGGAGTTGTAAATCCAACAGATCCGATTCTCTGAACTGCGTCTGCGGCACAAACTAAGATGGCGGCGTCCATCGCGCATACAGCTCAACTAACGCGATCGTTATAAAGGTGTTTAAACAACAAAACACTTCCACTTGCATATATTTGACAATCGGAATATCAGATATTTCATGCCATATCTAACAAATTTGTGAATATTTTGAATAAGAAAGGAAAAATGACATAAAAGCAGATAATCATTCATTCACCTCTGTTGTTGCTGCGGTGTGTCACGTGACAAGCAATGACGCGTCACCATGGAAACCATAAAGTGACACATTCTAAATAGTGTTTTTAAATTATATTTTACACTGGGGTGCCTTGAGATTTTATGCACTTTTGAAAGGTGCCCTGACTTAAAAAAGTTTGAGAAAGGCTGATCTAAACCATCGTTGTCAATATTTTCCTAAATGGATGTCTGAACTGTTTTATTGCATTAGTGTGGTTTGTTTCAACGCTCCGTGATCGTGTTGGATTCGCGCAGTGCGGGAGAACCGCGCTGGATTTCACTGTGGAGGAATTGCGTCATCTGGGACTCTGCCTTCACGAGGAAAAAGAAAGATTCGTTCATCGTTCATCCCTGCAAAGATTGTAGTAGGCATTCACATGCAAACGAACTGAACTGAGTCACTTCCATTTCCACGCGAACTGAGTCACTTCCATTTCCAAGTGAACTGAGTCACTTCCATTTCCACTCGAACTGAGTCAATCACTTCCACGCGAACTGAGTCAATCACTTCCACGCGAACTGAGTCAATTACATTCACGCGAACTGAGTCAATTACATTCACACAAACTGATTGATTCTTTATTTTTCTTTTATTTTTTTTTTCTTTGATTGTCATTGATAAATTATATATTTTGTTTTCAAATGGTGATTTGTAAAAGGCAAAGTTATTCTTATGTGATGTGTGCAAAGTGATGCGTGCACATTGAAGTGAAGTAAAAAAAACAAAAAATTCAGTGAATACAGTTACTGTTCAGTGAATTGATTGTTTCATTCATTCATTTTCATTTCATTCCTTCAATTCATTTTATTCATTACTTAATTCTATTTCATATTTTATTGTATTTACTGGTTTATTATTTTTTTATTTTTTTTGTTAGTTAGTACTGTAGGAAACTATTTAAACAAGTGCAGACACACATTTAAGATTATTAAATTATTTTCTTTTTGTTAATGCAAGGTGTGAGACCCCGAACCCGGGACTCCAGATATTAATATAGTTTTTTTTATTTTTATTTATCTGTATCTGGTGAGCTCAGACCCGGTAGATATTTTTCCTCCTTTTCTTTTTCTGGTGTTAAGTCCTACTGATGGGTTACACATGGTTATTGAAAAAAAGTCTGAAATAAGGCCTCAAAACACATACTAAATATGTGTCCACAAGACTTTTGACTAATGGATGTTGTCGCCTAGAGTTTTTGCTTCAAAATGATCAGAAAATCATCCTGTCTAATCATTCACATAAAACAATACATTCACAGTCTTTTTGCAGTTTACAGACACTATTGCATATTGCGATAAGTACAAATCAGGTAAGAATAAAGAACTTACTATTCACAATCCTCAGCTGGATCCGTTGCTTCTCGAAATGAAACTAAACCAGCACTTCTGAGGTAAATTTTCCAGGATTATTATTACGATAGTATTATTCCTCACAGCGTCGCAAGACGACCTAAAGTACATGAGTCTGATTAAACTTGATGTGTTTTATCGAGCTGATGTGGGCCTTGACACATTGCATGGATTGCCTCAGACATTTGTGTTTGAATAGCACGCGCTCTCCATGGGCGTGTTCACATTAGCAGTTAATGAGCTATACACAGGTTTCTGTGCAACGTCATTACATAGATGCGCGCGCATCTAAGGAGCAGAAAGCTGCTCTTTACTGCTATATGTAGCAGAAACAGAGATGACACTGAGCTGTTGTGCTGTAAACTGCACTAACGATCAAAAAGTTGGACTTAAAATGTTCAATATTCCGAGGGGATCGCATGCCTTTGCTAAAAACAGAAGGAGATTATGGATCCAGACCATTAATAGGGCGGATTGGGGTCCCGGTGGTCCTAAAGGCAGCAAGAGTCTGTGTAGTGCCCACTTCGTGTCTGGTAACGTTATGTTTCTGTTTGTTTACATTAACTACAGGGTTTGTACAGAGTTTTGAAAGTTTGGAAAATGTTGAGAGAACTTTGATTTGAAAAGTTTGGAAAACGCTACACGTGCTTGCTGCGTGATGTTAGGAAAGGTTTCTTGGTTCAGGCTGAAAATCATATGTAAAAGCAAATAGATAATGTTAACTTACATGTATTGTACAAATTTCTTCAACTTTGATTTAACGTTAATGCTTGTTTTTGTGCTGTTGGTGCTCATTATGGATAGGCACTTGGTTTGCAAAATACCAAACTGTTGTTGTTAACAATCTGCAGAGCAAACATTAATCTCTTTTCTCTTTCGCTTTTCAGGAGAACCGTACATGGATTGTGATAGTCCAGATTTTGTTACATCTATTTTTTTCACATAGCATCCAAGACACCACAGGAAAGGTGGCAAGGTCTGTGTCATGTCATATGTGTGTGTGTGTGTGTATATATATATATTTATACAGTATTTATATTAGAGGTGGGCATAGATTAATTTTTTTAATCTAGATTAATCTAGATTAATCTAGATTAAAATGGCTCATTTGAATTCTGCCGAAGGCATTCAGAATGTGTGCTACCCAAATAATGAATAAAAGTAAGTCTTTGAGAACGGGTTTCTCAAGCCAGGTGGCGCATTAGACCAGGGGCTCATCTCCTGTTTCCAAAATGCATCACAAACTGCTTGAGAAAGCTGTTCTACTCATAGACTGTAAAAGTTTACTACTGTACTGTTACCGTACGTAGGCAACATTAGGTAGGCCTATGTTATTACCAACTACTATAGGCTATCAATTAGGGATGGGCGATATGGCCTAAAATCCATATTGTGATATACATTGCAGCCTCTTGCGATAACGATATTATAATAAAACCATTTCAGAACAGGTTACACAGACCCTGCTAAACAACTGCTAAATGTTTTTTTTTTTTTTTTTTTTTTAAAGGGTGTATGTAGTTTTGAGAACATATATTGTGCAAAACTGTAAGTATACAACATAATTTTGCAGATAAATAAAATGTAAGTACACTAGCTGCAGAGACTTAAGTAGGTATAATGTTTATTATGGCTTGGAGCTTATGAAACCCCAAATTTAAAATTAGAATATTGTCTAACTGATGTCTTTTCAGTTAAAAAGAAACACAACAACGATTCTTAAAATCGGGCGCTTTTAATAAAAAGAAATTATGTGCTACACCACTCACTAAGATATATTGGGAATAATACGCGCGCGCTGGTATTCAGTGATATGTTTCGTTTTGAATTTGAGGTGGTAGAACGGATTAGTCATGTTAACCTTACCGTTACACCACACAGTCTACGTCGGACGGCTTAAATCCGAACCAAGTCCAAATAATGGATGTTGCACCGATCTTTTACACCAGCTTTCACTTTCAGCAGTGTTTACTTAAAATGACGACGAATATGATGCGTTGCAGCCGGGTGTTCCTCGCGGCCGCGGGTAGATTGCGATTGCGTCATCATAGCTTGTGTAGCTTGAGCCAGCTCCCAACCCAACTTGGAGAATAGATTAACGGCGATATTTTTTTTTTATCGCGCGATAAGAGTCTCGCCTTAACGCAGCGCGTTAACGCCGATAACGGCCCACCACTAATTTATATATATATATATATATATATATATATATATATATATATATATATATATATATATATATATACACATATATGTATATGTGTATGTGTATATATATATATGCAAATAACACAGACCACAACGGAAATGTTTCCAGGGGAACCAAATAAGTGACGAACCAGGCTGAGACATGCTTACAGCTCAAAAGTCTACTTTATTTTATTTTATTTTATTTATTTTTATTTATTTATTTTTATTTAACTTTTTGTTGTTGTTGTTGCAAAACATACAGAGATTACATTTTTATGACATACAACTTGTATACAATATACAAAATGTATTAACAATACAGTATGTTCAATGTCATCAGAATGAGAAAAGAACAATCATGAAAACTAAAATAAATAAATAAAAAAGATAAGAGAAAAAGAACATGAGGGAAAGATATTAATCTATACATCAGTTACACTGTACACATTTTTTCATGTTATGTTTAAATTTCATTAAGTCCCACTCACTCCAAAGTCCCACTTCAAGAGCTCTACCATCATGCCCTTCGAAGGGAGCTGGGCATAGGGATGCTCACGAGCAATAACCATGTCCCAGCCAGGTTCGTCACTTATTTGGTTCCCCTGGAAACATTTCAGTTGTGGTCTATGATATTTGCTGCGCATTTCTGTATTTGGTTGCGTTGTGAGTATTTGGAGCACACGTGTGTTGTGAAACTGATGAAGATGTTTTCTTAATTTGTGGGTGTTTTTTTCTATTTGCATGTGGGTTTTTTTTCTATTTGCATGTGCTTTCTTCAGTTGCAGCACGTTGAGCTCTCTCGGCCACCGTAATATATATATTGTTACGATTCTTCTCAAAGATTGCAACAAAGTAAGGGAGACGCCACACAACCGCTGCGTAAACAATAAGATTTATTTAAATAAAGTAATAAACATGAAGAGTCAAGAGATCAGTATAAATGTTAGTCAGCGTGTCAGCATGTAACTAAGTAGCGAGCTCAATATCAGTTCAACAAAACATAACGAGAAGTCCAAATCAAAATACTGTCATCAGGAGAAAGTATCACATCAGATCTCCGAAGCGGTTGTGCTCTCCCATAGCCCACACATCCCATCAGCTCTCCGGAAGACTCCAGAGCCGCAACAACACCAGCGAGCCATCGTCTCTGTTACAACTCTCTGTTTGACCCAGTGTCTTTTAAAGTACCATGATCTGGTTCAGGTGTAAAGCCACGCCCCGAGCAATCAGCCTGTAACTCGGGGACAAACACACAAACACTCACTGCACAACCACTCATTGAACCGTCACACACCCCCCTTTAAAAAGATCCGATATCTTATAAGGATCCTCAAAGCCTCTCAAAAAGAATCTCAAAAAAAAAAAAAAAAAAATGAACAAATCATACTTTCCTTTCAAAAGCATTCTTTTTTAATGAGGTCCGATTCCCGTATTACAAGTGTTTTCCACAGTCACCTCCATTTTCCTAGACTACTCAATTTATCCCCAGCAATCTGGATCCTGAAAGCATATTAAGGCAACAAACAGAGCACAGAAAAATAGTAACAACTGTCCAAACACTTACAGTACACTATTCGATCTAATCAGGAACACGAGATAACGCATCTGCCACTACGTTATCAGTTACCTTGATGTGTTTTACAGTTAAACTGTAAGGCTGCAAAAAGAGAATCCAACACATTAACCGTAAGACATGACTCAGCCAAACGCAGCATGAAGGGCACAAAGATTTCGACAAAGTTGAAACTAGGAAAATCAAACAACAACTCTATCAATTCTGACCTTTTTAACTCCGACAAATGTGAAAACAAAGCATCTAGATTCTGAAGGGTCTCTAAATTCTTTAACCGTGGAAGCAAAACACAGTCTCCAGGTACAATCACATCCTCCCCTCCTTCTACAGAAAAGGTTGAGAATTATCCAGAGGGACAGCAGCAACAGTAACAACTGGCTTAACCAGTTGAGTGTCAGAGTTACGAGAATGATAAGGCTTAAGTAAATTTACGTGAAAACACTGTTTAGCCTTTCGCTGATTTGGAGTTGCAATTTGATCATTTTGGTCAGTCATTTTTCGAAGAACAGTATACGGACCCGTAAACCGTGCGCAACAAGGAGAGCCAGATGAAGGTAACAAAACCAACACCTGATCACCCGGTATAAAAACACGGCATTCGGTATGTTTGTCAAAGTGTTTCTTCATCTTATCTTGTACTCCGACAAGATTTTTCTGAGCACTCATTCCAGCTAAAAATAAACGTTTACGGAAACCATCTACATATTCCAACAAATTTTGAGGAGGATCCTTTTCACCCAATCCCTCCCTCAAAACAGAAAGAGGACCACGTACACTGTGACCAAACACAAGATCATTCGGGCTAAAACCCAAACTCTCTTGTTGTACCTCTCTAGCTGCAAGTAACAACCAGGGTAAACCCTCCTCCCAGTCGCGGTTCAACTCCACACAGTAAGCACGTAATAACGCTTTCAATGTTTGGTGAAACCGTTCGAGCGCACCTTGACTTTGGGCGTGATATGGGCTTGATTGATTATGCTTGACCTTAATCACTCTCAAAATCTCAGCAAACATACGTGAAGTGAAATTAGACCCTTTATCGCTCTGAATAATCTTCGGTATCCCAAAAATAGAGATGAATTGGGTTAAAGCTTTCACAACTGCTTTAGAAGTAATTCTTCTGATCGGATAAGCTGCCGGGTATCGAGCTGCCTGACACATCACAGTTAGCAAATATACATTACCTGATTTTGATTTAGGTAATGGACCCACGCAGTCAATTATTAGATGCTCAAAGGGTTTACTTGTAACCGCAATCGGACACAGAGGCACTGGACTCAAAGATTGATTCGGTTTCCCTGTTAACTGACAGGTATGGCACGTTTTAATAAAGGCCGAAATATCCTTTTTCAAACATGGCCAATAAAACTGTCTCAAAACTTTGTTATACGTTTTATTTACTCCGAAATGACCAGCAACTTCACCATGTGAAATTTGCATTACCACCTCTCGAAATTGTTTTGGCACCACTACTTGAATTACAGATTCCTCCATCAAACCTTTCTTACAGGGGATAAATTTCCTTAAGAGTATCTCATCCTGGATAAAATATCCACTGGCAGCACTTCTTACCTCCTGTGATGGAATAACATTCTCAAACAGTTGTTGTAACCCAGGATCATTCTGTTGTGCAGTCATCAACTCCCTATGAGTAATAGGAAAAAGAGTAGACAAACCAGGCACAACACAGTTAAACACTTCTTTTTCTTCACAAGATGCCTCACGACTCCTCGAACGAGTTACTGCACAAGTTATAAATACCTCAGGGAAATCTTGCATTAGTACATCAGACTTTTCAATCAATGGCGTGGACACTACCACAGGTGGTGGAATTACCTCTCGCCATACCCTATCTCCAGCTAAATTATTCCCCAATATTACCATGACACCATCCACTGGCAATGGACGCACTCCCAGGGTTACCTCTCCACAGACCAACTCCGAAGTCAAGTTTATCCTGTGCAAAGGGACAGAAAGTTTGTAATCCAATTCCCCTGATTAAAACGTTCTTCCCTTCACTTGATGCATCAGAAAAAGGCAGGACCGATTCAAGAATAAAAGATTCTGAAGCTCCGGTATCTCTCAAAATCTTAACTTGAACTTTTTTATCAGAATTAATCAAAGAAACAAAACCCTCCGTAATGAATGGTGCAAAGTGTTTTGTGCTGTCACTCTTTGACTCAGACACTGCATTCCCTACTTCCATAGAAGCACAACCCGCAAAATCATTAATTCCTGTAGTTTCCGTCATCAATACAGGACTAACATTTGCCTTCGTCTTATTCTTTGGACTAAATTTCAACTTTGAGGCCAAAATAGGACACTTATTTTTCCAATGACCAACATTGAAACAGTAATTGCATACCAAGTCTCGGTCACTCCTCCCACAACCTTTTATTCTCAAAATTTGAAACATAAGTTTGTTCAAATCTCTTTGATGCCGCCCTATTTTCACTAAAGTTACCATACTGACGCCCTGGTCGATCCTCTTGGTGCACGTTTTTATGCGTCAATATATAATCATCTGCCAAGATTGCAGCTTCACTCACGTTATTTGGCTTCTTCTCGTTTATATATGTAGCAATATAGTCAGGTACAATGTTCTTAAATTGTTCTAAAATAACCAAGTTACGCAACTTCTCGAAATTATCAACATCGGAAGCAATACACCAATGATCAAAATGTGAAACAAGTTCTCTTACCACCTCAGAATGTGTTTGGCGGTCACCTTTTCTCCAATTCCTAAAACGCTGGCGGTATGCCTCAGGAACTAACCTCATAAGCTTTTAGGATAGTCACTTTTACCTTATCATAGTTTCTTCTGTCCTCCATCGTAAGCGCTGCGTATGCCTCCTGTGCTTTGCCTGTAATGACAGTTTGAAGCATAATAACTCAGACCGCACTTGGCCATTTCCCCTCTTCCGCTATGGTCTCGAATAAAGAGAAAAAAACATCAGGGTCATGTTCGTTGATTTTAGGGAGTAGTCTTAAATTACTGGCAAAGTCAAAACTGCCAGACGAATGGAACTTTTCACCACCCTCTGGGGCTAAGATACCCTCCTTTATTAACTGCAAACGCTCTGCCTGCAGCTCAAACTCCCGTTCTGATTTTTCAAACTCTAATTTTTTCTGTGCAAATTCAATTTCACGTTGTTTGAGTAAATTATCTGTCCTTAATTTTTCAATCTCCAACTCATACCATTTAGTTTCCATGACCAAATCTCTATCGTGAATCTGTTGCATTTGCAAAATCTCTTTTTTCTGTTCGAAAGACAACCCTGAAAAAATATCTAACGAAGTTTATATTTCAACGTCATGTTTTTTCTTTGCGGAAACGATCAAAAGATTATTTTCGAATAAACAATCTCTCACAATAGAACGAAGTTCATTCTTCTTTATTTTTTTTATCCACATCACCAATTTTAAAATGCTCTACAAGATCCCACAATTTTTGCTTCACAAACGAATTTAACACATCCTCCGACGGAGCTTTAACAAATTCTTCAACGGACGTCATTTTAACCTTTAAACATCCTCCGACGGAGCTTTAACAAATTCTTCAACGGACGTCATTTTAACCTTTAAACTTGTTAATTACACTCTCAACTTAAAGTAAGTGCATTTTAAAAACTAATAAGCACCGGACAAAAACACTCATTCAACTTCTCCCCTTCTACCCTACCTAACAGCCTACTAACCTATTCTATGCCTAATCTTCATGCAGCTTTCAAGAGCAAAGCAACTTTAAACACCAAATACCGCTGGTTTCGAAACTGATCAATACAGCCTAATCCGTAGCCACGGCGGTGTGCTTCACCCAAAAGCCTGCACAAAAATAAAAAAGGCAAAATAACAAATCAACGCAAGCGTTGCTAATACCTACTGGGGAAAAATTAAGGTTTCATCCGTACCTTAATAACATGCACTTACCTTAAATAACTACCTTCGAACTCACGGGACATCTCAAACATAATCTAATCAAAGATTTACGTACATCTCCAAAATAATGCGAAATAAACAAGATTAACTTTTTCACATTATCATCCAACAGAGCACTAGTCTACCAAATGAGCTAAACAATGCCTACATTTCAATCAAACAAACTCTCATTTGTTAACTAATTACGCTTTTAGGACGAGCCCCCATTTGTTACGATTCTTCTCAAAGATCGCAACAAAGTAAGGGAGACGCCACACAACCGCTGCGTAAACAATAAGATTTATTTAAATAAAGTAATAAACATGAAATGTCAAGAGATCAGTATAAATGTTAGTCAGCGTGTCAGCATGTAACTAAGTAGCGAGCTCAATATCAGTTCAACCAAACATAACGAGAAGTCCAAATCAAAATATTGTCATCAGGGGAAAGTATCACATCAGATCTCCGAAGCGGTTGTGCTCTCCCATAGCCCACACATCCCGTCAGCTCTCCGGAAGCCTCCAGAGCCGCACCAACACCAGCGAGCCATCGTCAATATTTATGGTCACCGTGATTTTGCCAAGTAAGACATGTTCCTGGATCAACATATTTTGTTGTTCCTGGAATAACATTCCTGTCCCAAAATTTAGTCCTTTCCCTGTCCCTACCCCTAAACCTAACCCTACCCATAACTTTTCCCTAAAATTAGAGGGAAATGATAGGTGAATAACACTGATGTTGAAGTCAAGTCAAGTCAAGTCAAGTCAAGTTTATTTATATAGCGCTTTTCACAACATAGGTTGTATCAAAGCAGCTTCACAGTAATAAATTAAAACAATACATCAATGTTTGTTTCTAATGGAACGTCCATGTTTGGTAATGCTGCACTGTAACGGATTTCTGTAATTCGAACAGTATTTTACTGTAATATGTACAGTAAGATACTGTAAAATATGTATACAGTATGTTACTGTAAACAGCAAAGGATTATGGGAAAATATAGGGTCACTACTGTAATTCTTCACTACTGTAAATCAATTTACAGTAGTGAACTTGCCCGCGAAAAACTGACCAATGGCAAGAGGGATTTCTTTTCAAGTGTTTTTTTGAGGGGTGAAGTGGCAGTTAATGCACGGACAAATGATCATGTAACTCACCAAAAAGGTTAGTATATAATTTCTATTTTATGTAAAACAAACATTTTCAAATGTTTTTACTTATGTTAACAGCAAACTAACATGATGTATCGTTTTGTTTTCGTCTGAATGGTTTTAGTGCCTTTTTTTCCTGACTGTCCTCAGAATGGTTTTTTGGTGCCTTTATTACTGTCTTTTTTCCTGACTGTCGGCCGGGTCGCTGTCACGGTGATAATATTAACTGGTGAGTAAGTTAAGTTCACCTATATTAGCCGAAATATTCTTTAGTTAAAACTATAAAAAATAATGGTTGTGTGTTCCTCTGCCTCTTTAACGCAAATTAGCTCATCAGGCGGGCGGAGTCGTCGGTAACGTTAACCGAGCTAACAGCGAACTCAACGTGAAATACTGAGGTAAAGTGAGATAGACGAAACCCTTGTCACGTAGGCCTATATGATTTATTTTCAGGTTTGTGATCTGGATAATGCCATCTGCAACGATGGAGTGTGTTGGAGCCTTTTCATTGTGATAACATCAACTGGTATGTAACGTTATGGTCAACTTCACCTAAATTAGCCGAAGTAAACTTATTAAACAGAGAAGCATAACTTTGGTATGTTCTGTCTCCTCTTTCACAACTTTTTGGCAGATGTACAACGTAAATACTGAGTAAAACTAAGTTAAAGGGATAACGTAGAACACCTTAAACAGAAAATTATGTATGTCATCATTTACTCGCCCACAACGTGTTCTAAACCTGCATGAAGTTCTTTCGTCTGAACATAAAATAAGATATTTTGAATAATGTTGGTAAATAGTGGCTGGTCCGCATGGACTTCTATAATAGAAAAAATACTTTGGATGTCAATGGGGACCAGTAACTGTTTGGTTGCTCATGTTCTTTAAAATCTTCTTTTGTGTACAGCACATTAAATAATTTAATGGAAGTTATGAACAAGTTGAGGGTGAGTAAATGGTGACAGAATTTACAATTTTGAGTAAACTAACCCTTTATCCAACACCATTGTTAATTTCATCTTTTGTTTTATTTTCAAGTTTGTGGTCTGAATTATGTCGTCTGAAATGTCGGAGGTGTATTTTGGAGTCTTTTTTGTGATTGCCTTCGTAATGGTGATAACATCTACAGGTGAGTAAGATGACATCAACTAACTTAGCTGAAGTATGCATTAGTTAAGCAGGCAAACATGTTCTTTTCTGTTCTTTATTTTTAATTTGCAGCGGCCATTCCCTCCGGACTGTACATCACTGCTGACGCTCTCCACTAATACACAAAACGGGTTGACGTTGGAGGAGGAAAGAGGAGAAGGAGGAGGAAAGGGTTAGCAATATACCATTATCAATATAGCAAAGTTTTGCTAACTAATATTTTTAATGTTGTTTAATTGATTAAAACCAATAAACACCATACAACATTATATCTTACCTCATCTTCACCCCACATGTTATTGTTGTTAGTAATAAGTTCTGTTATTGTATTTTAGTTTTTTTCTGTAAACTATAACACTAAAAGGCTGCTGTGACTTTGTCTGTTTCAGGAGAGTCTGTTCTCAAAGCAAAAACATGGATGCTGACAATGAAGGGCAGAATCATCATCCAGTTACAACTGCTAACAGACGACTCTTCAGCATTAGCTGTCTATTTTGTCGAATGCAGAATCAGGTAAACCAAAATATATATATATATATATATATATATATATATATATATATATATATATATATTTTTTTTTTTTTTTTTTTTTTACATTGCATTACATTTACATGCATGCATTTGGAAGTCACTTTTATCCAAAGCAACTTACATTGTATTTAAGTTTAATTTAAATTATCCATTCCCTGCAAATCTAAGCTACAGGAATGTATTGAAAAAGAATGAAGCTTTAATGATTTTAATGTAATGTATTATGGGGTAATACCATCCCTGTAGGTTAGGGGTGGAAATTGGCAAAAATTTGATGATTCGATAGTATTGCGATATTTGGGCCACAATTCAATATTATTGCGCTTCCTAACATTGCGATACAGCAAGTATTGCGATTCGATTCTGTGATATATTGCGATTCATGTCCCCCATATTATTCAAAGACATTACAAAAAATAAGACTGCTCAACTCACTTCAAATGTCACATTAAATCTGTGAACATCTTCTACACATTTACTGGAGGCTAGTGCAAAAACTTTGTCCTTGAACATTCAGGACACAGGACCTTATTACAGAACGTAATTATATGAACGCGTCACCACCGCATTAGCACCAAAAACATGGAGATTTTATTTTAGAGAATAATTACACAACCTATTCGATATACTATAATTCTATAATTAAATAAACTAATCGAATATCCAAAAATTGTGACTCATCCCTGCATGTAATACCTTGTTTTTTTCCCAAAATCTTCACTTACGTCTCGATTTTCGAAGGGGATAATAAACGTTTCTTCCTTGGTTCGCTTTTATTTAGGCCTATTACATTCACATTCTTTACTGTGGTAAAGTAGAAAAACGTTGTAGGACAGATAGCCTACATTTTTACTTGCACGTCAGATTCATTTCAACACAGTTTGTGCTTGTTATTAGACATGTACGGCGCGTCAAGTTTATTTGATTTTTAGTTTCGCTCTCTTTGGCAGCGCAATTTCAAACAGCTTAAATGTCTTGCCCTTGTGGAAGATTAAATTCACTTTTCATACCTTTTACAACAAGTAGAAAACATGAAGATATCAGAAAATAGATCGATGGTCTCTTTCCTCCTCGTGTCATCCCTCTCAAAGCACAGAGCGGTATGGCTTCATGTGGAATCACACGTCTTTGTGTGGAAGTATTAAACGAAAGTTTTTTTTTTTTTATAGATTTAACTTTTCTATTATGTAAGTTTCTAATATTTACTGATATGTATTTGAATGCTTTACAGGCTTTGTATTGCTTCTTTGACGGAATTGCTCAAATAAAGACTTTTTTGCTCGAATAAACTAAAAAAAATTTATTTCAATTTTCATAATAACCCCCCAACCACTGCAGGTAGTTGGTCCATTACCACCGCAGTGGTAAAAAAAACTGCCACCGTCACAGCCTTATAACCTATATTGGAATACTTTGCGCTACTGTATCAATATAATTGCGTGCGCAAAATATCGCGACACTGAACAGAATTGATTTTTCCCCCACCACTACTGTAGGTGGATTCAGAATCAGATGTAGTGCTTTTATTAACGCCAAAGTACATGCAGCATCAAGTTTGAGGGTTAAGGAAAATTCTGCCAACACCGGTCTGAAAAAATTATATATTTTTCCCTGCTTGTGTTTGCAGGTTCATTCTGATAGTCAACCCTGATGGCACCAAACACCAAAGGCACAGATCAGATGGAAATCTGGAAAGGTCCAAAGAAAAGCATCAGCCTGAAACCCTCAGTGTTTCTCATCAGAGAGCTTGTCAACTTTGACTGGCAAAATTACTGAAATGTAACAACACAACACTGACTTTGACTGTATTTTATTGTTTTAAGGCCTGTTTTGCTTTTCAGTGTGTGTACGTTTTTGCCATGCTACAGATACAAATGGTCACCAGGAGATTAATTCTATGGACTTTGGAGATGTTGCCTTTTTTTTTCTTCAGCTAGTGGCTCCTTAAAGGTCAAGATTTGTAATTTGTACTTCTAAAACAAAATGTTCAACGATTAAAAAGAATATTATAAGGACAAATGTTTGTGAGTTATTGTGATTTTTTTGGGGGGTGGGGTAAACATAAAAAAAAAAAAAATTTAAATGAAAAAAAAAAAAAAACTCAATACTAATACTGTAAATGAAAATACAGTAATAATACTGTAAATGCAATTACAGTAAATGGTACAGTATACTGTAAGTGAAAATACAGTAATAATACTGTAAAACATTTTACAGTAACTTACTGGCATCCAGCTGCCAGTAAGTTACTGTAAAATTTACAGCAACCTCTTTACAGTGTGATCAATAGTATCGTTGATTGATTAGTTAAATTAAATATCCAAATATCCCCAACTGAGCAAGCCAAAGGTAACAGTGGCAAGGAACCGAAAAACTCCATCAGGTGACCTAATGGAGAAAAAAAAAAAACCTTGGGAGAACCCGGGCTCAGTCGGGGGCCAGTTCTCCTCTGGCGTTTATGAACTAGAGACCGGATTTAACTGTAAGATTAAAAGTATTATATGAATGCCTGGCTGAAGAGATGCGTCTTTAATCTAGTTTTAAACTGGGAGAGCGAGTCTGAGCAACGAACAGTATCCGGAAGACTATTCCAGAGTTTTGGAGCTAAATGTGAAAATGCTCTCCCTCCTTTGGTGGATCTGGATATCCTAGGTATGACCAAAAGCCTCGAATTTAGTGACCTTAAAGAGCGCGATGGATTATAGGGCGATAGAAGATCGGTTAAATAGACTGGAGCTAAGCCGTTTAGGGCTTTATAAGTCAGTAGCAATACCTTGTAATTAATACGGGACTATATAGGTAACCAATGCAGTGATGATAAAATTGGTGTTATATGATCATATTTTCTTGATCTAGTTAGAACTCTAGCGGCAGCATTTTGGACTAACTGTAGCTTGTTTATTGAGGATGCAGGACAACCAGCTAATAAAGCATTACAGTAATCTAGTCTCGAGGTCATGAATGCATGAACTAACTTTTCTGCGTCAGAAACTGATAGCATATTACGTAGCTTAGCAATGTTTCTAAGGTGGAAAAAGGCTGTTTTTGTAACATATGAAATATGATTTTCAAAAGACAGGTTGCAGTCAAGTATAACACCCAGGTCTTTTACTGTAGAGGATGAAGTAACAGGACATCCTACTATGTTAAAGTTGTATTGTGAGAGGTTTTGTGGGTGGTTTTTTGAACCGATAAGTATTACCTCTGTCTTATCTGGATTTAATAAAAGAAAATTGCGCGTCATCCAATCTTTTATATCTTTAACACACTGTCAATTTGGATAATTTAGCGTTTTCATCTGGCCGTGATGAAATATAGATTTGAGTGTCATCAGCATAACAATGGAAACTAATTCCATGTTTCCTTATAATATTTCCAAGTGGCAGCATATATATTGAGAATAATAGAGGGCCTAACACAGATCCCTGCGGCACTCCATAGTTTACTGGAGTTATGATCGAATTTTCTCCATTTAAATAAACAATATGGTAGCGGTCAGATAAATACGATCTAAACCAGCTTAATGCTTGTCCTTGAACACCAGTATAATTTTGTAGTCGATCTAAGAGTATTGTATGATCTATAGTATCGAATGCAGCACTAAGATCAAGTAAAACTAGTATTGAGATATAGCCTTGGTCAGAAGCTAAAAGTAAATCATTTGTGATTTTAACGAGTGCAGTTTCAGTGCTATGATGCGGCCTGAACCCAGACTGAAACTTTTCATAGGTGTCATTTTCTTGCAAGAAGGAGCCCAGTTGAGCGGACAAAACTTTTTCTAGTATTTTAGACATAAAAGGTAGATTTGAAATGGGTCTATAATTTGCTAGATTATGTGGATCTAATTGTGGTTTCTTAATGAGAGGTTTTATAACTGCCAGTTTAAATGTTCTTGGAACATAACCTAATGATAAAGACGAGTTAATAATATTGAGGAGAGGCTCTTCCACTACAGGTAACACTTCTTTCAATAGTTTAGTTGGTATAGGATCTAGTAAACATGTTGTTGTTTTAGATGAAGTGATAAGTTTATTTAACTCTTTTTGTTCTATAGTTGTAAAGCACTGTAATTGTTCTTGCGGGGTGATGGTTGAGGCTGAGTTAGAAGGCGCGATTGAGGATTGAACGTTTACAATTGTGGTTCTGGGGCCGTATTCACAAAGCATTTTAAGGCTAAAAGTAGCTCCTAACTGGCGAATTTAGGAGCAACTCCTAAAAATAATGGGCGTGTCACTCCTAACTTTAGGACTCCTAATTTTTTTGACTAAGAGTAATTCACGAAGCGTTTTAGCCCTAAAAGTAGCACCTAAGCCTGGGACAGCTTAAAAGAAGTCGAGAGGACTCCTAACTCACTAAGACCTATTCACAAACCGCTTTTTGTGGCATTTCACGTTGCGATGTTTTGAAATGCGTATGCGGCGGCTACAGGAGCTTCCAAACGCGAGGGAACAATTTTGCATTGTAGGCATAACTAGGGATGCAATAACGCCACCAACAACAACCAAAACTAGGCTACTCATTGCATGTAAACTAATTGTAACGTTTCATTGTGAATCAAATTAAAATGTTCTTCTCTTTGCAAACGTAGGCAGAGGCATATAGTGACCGATTAATTCAATAATGTTGCAAAGATATTGCATCAATCCATATGTTTCATTAGGCTACTAGGCTATTTGTTTTGCCTTACTCTTTATTCATTTAGGCTATTTATTCAGTTATTCATCATCTTCCGTCCTTCGCACTACTTGTGTAGCGCACGCATTCTCAGACCTGTCACCTGTCAATCATCATCGTAGGGGAGGTGTTTGAATCATTCCCGCGTTACAATCATCAGCCAATCAAGGTGGTCACTTCAGTCAAGCTCGTGCATGAGTAATGACGTCATCCATAGCAACGAAGACTCACTCTTAGTTTAGGAGTTGTCATTTTTCTTTACTAAGAGTAGGTCTGAAAGGCGTTGTGAATAACTTTTAAGAGAAAACTCCTAGCTAAAATATTTTAGTGTGATTTAGGAGTACTCCTAGTGGTAAGATAAAATGCTTTGTGAATACGGCCCCTGATGTTTTCTATTTTCTCAGTGAAGAACTTCATGAAATCATTACTACTAAACTCTAACGGAATATTTTGTTCAGGAGACATCTGTTTATTTGTTAGTCTAGCCACGGTGTTAAATAAGAACCTAGGATTGTTATGGTTGTTTTCTATTAGTTTGCGGAGATGCTCAGCTCTGGCCTCTTTTAGGGCCTTTTTATAACGTGACATACTGTCTTTCCACGCGATTCTAAAGACCTCTAAGTTAGTTTTTTTCCATTTACGCTCTAAATTACGGGTTTCTCTCTTTAGAACATGCGTAGAATTGTTGTACCATGGTGCTTTACTTTTCTCTCTGACCTTTTTTAGTCTAATGGGTGCAACAATATCCAATGTACCAGAGAGAATGGTGCTCATAATGCTAGTTAATTCCTCAAGTTCATCTGTTTGTTTGGGTTCAGGCAGCAGCTGAGACAGATCAGATAAGCTATTTGAAAAATTATCTATGGTGGATGGAAGGATTGTTCTACCTAATCGATAACACGGCGCAGCATGATATATTACAGGGGTACGTAATATGCAAGTTACCATGTAATGGTCAGTGACATCGTCACTTTGTGGAATGATATCTATATCGGTTGGATCGGTTCCATGTGATATAATTAAATCGAGTGTATGATTAAAACGATGAGTTGGTCCGGTAACGTTTTGCTTGACCCCAAAGGAGTTTAATAAATCTGTAAACGCAGCCCCTAGCGCATCATTTGAATTATCTATGTGGATATTAAAGTCTCCAACAATTAATGCTTTATCAAAATTAACTAATAGGTTAGAGAGAAAATCTGCAAACTCTTTTAGGAAATCAGCGTAAGGCCCAGGCGGTCTATATACGGTAGCCAAGGCTAGAGATAATAGGGATGTTTTTCTAACATCTAAGAGCGTAACATTTAGTACAAGTACTTCAAACGAAATAAACTTATAGCCCGTTTTCTGAGTAACATTGAGAATATCTCTATAGATTGTTGCAACACCGCCGCCACGACCAATCAGACGGGGTTCGTGCTTATAGGAGTATCCTGATGGAGTAGACTCATTTAGACCGAAATAATCATTTGGTTTAAGCCAGGTTTCAGTAAGGCAAAGTACATCGAAGCTATTATCTGTGACTATTTCATTTACAATAACTGCCTTAGGTGTGAGTGATCTAATGTTTAGAAGACCTAGCTTTAGAAATTGTTTTTGATTACTAATAGCAACATTCTCTGGTTTAATAACAATTAGATTTTTTCTAGATCCTGCAGTAGATTTATTATTTGATCTCACTAAACGAGGAATAGACACAGTTTCTATGCAATGTTCAACACTATTTATATCAGTTAAATTGGTGCAGCAGAGACTATGATTTGGACTTTTGGTTACTAGTCAAAAGGTATTTAACATTTTGGAGATGTTATCTGACAGAAGATCCGATCCGAATCTGCTTGGGTGTAAGCCTTCAGCACGGTAAAGCCTAGGACGCTCCCAAAACAGATTCCAATTATTTACAAAGAGCAGTTTCTGCTCACTGCACCATGACATTAACCATTCATTTAGCGCGAATAATCTACTAAACTTTTCATGACCTAGTCGGTACGTGGGAAGCGGTCCTGACACAATGATCGTTATATCAGGCGATGTGCTGCGTACCGTGTCGATCAGATTCCTGAAGTCTTTCTTCAGAACCTCCGTCTGGCGCAGCCTGATGTCGTTCACTCCTGCGTGCAAGACCACAGTTCCGACGCGCTCGTTCAGAATCTCGGGAACGCGAGCGGCGATTTCAGAAACACGAGCACCAGGAAAGCAGTGACTATGCACCTTACTTTTATTTAACGTGGCGTGTACGTGTCGAACGATGGAATCGCCGATGATCACAGCATCGCGTTCTGTTTCGCGAAGAGGGGAGAAGCGGTTTTGTGTGGATATCTCGAAAACCGGGAGGGTCGGAGACAGTTTTCTTGGTCTAGACCTGACTCGCGTCTTCCGCTGCAGAAATATCCAGGCTTCGTGGTGGCATGTTGGAGCTGGAGTGAACGAGACCATGGCTGATCGCGACCTCGACCTCGACGCTCGGGACCGATGTTGAGAAACGCACGGAGTAGACGAGGTCGGAGTCAGCGGGTTAGTAACGTTAATCACTGATTTGTGTGCATCGGCGCGTGATGTTTCAAGAGCCAAACGCCGGTCTATCAGCTCGGCTTGTCTCACTAAAAGGTCGTGGATCTGTTTCTCAACAGCTTCCAGCTCGGACTGCACCGCGTGCAGCTCAAATGTGTCTTCACCTGCACCAAAAGGTAGACTACTTACATCTGATATATTCGCCATTTTAACAGATGGACAGTACGTTAAGTTAGCAACGACGCTACCAGTGATGCTATCAATATTAATACTAATTTATGGCTTAAGTCTTGGATATAATCCGTCTTTTTAGTGGTACGGGTGTAGAGTAGACGCACGATAGGCGAAAAAATGTTTGTTTGTAAATGAATGCGGAGAAGACGCGTTCAGCCGTGATCCACGGACGTAACCTATAAGAGTATCCAGCGTTGGATCACTAGGCTTGAGACGCGTCTGCTCAACAGTCCGCGTTGTAACTATGAGGTGAGGAAAAGTAGAAAATGTTCGTTGTAGGTGAGTTTAAAGAGAAATCAAGAATTATAAATCAATCGATGGAGCTCCAAAGACAACAACGCACATAATTATATGCATCTAAGGATTTATATGCCCGCAGTTGTTCCTTTGTATACACTGGGCTTTCTCTATGAGATAAGTGTATATCGGGCCATATGATTGCTGGCCACTTAGACATATCTGTGATCCATTCATGGTCTGAAATAGCGTAGGGATCTGGTAATGTCTCACTGTTACTGAGAGTTAATTTCTTAATATAATCGGCGGAGTCTGCACTACCTAGGCTTCCAAAGTAATTCATGCTAGCCATTTCCTCACTGTCACACACCTAGCTGTCACGCGTCTCATGTCTTGTACAGTATGTTTTAAAACAAATTAATTTTTTTTTTAAATGTGCCGGTTCGTGACGTAGCCTTGTCGTAAACAATTAGGATAGAAAGGCTTGACAACCTACAAAAGCATGTAAGTTCATATATTCATCGGGTATGTCAGGTTTTTATGATTCGCAAACTTAGTTGGACAATTTCATTCAGAGACCTGATGACTATAACATTATAGCCTACTCAACTAACTTTTTACATAATGTTATATTAATATGCAAATGAAACAACAAACAGATCCAACTCTGAAATTGCTGTTTATTATTGAGTCAACAAGAATTTACAAACAATGCGAAATTACAACGTTACAAAAATTGCAGAGATTACAACAAATTACAACATTACTACGTTAATTACAATGTTCTTTTACAGAACTCGGCATAACAGATAGTGGTTTTGCCCCTTGGATGCACGCGCATCCGGCATTGTTTGTATACAAGAAACCCATGTATAATGAGCTGAAATGCGAACGACTGACATCTCTCTCTTTTTGTAGAGATTACATAAGCTGAGAATATTTGTTTTTTTTTATATAAATTACTTCATTTAAAAGAAGACAATTCAAGCTTTATGCCTGTGTGCCTGTTTGCCTGTGTGACTGAGTATTCGCTGAGTTACAGTTCATTTTCAGACTCGTTTCAGAATGGACTTCACTGACAGAGAGAAGGCAGGACTCGAATCATGTTTATTTATTTTTTATTTGGCAAAAAGCACAGCACTTTGTTTTTATTGTGAGTATACACAAAAAATAGACACTTAACATGATTGAATGATGTGTAACACTTATATGCAAGATCAAAATCAATATTTTGTATTTTGAGTCTCTTTTCCACTGATAAGAAAAAAGCGAGCTCATCACAACAGCCGACACCAGGGGGTTAAGTAATCAACTGAACTTAAAATTTTTCCATTTTTTATTTATTTATGATTTGAGATCTAAGTTTGCTTCTACCTAGTAACAGAACGGTTTGCATATGAAGACCCAATCAAATTGTAGGGAATTATTTAAATTATGTGGTGTGTGCGGGACATTATTTTGGACATGTATTTTATTTATTCCACAAGTTCTGACGTGTATCTTCTTGTCTTGTATTCACAACTCGAAGTCCATAGTTCCTTTATCACTGTTTATTCTTCCAAGTCAATAAAAAAATCACATTTCTTACATACAGCATAATCCTCTTGTGCAGCGATGTCTTCTCAACAACTTATTTGTAGAGATACTATACTTGAGCCAATTTATGCTATATTATACATTATATTATAAACAGTCAAAAGCTTTGTGTTCTCCCACTGTGCGTCTGCACTTATTGCATGTGCGTCAACTTTTTTACATGCGGTACAAAATAGACGTCACTGAACAAATATAAACCAAAGAAACATATTCAACAGTAATATTCAATACTAATTAATAAAAATAATTACTATATCAAATTTACGTAATAAAAATATGAAAATATAAATGCTGAAATATATGGCTCTTACATGATGTATCATGTCATTTTTGCCATGCTCCTATTCTATAAAAACGTCTCAGGTTAAGTATGTAACCCTGGTTCCCTGAGAGGGAATGAGACACTTGAGGCGTTATTGCGTTGTGAAACACGTGTATAATCAGTCCAATGGAAAGACGAGAAGTCATAGGCGGGTGACGTCACCGACCAGGAAACCTGAAAACAGACCGCGCTATCTTCTGATAGGCCGAAGCAAGTCGATCACAGGCATGCAGGGAGTATGGCAGGGTGACGCAGCATCTCGTTCCCTCTCAGGGAACCAGGGTTACGTACGTAATCTGAGACGTTCCCTTTCAAGGGAACTCGAGCTGCGTCGAGATGCGGTGGGAACACCATACCCACGATGCCATAATAGCAAATGCCTGTTCTGTGTGAAGTCATTGCACACACTAAGAAGCAAGCACCCCAGACCCCGGAGTGGAGCCAAGATCCAAGTCATAAAATCTAACATGTATGCGGTGAAGACCAGCCTGCCGCATCACAGATGTCATGGAGGGAAACCCCTGATAATAAAGCCTTAGAGAGGCAGCCATACTCCCGGACTCCTTGGGCCCGAACAGCCAAAGATGAAGGCTGACCAGCCGCTTCATAAGCAAGTGATTTGCTCATTATCTGCTTGGAAGCAGGGTAACCTTTTCTTGGTGACCCAAAATAGACAAATAGTTGATCCGAATTACACCACAGGGCAGCTCTGTGTATGTAAACATCCAAAGCCCAAACAGGGCACAGCAGATTAAAGGATTAGTTCACCTCAAAATGAAATTTTGAAAATTTCATCTCATTTTCTCTTCCAACTCGTCCGACATCTTTGTTTTAATTTATTATGATTATTTTCTTCTTTTTTTTTCGTGACCTTTCCAACGTGATGACGTAATACCAGACGAACGATTGTGGTTAAAAAGTATATAAGTTTTTAATTTTTTTTAGAAAATGACTGATCGTTTCGCTAGACAAGACCCTTATTTCTCGACTGGGATTGTGCAGAGCCCTTTGAAGCCCTTATCCATCCTCTAAAGCGTACAGGTGTAGCCTTACACACCTGAATCATAGCATCCAACCCGAGAGGAGCTGGGTGCGTGAGAGAGAACCACATGGGACAATGCGTTGTATCTGACGATGCTAAAAGGTTGACTTGAGCTTGACTGAAATTCTCCCAAAGGATCTTCATCACCTCGGGGTGAAGTCTCCATTCCCCGGGCCTCAGCCCCTGCCCCAACAGGATATCCGCTCTCTGATTTAGATGCCCCGGAATATATACTGCCCTGAGAGACAGTAATTTCCCATGGGCCCATAGGAGGATCTGATGAGCCAGTTTGCATAGGTGACGTGACCTCAGACCCCCCTGATGGTTGATATGAGAGACCACCGATGTGTTGTCCGTGCGAACAAGCACATGGTGACCTCTCAGGTCTGGCGGGAAGTGTTTGAGAGCTCGAAACACCGCTATCATTTATAGCCGATTTATGTGCCAAGAATGTAGATGGTCCTGCCAAAGACCTTTTGCCGAGCGTCCACTCATGATCGCCCCCCAATCTGTGAGGGAAGCATGCGTCGATAGCATTACGCATAGACAAGAAGCCCCCAGCACTGTGCCTTGGGTGAGGAACCAAGGTTTGTTCCACATGACTAAGGTTTGTTCCACATGACACATAGGCATCGCCGCGTGACCTTGATCATGCGAAACATATTTCCCCTCTGAGAAAACCCCTTGGTCCTGAGCCACAACTGTAGGGGTCTCATGTACAGGAGGCCAAAAGTTATTACGTTGGATGTAGCTGCCATGAGACCCAACAGTCTCTGAAACTGTTTCACAGTGAGTGACTGCCCTAGTTTTACACCATTTATGGCTGAGAGAATCGAAGTAATATGTGTTGGGGACAATTGTGCCCGCATCGTTGTCAAATCCCATACCACACTTAGAAAAGTGGTCCTCTGAGACGGGAGGAGCACACTTTTCTTGGGGTTGAGCCTCAACCCCAGCATCTTCATGTGAGACAGAACAACATCTCGATGCTGAACTGCCATCTGCTCGGACTGAGCTAAAATCAACCAATCGTCGATATAATTCAACACGCAGATGCCCTGGAGTCTCAGGGGACCCAGAGCTGCATCCACGCATTTCGTAAAAGTGTGAGGTGATTAAACCTTGGCCAAACGGAAGAAACCAATATTGCTATGCTTCGCTCCCGAAAGCGAACCTCAGGAACTTCCTGTGATGAGGATGGATGGATACATGGAAGTAAGCATCCTTCAAGTCTATCGTGACAAACCAGTCATCAGACTGAATCTGTGACACAATCTGTTTGAGTGTAAGCATCTTGAAACTTGAGTTTCTGAACCCTGGGGTTTAGTTGGCGCAGATCTAGAATAGGACGAAACCCCCCATACTTTTTTGGAACAATGAAGTAACGGCTGTAAAACCCTTACTCCCTGCTGGGAGGAGGAACCCTTTCTATATCCCCCTTTCGTAGAAGAGTCAGTACTAACTGCTCCATAACCAGAGCCTACTCGGGGTCCACCACCGTAGGGAGGACCCCTAGAAATCTGGGCGGACGAGAACTGAACTTAATTCTGTAACCCTTTTCTATTATATGCAGGACCCAATGAGATATATTTGGCAGTAGTTTCCACGCTGGCAAATTACAAAATTAACAAACCACACTGGCTCTCGAGACTGGCCTCTGGATTTGGTCGAACAGTCACTTCGGTGCCCTGAAGCGGTGAACCGCCAGGGAACAACCCAACTGATGGTTCTACGACCCTCCTCAGAGGATCGTTTGGGGACGGTGACACCTCGGTGCCCTGAAATGGCGAACCGGCACGGAACAACCCAACTGGCAGCGCTGCGACCCTCCTCAGAGAGTTGCCCCCCAGAGGGCGCCGAGGAGAAACGGTTTCTCAAAACCATCTCTCCCCGGAGGGGACCACCCTCAGAATACTGATAGCCTCGGCGTCAGGACTTCTTCTTTGTCGAATCTTTTTTAGAGAAGATGACAGTCCTCAGATCTTGCCTACCTCTAACAGGCTTTGACTGCGACCGCCACCTAGGCCCCCCTGATTGTGGAGGAGCCCGTGTGGTGACGCTTTGTTTTTGCTGCACTCTGTGCTGCGAGGAGCTTGTAGTCGGCCGAGGTTGCTCCCACCCAGCAGTCTCAGGGACATTAGATCGGCGAGCAAGAAACCTCTGGAATGCTGCTGATTGCTTCTTCATCTCCTGGAATCTATCGACGACAGAGTTTATAGCGTCGCCGAAACGACTTGAATGTGAAAGCGGTGCGTCCAGAAGAACAGATCTGTCTCTCTTCTTCATATCAGATAAATTTAACCATACGTGTCGCTCCGTGGCCACCAGGGCTGCCATTGAACGGCCTATTGATTTGGGCTTTCTCCTTGGTGGCCCGGAGAGACAGATCAGCGCTGAAAAAATTCTCGAATTGCGTCAGCGCTGACTTAATCACAATCATCCATGTCCCTAAGCAGATATTTTATATTTGAGTCTGACACTGTTTTGCTACTGTTTTGTGTTGTTATGCAGGTAATATTTTCTTATTATTTATCTGGGTGTTCTGTAAAGCACTTTGGTCAGCCTAGTGGCTGTTGTAAATGTGCTATATAAATAAAGTGAACTTGAACTTCTGGTGAGTTGCTACTCTTAAAAATAGTTGGGATATAGAGTATTATGTATTGCTGGCTCTTTTTTTTTTTTACAGTGCAAAGGGTGAGGTTTTCTAAGCAGACATGTTGTGGCAATGTTTTCCTTCCTGTTGGAATTTTGAGTGATGGACACTTCGGACAAAATAATGAGTAATCTCTCTTCTGTGTGTGTTTGTATTGTTCTCGCTGAGGTGTAACAACTCCAACTAAACAGTCAGCTAAACTCTCTCTATTCATGAACATGAAGAAATCCTGAGTTCTTTGTATGCAGATTTATTTCTTCACATTATACTGAATCCATACATATGAGACGAGTGATGAGAGAGTGAAACAGCAAAATACTGAAATTAGCTAAGCTACCTAGCTTTCATGAACATTACTTTTACAGCACGAAATCAATATGCTTAAAAGTTAACTTAGTCAGAACAAAGATATACATACATAAGCGATTCTTCTGCTGGGAGTCTTTCTCTTTTTTTTATGTTGCATCATACTTTATTTTATTTATTTTTATTTAGAAATAAATTTACAAACATTCAGTCATCACAGTCCATAAACAAAGATTATACATCAAATAATTACAAGTAGCAAACATTTCTATCTTTACAATCAAAATTGGTAATAATCTGTTTCCCTTCAATTGTTACTGTATGTTTTGTTTTGGATGCCACATAATTTTCAACACTTTTCCAGAATGTAATACAAAATGAACAACCATAAAAGAGATGAGTTAACGATTCTTGTTCTGTCTTACAAAAACTACAAAAATTATCAACAGGTGTGAATTTTGAGATAAACAAGTTTGTGGTATATGTGACCCTGCCTGTGAAAACCCAGCTAAAGTCATTTTTTTGTGATTCAGTGTTTTCTACATAAAATCATCCTACACAATGTAAAGAACATTCTGTGAAAATATAACCTTGATATCTTTAATATTGACTGAGTAAGGCCATGTCAAAGATTTGCTAAAATTCGGGCTCAGAAAATCATATTTTTGAGAAATTCCAATTTTAAAATAGGTTATTTGTTAAAACTGCAACACATTTGATCCATAGTTATCCTGCATATGTGCCTTATAACACTTTAAAGCTGAGATTCTCCCCTTTTTAGTGATATATGAGACATCAGTGGAAAAATTCTTAAAGTTTTGTAAAACAGGTATATTTATTATGATGTGCATGTCCTAAAAGCATAAAAACATTTAAACGAATGGGGGTACCACAAGAGCTTGATCGTAGCAACAATTACCATGTCAATTCAATGGAATGATTTCTATAACTTTATTAGTAAAATGTAATATCAGTGAAATGTCAATAATATATCAATTAAATAACATAACATTTCTCATTCTCTGAAATTGTCATTCTCTTACTGGCCCACGGTGTAACATTGAGTAAATCTGGAGTAAAAAATAAATAAATAAATACAATTTCAAGGGATAGTTTACCCAAAAACTACAATTCTGTCATCATTTACTCACCCTGATGTTGTTCCAAACCCATATGAGTTTCTTTCTTCTGCTGAACACAAAATAAGATATTTTAAAGAATGTTTGTAACCAGACAGTTGACGGCACCCATTGACTTCCATAGGTGCCGCCAACTGTCTGGTTACCAACATTCTTTAAAATATCTTATTTTTTGTTAAACAGAAGCAAGAAACTTATACAGGATTGGAATAACATAAGGGTGAGTATGAGTAAATCATTTTTGGGTGAACTATATCCATTTAAAGGGACACTAAGTAGGATTTTCTCCCATCTAGTGGTGAAATTGTATTTTGCAATCAAATGAATAGTGCTCTCTAGCGCCTCGCATTTTCAAATGTGTGTTGCATCTACGGTAGCCATTATGTACCAAAAAGCTATGACATGATGTCCTCTAATAGCACTTCATCGAGTTTCCCTTCGGGTGAACTGGTTTGTTATTTCAAACAAACTACAACTTGACACAACGAACAAACGAATGTTACAGTTTTGAACAAACAAAACTTACAACCTTGTTTATAGGGCCTTCTCTACTTTACTCAATAGCTGCTATTCATCAAAGAGCCTGTTTAACTTTTAACTATGTTCTACTGTCTATATCAGTGTTTCCCAACCTAAAAAAAATGTGTGGCACCCTACACTAGTGTTGTCACGATACTACTTTGATACTATACCTTGAAATGTGCTGGGGGGGGGGGGGGGGGGGGTATTTAATTTTTGATGTGCACAAATAAATGACAGGTACCATAAGATTTTCTTCTTCCTGTTCCATTTTTTTTTTCTTCGTTCATGCATGTTACGAATGAATGAATGAATGAATGAATGAATGAAACATTTATGTATGACTTGAGTAATAAATAAATAAATAAATAAATGTATCATTTTTCAATACCACAGGGAAGAACTTATAGGCCTACTGTCATATAGATATTTTTATCTATTATTTTCTTATTTTTTTTGTCCATCCATTTAAAATCTAGGAAATCATTACTTTCTTCTGAAGAGATCACTTTAAATAATGACATATTCAATTAAGGCTTTTTATTCATATATAAACATTGCTCAATTACCATTGCAAATCTCACCTAAATGTTTGCTCACTCAGTGTATGGGATAATTATTGGGATAATAATTGGGATAATGTGATAATTATTGGGATAATTTTGTTATAATTGCACAAGATAGCTTGTTTTTACTATATTTTATGTAGCCTAATAATTTCACAGTAAATCTCCAAATTAATGTAGAAACATCATAAAGACAGTATATTTCAAATAATTGTTTAATGGCATATTTTTATGAATGAAGTGTTATTTGATTCTGATGTCACTGCTGCACTGTCACATGTGGATCCCACACGCGTCCCATTTTCTCACAACTCTTAACGTTCATTTAAGACTTTATTTAACTAATTTAAGACTGCTCTCATGAGGATACTCAAAGCGAAAGCGCGAAAGAGAAGTCGAGTCTGGCGCGCGTCGTGTCAGCATCACAGACAGCGCATTCTCTTTTGTATTTTCTCGCTTGCATGGTTAGAAGCATTTGCATGAGGAAGAACGTGATTATATAATGTAACGCTAGCCAAAGGATGACAGAAAAAAATGCTGCTTTAACTGCGTTAAATATTTTTAACGTGTTAAACTGAAAAACATTAATCGCACGCATTGCGTTGACAGCAGCACGGACATAACCGATGTGTTTATGTGAATACGCGGCAAGACGGACGTTGTGACAATGTTTTCGTGTGTATTTGACTGTAAGCGCATCAATGAAAAATAGGCAGCTTTATGTGGACGCACTGGGAATAAGGCACGGGAATAAAATCACACGCAAGCGCAACCTCCGCAATTCAACGCCGAAAACTTATGATTTGCATTTTTATTATAAGTTTGTGCGCATTATTTGTTGTTATTAGAGACTTCCGACGATCCGAGATTGATGGTAAAAAATTGTTTTTTTACACAGCACCCCTGCTCTCGCCAGAAGCACCCCGGGGTGCCGCGTCACCCCGCTGGGAAACGCTGGTCTATATAGGCTAATAAAAAAATAAAAATAAAAAAAAGCCTGTAATTAAGACCTTAACATTGACTTACCTGTCGAGAAGAAAGCAGGCAACTTCAGCGTCTCTTCTGAAAGCTTTCTCCTGCATTAGCTATCCCGACATTATCCCAGATAGCATGTATAATCGGCCCGAGCTCGGCTGCCCCGCGGCGCCTGCGGCTCAGACTCGGCATCGGCGTGTGTTAACCGGGCCGATTGTGGCCCGCAGCTCGCTCTGGCACATGCATTTTTGTTACGGCTGTAAAGCACTGGGCCGATTCATGTTCACCGTAACTGGTAACTCGGCTCTGCTGTATGATCTGGACCACTTCTGG
The DNA here is from genome assembly GCA_022829025.1 of Squalius cephalus. Lineage (NCBI taxonomy): Eukaryota > Metazoa > Chordata > Actinopteri > Cypriniformes > Leuciscidae > Squalius > Squalius cephalus. The sequence goes on along the minus strand of CM040793.1, from coordinate 57,158,267 downwards.
AAATGACTCGGCTTAGGTTAAATCAAGGATGGTTTTAATGTAGCAATAATTAACATAAAAATTATTTTAAAATTGACGTAAATTCCTGACTGTATCTTAGGATGTTATACTCGTCGAATGTCGTTGTCCAAAACAAAATATCTGCGGTAAATAATAATAATAATAGAGTCATTTTGCACAGAGCAATTTTTAATATTTATAACCATAGCAAAAATATTTAGTTGTCATGAAGATTCTTTACGTGTATTTTAAAAATGCATGGCCGCTTGACATCACTCTCACAGTCACGGTGATTGCAGTCGCGCATCGGCTGAGTAGTTGGGTAGTCTAAAATTAACACTGAGTCTAAAATTCATTTTACTGGCTATTTCAAATGTTTACCAGCAGTGACGGTTAAACTCGCTCGGCTCAGATGCGTTTACCGGTATGAAGCCGATTTCAACAGTTGCTGCAGCGAGCGTCAGCACGCAAGACGTGTGCACAACTTTCGGTGAGATAAAACTCAACGCCTGACTTAAAATCATCCCTTTTCGATCATGCGTCATTACAGTGAACTTGAGGTAAGTTGTGTTCAATTTCCTTAAAAAGCATCAACATTTCACGCCGAGCATATCAATCGAGTTACGTCGACCTACATATTTCGAACTGTTGCTGATTAAATGTTGAAAGAAAAAGAAAGAATTCAGAACTCGAATTCTATTAATTAGGACAACAATATATAAAAAAAATTCTGAGTAAAGTAACGTTAGTGCAAATGGGGGTAATATGAAAGCTTTTATGGCGCGAACGAAGCTAACATTGACTAACGTTAGCTGCGCTGTTTTTGCGCTAGCAGCTCATATTTTCGTTCTGCTAGTTGGCAAAGAATTAGTTGCTAGGCTAGACACCATTTTTATTGAATGCAATTTACGTGAATAATATTTACGAGCACAGTCTTTGATCTGTGGAAGAAAATAAAGTGGAACAAATGTTAGCTGGCTTAAGGCCAATTCCGCACAGACAAACGCCAACAAACACGTTTTGTCCTAAAGTATGTGCACATTTTGATCCTGTAAGAAAATATTTATTTTACTTATGTAAATAGAGGAATGATGTGGGACTTTGGTCTGCTGAAAGCTGGGTCATGTCTGTTGCTGAGTGAGATCGGGACTTATGAAAATGAACTGAGGACTCTTATAACGGTAGAGGAGCAGCTGCGCCTGCGCCGGCGACCTCACAGTTGCTGGGGATTATGATTACGCTGACACGTTGCTCCTGGTTTTACAGGTATGATACAACATATGTTCATGCTGCAAATATTTTGTGTATTAATGTTCTGGGTTGTGAAGATCTATGTGCAGACCGTCCGCCATTTTGTGAACGCTGTGTATGACGTCGTGAAGTGCATTTAATGGCCTTTTGCACAGGGGCCTGTAACAGATGCACTCTCGACATTTAACAATATAAAACGAGAAGAAAGTCGTGTCTGAAAGCAGCAATCTTTTACTTGTATTGCTAAAATGAATGAATATCTCGTGTTTTTCCATGGGTGCTTGAGTTTGTCGGTGTCGGTTGGGGCAGTGTGAACATGACGCTTATTTTTCATAACATTCTGAATACAACGACCAACTTTTGTTGGTGACTTTTTTTTTGTTGGTGTTTGCTGGCGTTTGTCTGCGGTGTGAATTGGCCTCTAGTTGTACTTTTATGGCGCAAACTGAAATCGCACTTTATAGCTAACATTACCTTTGGCTAAATGCGGTCTGTACAGACAGGTTTGAAAAGTTTATTAGCTACCCTAGGGCTGGGCGATATGACTGAAAACTGTATCATGATGTAAGCGTTTCATATCAGTCGATAATATTGATATTTTTTATGACCTATTTAAAATAAGGACCAGGAGAAAAATATATTACATTCAACATTTTTATTTTAAACTTAACCTTCCTCTGATTATAATCCCCTCAGTTATAAAGGCAGAAATGTCAACACAACCATGGAAAGCAACACCATGGAAGACACAAAAAACAGGTCTTCTCGGGAGGCTGTGCCTACAGGTAGGAATTCTACAAAGTGATCTCTCTCGGTTTACTCTGATCTACGTACAATGTTTTGCTACTAATCTGTTATGCCTGCTTTTTCTTGTGTCTTACAGCAATTGCTAAGGAGATCCTCATCCAGCTTGATTCTATCAGACAGCAGCAGTTGCTCATCCTGATGCAGCTCCTACAAATCTCCAGCAGTTCCAGACTTCATGCCAGACCCAACACATTTTGGGCTCCTACTTTCAACTATTGAGGATCTACAATGTTTGGAGGAGATGTTAAAGAATCCAGAGGAGAAGAAGAATTTGGTGAGTTAAATTATGCATTAATCAGATCATTCCTAAAAGTCAGTCCCCACTCTCACTCATGCTATATTCCTTAAATAACTAATGAGGTACATGTCTTTGTTTCAGACTGTTCTCCTTGGAATGGTCGGAGGCATGACTCTTAAAGACACTGTGGGGCAGGTCCTGAAAAGAGCAATGAACACTTCGCTGGCGAGACACACATTAAAAGTGTGGTTCTGGGTGAGTGTCAGTGCTGGATAACTGCACTGTGGTGACATCCCATGGCTCTACAGTGCAACCTATTTATTTATTTATTTATTTACTGGCTGTGACAGTGACAAAGTATTTAGGAGCACCAGTGCGACTGACCTGATCAGGTTCTATGGGTGCACCCTCCATTGAAACTAGAGCTGCAACGATTCCTCGATTAAAGTCGAGCACTCGATTTAAAAAAATCCTCAATTGCAATTTACCTGTGTTGAGTAACCGGCAAAATACCGGAAGTGGCGCATTCCACAGACGAGAATCCATGAATAACATTATTACACCGTTTTCTAAGGCTACGCGATCTATTTAAAACCATTTACAATCATAATATAGCATAGTGCTATCATGAAATCACAAAGGCTGTGATTTAGTTAAGAATATGCGCTTTAAAAAAAAAAAATGCCCCGGCAAGTCATTTTATCAAATATCGCCTTTTAATGGGTAGGTTAATTTGTCATTGATCAGAAGGTGCTCCTAAATTTTTGACTGTGCTCCTAAACTTTTTAAATTAAAAAGAAATGTAAGTGTAGAGCCCTGCATCCAAATTAAGTTTTGGTGGTTGCTGAGTAACATCACATGGTCATGCTGCTCTCTTCTATCTTGTGTTTTTCTCAGATGCAGTCCGCCGGAATGCCCTGACCAAAGATTTTACAGAAGAGGAAACCGAGCTGCTCATCACCAGGTGGCTGTGGCTAGCCTCTGATAGGGATGGTGGCCGAAGCCAAAGAGGGCGAACAGGCAGACAACGTAGACAACTCAAAAATCGCGGTGGGCCAGAATTAAATGTTTCAAAGTTAAAAATGTTGATATTGGAAAATGGTATTTGAACTCCTTGATTCTACATAATGCTGTGATATTATTTCTATTCTATTCTATTCTTTTCAATTCAAATCTGTTATTAAAAAGTGTGTGCGTAGACTACTCAAAAACGCATCTGGGCCAGAATTAAATGTTTCAAAGTGAAAATGTTGATATTGGAAAATGGTATTTGAACTCCTTGATTCTACAATTAATGCTGTGATATTATTTCTATTCTATTCTGTTCTATTCTATTCTATTCTTTTCAATTCAAATCTGTTATTAAAAAGTGTGTGTGCGTAGACAACTCAAATGCAGTGGGCCAGAATTAAATGTTTCAAAGTTAAAAATGTTGATATTGGAAAATGGTATTTGAACTCCTTGATTCTACATTAATGCTGTGATATTATTTATATTCTATTCAAATCTGTTATTAAAAAGTGTGCTTATCCTATTTTTGTAGTGTGGTCCAATAAAACATGCATTAAACATGAAACCTGTCTTCCTTGTGCTGTTTTACTTTGTTTATCTTGCATAAATAACGGCTGCTAAGCAATTTTAGTATTAACCTGATATGAATGGAAATCATAGTTCAAAGTTCAAATAAGCCCAAATAAGGAACGGGATTGGAGGCGAGCTTACGTCCTCTCACTCGGGGTTCCGCAATCGGGCCGCGTTAAAACCGAGCGCTCGCAGAGCAATCGGACCTAGATTCATGCCGAGCATTGGCCGAGTGTTTTAGCCTTAATCGGGCCGCGTTAAAACCGAGCGCTCGCAGAGCAATCGGACCTAGATTCATGCCGAGCATTGGCCGAGTGTTTTAGCCTTAATCGGGCCGCTTTCGGCCCGCACAATTTTTGCTAGCTGGGAATAACCCTTGTTTTTGTAATCTCCGGTCACGTTTCATTTTACGGTCTTATTGTGGACTTTTTCGACGAAGAGGACTCGTTATCCTGTGACTTAACCGTGCAGTGCAGCCTTTTAAACTTGCCGGGGCAGTGACAAAAGCGCCTCTCACTGCTCTGCTCCGTTTCTGCTGGTTTCAGTCACGTGACGCGGGCTCTGAACGAAAACGCGTTGTGGAAACGCGTTGGCCTAGTACTTTTTGTCCCTCTCTGCTATTATAGTTTTTCAAGATGGCGGAACTACATGGAAGCCTCCGTGGACTTACCCGTCCTATGTATATAAAGATAATAAATTCTTCGTTTACGAGGATAAGTCAGATCATTGGCAGAGGTATTTGTACACCATTGAGGACATATTTATGAATAAAAATATTGATTTTAGATAATAAAATACCTAAAAAGTTACACATTGTCCCTTTAACAGGTCAGTCTCAAACTTTGTACACATTCTAAAATTGTCTAGATGCAAAATAAAATCCTGAGTGACAGCAACTCTCCCTCCTTGAAAAATAAAGAACACTTTTCCACATTGAAATACTTGCAGTTGCAAGAGAAATTTTTCTTTCTTTGATTTTCAGTTTCACATCTGGACTTCCAGCATTCGAAGCAAATTCTTCTTGCTGGTGTTCCCTCTTCATGTTCACCAGACAAATAGCTTGGGGTTCAATCACCAGAACTGGCTTAATTGTCCTCCTCATCATGTTGGTCACTGCCTGAAAAAGCAAAGATCATTTTTTTTTTCAATTCAAAGCAAGATACCTAAAAACATGATTGTGTAACATGCAAGAATGGAAAGTGGATTTAATTCCACATTTAAAATGGATAATGAAGCATTTTATATGAAAATATCAGAAAATATTTTTTCAGTTTAGTCAGACTGGATCTGAATAATTGAGGGGAGGGCATAGGAACAAGAAACAGCCTATAGGTGGTAGGCAGACTTCAATTCAGAGTGTAATGAAACAAATAAACATCATGCCATAAACGTAATTAATTTAAACTGACTCAATCCCAATCAACAAATGTAATAAACATTTAAATCCACTATGTTTGCATCACAGATATGTGTTAGCATTACATTGGCTGGACACTGACAGTATACATTTACATTTTAGCATAAAAAAAAATAACAACAAAAACTTACCGTAAAATTCCTCCAGTTTCGTCAAAGAATGTGTCCTGTTCATCATCAAAATCATCCTCCAGAAAATAATCCGCAATAAAACTGGTTAAATCATAATTTGGGGCAATTCCACGAGTAGGGTATAAACGGAGGTCGGAGCCAGCTGCAAATGGGTGGGTTAGCAGCAAGTGGGTGGAGCTTTAGCCGCAAGTGGGCTGTACAAACTTCCAGAGGATTTTGATTGGTTTATTTAGTATCACCTGTGTTGTAGTAGCTATTGGTTTATGCTCCATAGTTGGTGGCGGTAATGTGTAAGTTTTGTTGCGATCCATCAGAAAACAAAGAAGAAAACCGCTTTCACATGTCAGCGTGCCGTTGAGATGAAGGGGTAAGCTTGTTGTATAGGTTTTAGTTTTGTGAAAAAGCATTATAAGTTCTGAAAAAGACCATTTCATAATGGCGTTTGTACACTGTTTTTAGTCTTGATGTATTAAAACAAGTAATAAAAACTCAGTGAGTGTTTTAGCGCAATTTTCTGACGTCATGGGATCACAACACTAAGAGATAGTAAATCCTTTCATGGATTTTTTTTTTAATTTTTTTTTTTTTTTTTTTTTTTTGTGCGTTCCCGAGATTAGACCTTCCTTAACATAATGCCGAAAACCCGAAGTCTCTAGGTGGTCTGGTTGAGGAGTAGATAGAAGTACAAGATTGGTGCGCACAGACAGAACAGAAATCATGAGTTAACAATCGCAATTTTGTCCGGTGGAAAATTGCGCTAAAAAGAATAAGGGTAAAGTGTATCCAAATAAATTTCTGTAGTTTTTTTAGTAGCACACAAATTACAAAATCTGTAACGTGCATGACAAGATCTTTTCTGCATTCCATTTCTACAATTTGCTCTCCAGATTATGGATTCTGAAGACCATAATAAGGTATTGTGGCAGTGCAATTTTTGTACGTTTTAGGACTGCATTGATTTTCAAATTGTAAATGTCTTAAACGTTTTGTAAATGGATTTGATATTAGAATACAACTCCTAACTTAATTGTACAATGCATGCAATTCTTTTAAAACTTGTTTTCATTGTAGTTATGCTTTTTTCTGCGTAATCCACAATGTAATGTAATGTAATTGAAACATTTGTTTTAATATCATAATTATTTTATAAAATGTATTACTCATAACAATCAGTGCAATAAATGTGAAATGCATGTTATTGTGCTTCTTATGGCTAGAAAGTAAATATTGACATTAAAAAATAAAATGCATAACAAGAACATCATTGATAATGTTAAATGTTATGTTCATTTTTTTTTTTCACCTCAGGTGTTGCATGCTGGAAAAATAAGTCGTCTCACTACAAACAGCTCTTCTGCAGGATGTACTCAATCTCCACTTGTTTGGAGTGTGGGTTTGAGTACAAATGCTGCACACCTGGTACGTTTTGTGTAAATTGGTGATGAATAAACTAGTTAGTCTAAAGGAAAACTAAAAATCGAATTTACTTTTGTCATCCCTTGGAGTTTAAAAGTTCTGGACACCATTCATTTGCATGGCATGGACCTACAGAGCTGAGAAATTATTCTTAATGTTTGTAAATGTTCAATGTCAACTATAAACCCTAGTTCTTATTGTGCTTCTTGTGTATCCACCAGGTTATGCTGGGAAGGGAAAGCGAGGCGAGCTACAGGGCATTTATTCAGAAACCTTCCACCCTGGATTTTGCAGTTTTCACTGCATGCAGATCAGTTCTAATGAGCTGATATAGTGTCCTTACAAATAACAAAAAAAGACTAAAAATAATCAAATAAAATAAACACTTTTGCAATCAATTCTGAGTGACTTGTACATGATTTTATTCATTGAAAAAAATAATTTATCCACCCTGAGATTTAAATGTAATGTATGTGTAACACGTTCAGAAGAACATTATTTCATTATGCTATTTAAAAAACATTATGCTATTTAAAAAAATTATGCAGTAAAGATGGATGGTAACTTTGTTTTTTTACATTAGCCAAATGTTTTTCATGTATTTACACATTCACTTCACTGAGTCCAATTGCATCACATTTTAATATGTTCATTTACTTGATACTGTAGAATTGTAGAAGATATATCTAATATTCAGAAATATGCTTGAATAAGGCCTACAGCCTGATGAATTTAAAACACCATCACTTTAAGTATGGTAAAAGGTGTAAAGACGTGACATCATCATTGACAGTGAGTGGTATTGGACACACACAATAATAACAAAGCTGTAAGAAATCAGACCATGATGAGGAATGTAATATTTTATCGTTTATTTTCATTACTGTCGCTACTTCCTGCCATACTCATTCACCGCCGTCCTCGGCAATGACAGCTTGGGGATTTCCGCATAAGCTCCTCCCACTTGCGGCGTAAACTCCTCCTACTTGCACATTTCTGAAATCCCTCCTACTTGCGGCATAAGCTCCTCCCACTTGCAGGTCTCCGGGCTGCAGCGATACATACATGAATTCCACAGAGATTAATACCAAGCAAGCTGTTTAAGCAAGCAGCTATTTTCCGTTCCTGCTCATACTTCGGTGTCGCCGGCGAAGCCATGGCCATGTCAGATGTCAAAACAACGCATTAACGTTACCATCCAGCAAATAACACGTAGCAAGCCAAAAATGTCCTTAAAATAAGTGTAATATTATTGGCAGAATACTAAGCTACAAAACAAATAAGCAGTTCTTAAAATATTGGCTATGACAAGAAAAAAATCACCACAGACATCTAAACGCGGCTGACATCTCTCTTTTTTTTTCATTGTGTTGACCTGATTACCGCTCGCGGATTGATATTAAAGTCTGTTTTTACTCTTTCTAATAGAAAAGACACAGAAAAGAAGTTCCTGAACCGAATGATATACGAATCAGCAGTGTTGTTGCGCGCAATAAACCCAGAGAGACGATTGAAATCAATGTTTAGGAAGCCCACGTCCGTTTTTTTTTTTTGCGCAAAAGTATAACGTAGTGTCAATAAAATCATTAATTTCAGTATTTATCATGTTATAAATGAAAATGTAAGTATTTCATCTAAAAACCATTGGTATAATCTATCATTTACAGAAACTAGATGTACCGCATGGCGGTACAAAATATGATCGCCGCTCAGGCCTGCACTGGCTTTCCACAAAAATAAATGACGTGGAGCAATTTGGCTGTATTGCGTGTTTATGTATATACCTAAAAAAAGTAGTAGTATGTGCATGTCTGTCTGTGTGTGTGTGTATGTGTGTGTGTTTGTGTATGTGTGTGTCTGTGTGTGTGTGTGTCTGTGCGTGTATGTATGCGTGCGTACATGTGTGTGCGCGTGTGTGTTTGTGTGTGTGTGTCTGTGCATGTGGATTTGTATGTGTGTGTATGGGTGTGTGTCTGTGCGTGTGGATGTCAGTGTGTGTGCATGCTTGCGTTTGTTTGTATTCCTGCATGTGTGTGTGTGACAGTATCATCCTAAACCAGCAACCCTTCGCTCAACACCACCATCTACAGGCCGATGAGTGTACAGTCACTAAATGTGCACATAAATGAATTTATTTTATACCCCCCCATGGATGAAATTCTACGAAACTTAGCATACCCCCAGAGGATGTCAAGTTAATCATACACATGAAATATGGTGCAGTTCTGAACATCTCAACTGAAGATAGGGGTGATTAAAGCAGAATAATATTGCATTTTCATTTTTTATGGGAAGGGGCGCAAATCACAAATGAGTGATTATGGGATTATGGTTACCAGCCCTTAAGACCAACATACCATAAAAATTTCTTCATCCTCGGTGCCACGGTTCATGTAGTTATTTAGGAAAAACTTTGACAATCCCTATATGACCGCTTTCGCTAGCTACGCTAGCGGCGGTCATAATAAACACACATGGACTATTTTTGTCATTTTTATGGCTATGACTACTTTGAAGCTCGTTAACTCATAATTCGATTCTGCGACTTTAGCCGGGGTTTCACAGGCGGGGTCACATATACTGTATATTATGCAATATTTTCAAATGTAATTTCCTAACTTTGTTTGTGATACAAAATCTAAAAGGAACAAGCCACGCCCCATGCCAATTAATCTCAGTAAAATGAGAATTCCTGAAAAATTTCCCACGAGGTGTTATTTTCTTTAAATTTAGAAAGCATTTTCTGATATGCTTATTAGTACAATTGCTGCTCATAATATCCATCCCGTTTATATAAAGAGTACAATTAAAACCAGGAACTTTATTTTGTCTTTTATAACTTTTCATTAGTTCTAATATGCCATTAGATATAGATTTGAAAACTGAGTTATATTCTTAGAACGTTATTGGGAATGCCTTCTCTCTAAGAAAAGATTCATAGTTAAGTAATTGGTTATTACAATCAAAAAAGTCTTTTAAAAAGATAATATCTCTATCGATCCATTTCTGCAAATAGAGTGACTTGTTCCCCTTAGTGATGCATTCATTATTCCATAAGATAAAATTGGGATAGTTTTAGCGGCAATCTTGTAATATTGTAGTTACATTTCAATAAAAATTTTAGGCCTCCTACACTATTAAAAATGTTGGCGATAAAGTACCATAAGGACTCTGGTGCTCTCAAACATTCCTTCAACTATTTCACCTTAAAAGTATAATTCAAGTCCCAAAAGTCCAAAAGTTCAAATCCATATTCATCCTTAGAGCCAGAGAGCACCGCTTTTTTTACATGATGGTGTATGTTCCCTTTGAGAGGTCTCTCGTATTGCGTAAGGCTAGCTTACGCTATGGTAAAACTCCTTTTCTCGAGAATATTGAAGCAAAATCTTTAAAACGCAGTGCAGCTGCACAGCAGACACAGATGAGCGTCATGGCGAGGCGGCTCAGACTCGTGAACCAATCAGGGTACTTCCCGCCCTGACATGTCAGAGCCCACCAAATGGGTGCAGCTTTTGCCAATAAATAACCCATTTCTAGCCTAGGAAACCCAGATTTTATCTCTTTCAGCGAACTCACCTTAGCTGATCTCCAGAATAGAAGTCTTCGCTGCTGTCGAAAAGCCTTCAGCGGAACAAGCAGCTACATCACAGTACTGAGTACGCCGGCTTTCTGTCGCCGCCTTCAGCCTGCTGTTCTGCTGTGCCATCCGGCGCGCCATTTTCTTTTATACGCAAGTGTGTTTCCATCGCTGCATCTGACTGTGATGAGTGGGCGGGTTCCGCTTCCGGCCCAGCACCGTCAACACTTGTTGGCTTGAGGACGAGCATTGATGCTGAACTTCTCCGCGTACTGACCAAGGCCGTCGAAGACCTCGGGCTCCAGTGGTCTTCGCCCGAGGAGCCCACGCGCAGCAGGCTGGATGATTGGTTTCTGCAGGGTCGCCGACAGGCCCCTCAGCAGAGAAGCCTACCTTTTCCTCAGTGCTCCAAGCTGCGTCATCGCTTCACACAATGGCTGTCCTCCAGGTGTTTCAGGCCAAAGTTCTCCTTTCAATGGACGAGTCTGGACCTGAACCGGAAGCTTTCAGGAATCTGCACAACGCCACAGATCTGGCCCTGTGAGCCACAAAAGCGACAGCCCAGGGGATCGGACGCAGCATGGCGAACTTGACGGTGCTCGAGCGGCACCTTTGGCTGAATTTGACAGACATGAAGGAGACAGACAGGGCAGCTTTTCTTGACTCCCCTATCTCCACCACCAGTCTGTTCGGCCCAGCGGTCAAGAGTTTCGCGGAGCGTTATACTGAGGCACAGAAAGCATCGCAGGCTATGCAACACTTTCTCCTGAAGTGTTCCAGCTCTGCTTCGAATCACCACAATAAGGCGGCACCTCCTCAGCAGGTGAAATCAGCGCCTACAGTCTCTCAGCCCCGCCCAGTGGCTGAAGTCCGTCACCGCTCACGCTCTGCAAAGTGCCAGCAGTTCACTGAGAGGCGGGGACCCCGACCCAGGATTGTGTTGGATCCCGAGCCTCGCAAGCCTTCCTAACCATAGGGAGAAAGAGGGACAGTCTGAGTCGCGCAGAGGCCGGACCAATCTCCCGAAAACCTATCAAACATTCCCCAGTCCCCTCTTTTCAGGCGTCTGGAAATGTAAATACTGCAGTAAATGGGTCTGTTACAAAACACGCACACCTGCAAACATATGCTGTTTTCACAGCGACACAAATAAAGCAAGAAAAGAGCCACTATAATGTATGCACCCCTACAATCAAGCACTGTTCCCACAGTAACCATTCCTCCAGCTTACGCTGCGAATGCAATAAGTGTAGGTTGTGTGCCCACTATGAAGTGCGCACCACTACACATAAGCACAGTTCCCACTGTTCCCTTCCAGTCCCACAGGAAGCACTGTTCCCTCCTCAGCTCACGCTGTAAGTGTAATGCATGTAGTTTGTGTGCCCACCATGACGTGCGTGCCCCTACACACAAACACTGCCAACACAGTATCAACTCTCCCCCCAGCCAGTGCAGGAGAGATATTAAATGTAGATTGTGTGCCCACTGTAACGTATGCACCACTACACATGAAAACTACCCACAGTATCAGTTTTTCCCCAGCTCGCGCTGGAGATGTGATAAAGGGTGCGCCCACGGTAAAGCGCGCACCCTTACAAATGAGCGCTGTTCATACAGTGTTAAAAGCACAAGCCGGCTGGACGGCCGGGTCCCTATCTCACAGCGGCCCTTCTCCAGTTTTCATTCAAGCCCTAGCTATGCGGGCCAAGGCCAGGGGGGCCATCCCTGATATATCAGAATGGGTGTTGAACATAATAAAACAAGGCTACTCGCTACAGTTCGCTCGCAGACCTCCGCGCTTTTTAGCCGTGGTCGAGACGACAGTGAGAAGGGGCGTGGCCCACGTTCTCCGCACCGAAGTGTCGAAAATGTTAGAAAAGGGAGCTGTCGAACCAGTTCCCCTTTCACAAAGTGAGTCGGGCTTTTACAGTTACTTTACTTTCTCGTCCCAAAGAAGGATGGCGGCCTCAGGCCCATCCTAGACCTGAACAAAGCGCTTAGACACCTGAACAAAGCGCTTATGACGCGTCCGTTCAGGATGCTGACAACCATGCAGATCCTTAGGCAAATTTGCCTGGGGGATTGGTTTTGCTCAGTGAATCTGAAAGATGCTTATTTTCACATCCAGATATCGCCTCATCACAAGCCATTTCTAAGATTCGCCTTCAAGGGGCAGGCTTACCAGTACACAGTACTACCATTCGGCCTGTAACTGGCACCTCGTACATTTATGAAGTGTATGGACGCAGCACTAACCCCCCTGAGACAGCGGGGAGTGCGAGTATTAAACTACCTCGACGATTAGCTGATTATAGCTCAATCGAAGGCGCAGTTGATAACGCACAGATCCTGGCTCCTCAGCCATCTAGAATGCCTGATTCTCAGGATCAGCGCTGCCAAGAGCACACTGTCTCCCAGCCAAAGTATTTCTTTCCTGGGTATAGTGATAGACTCTATGCAAATGAAAGCGCATCTTACACCAGAGCGCGCGCTCTCCGAGCTTTCAGAACGGGCGCGTGCACCCCCCTCAAAAGATTTCAGAAAATGTTGGGTCTCATGGCTTCAGCATCATCAGTACTCCAGCTAGGATTACTGAACATGCATCCTTTTCAGCGCTGGCTGAAACTCTGTGTACCAGCTCACGCGTGGAGATCTGGCCAATTACAAATCAGAGCGAGCCACGGCTGCATAAAAGCCCTGGCTCCCTGGAAAGCAACCGACTGGTACCAGTCTGGCGTGAGTTTGGGTGTGGTTTCAAAGAGAAAAGTGATCTCTACAGATGCCTCCAACTTAGGTTGGGGGGCCCTTTATGAGGGCAGGCCCATCTCTGGCCTATGGTCAAACCCAGAAAGGCGCTTACATATAAACTGTCTAGAGATGAGAGCAGTGGCTCTATCACTGAAAGCTTTTCTCCCATATCTAAAAGACCACCATGTCCTGGTCGGGATGGACAACATGGCAGTGGTGTCTTACATAAATCGCCAGGGTGGTCTCAGGTCAAACAACCTGCACATCATGGCCAAGAGTCTCATTCTATGGGCTCAGCACAGCCTGCGCTCACTGAGGGCAGTGCATGTGCCAGCATGTCTCCCGGATAGGGTGCTGAAAACCATCACTGAACAAGAGCACCTTCAACTAGGTTCCTCAACGTTCAGAAATGGGTAGTGTTTTCTGGCTGGTGAGCAGCACAGAGCCTGGACCCCTACTCATGCAAAGTACCGAGTGTACTCGCCTTCTTGCAAGAGCTCTTGGACGTGGGTCGCACCCCCTCCACGCTCAAAGTGTATGTGGCGGCCATAACAGCATCTCACGCTCTTGTGGCCGATAAACCACTAGGAAGACGCTTTGATCTACGGATCTGAAGCCGCTTTCACTCAAAACTGCTTTTTACTAGCACTGGCTTCAGTTAAGCGTGTGGGCGATTTACAAGCGCTATCAATAAGCGTTTCCTGCCTTGAGTTTGGGCCAAACGACTCCAGAGTCGTCCTTAAGCCAAGGCACGGTTATGTTCCTAAAGTGCTTTCTACTCCGTTCAGAGCTCAGGTTATTTCGCTGGCAGCTCTTTCCTCGCCAGACAACGAAAGAGACGCAAATTTACTCTGCCCTGTCAGGGCTCTCAGAGTCTGGATATGGTCAATTGAACTAAGGTTTATATATATATTCCCTACATGAAGCTCGTCAAAGGACTGGCTTTTATTAGGATTTATACTTTACTCTTCTATGAGTCTCAGACATCTGCCTTGGGCTATAGTATGGAGCGAAGTTAAGCACACACGGCGTTTTGAAGGGGGTTCCCATAGCGTAAGATGGCCTTACGCAATACGAGAGACCTCTCGAAAGGGAACGTTTCGGTTACTAACGTAACCTCGGTTCCCTGAGATGAGGGAACGAGTATTGCGTAACCTGCCGTGCTACTGTGCTGTGATCTGGGATTATCACATGGAATAGATGTTGATGCTGTTGAAATTCTGCAGCAGAGTGATGACATCTCAGATCATTATCTAGTCTCATGTAAATTACATTTAGCCAAGGCTGCAAAGCCGACTCCGTGTTATAAATATGTTAGATCTATCACTTCTGCCACTAAAGATTGCTTTATCAATAATCTTCCTAATAAGTTTCATCATCTCAGCATCCCAGATAGCTTATAAGAACTTGATATTGCAACAGAAACTTTTAACTTTCTCTTTTCCAGCACTTTTGACACAGTTGCTCCGTCGCGCTTAAAGAAGATTAAAGAAAATAGTCCAATGTCGTGGTACAACGAGCACACTCAGGACCTTAAGAGAGCAGCCAGAAAAATGGAACTGGAAGAAAACAAAACTAGAGGTATTTCGGATTTCATGGAAAGAGAGCTCTATTACTTACAGAGAGGCTTTAAAAGCTTCTAGATCTGCTTATTTTTCAACCCTATTAGAAGAAAATAAACAAAACCCTAGGTATTTATTTGAAACAGTGGCTAAACTAACTAAAAAGAAAGCTTCAAGCCCAGAAGTTTCCAAGCAACACAGCAGTAATGACTTTATAAACTTCTTAACTTATAAGATTGATAATATCAGGGACAAAATTATAACTATGCAACCGTCTACTACAGTATCGCATCAGGGAGTGCATTTTAGTCTCACTGAGGAAAAAATTGATTCATTTATTGCTATAGGAGAGGAAGAATTTTGCAAACTCATTATTTCATCTAATTGACAACATGTATGTTAGACCCTATACCGACTAAGCTACTGAAAGAGATGCTCCCATAGGTCATAGATCCTCTTCTTACTATCATTAATTCGTCTTTGTCTCTAGGATACGTACCAAAAACCTTTAAGCTGGCTATGATTAAACCGCTTGTTAAAAAACGGCAACTTGATCCTACAGAATTAATCAATTACAGGCCGATCTCGAATCTGCCTTTTCTGTCAAAGATATAAGAAAAAACAGTATCCTCACAACTGTGTTCCTTTATTGAAAGAAATGATATCTGCGAGGATTTTCAGTCCGGATTTAGACCGTACCATAGTACCGAGACAGCTCTTGTTAGAGTCACAAATGATTTGCTCTTATCATCCGATCGTGGTTGTATCTCTCTATTAGTGTTACTTGATCTTAGTGCTGCATTTGACACCATTGACCACAACATTCTTTTAAATAGACTTGAACATTATGTAGGCATTAGTGGAATTGCACTAGCATGGTTTAAATCATACTTATCTGACCGTTATCAGTTTGTAGCAGTAAATTAAGAGATGTCTTATCGATCACAAGTTCAGTATGGCGTACTACAAGGCTCAGTACTAGGACCGCTGCTGTTCACTCTGTACATGCTACCCTTAGGAGATATCATTAGGAAGCATGGAATTAGCTTCCACTGTTATGCTGACGATACTCAGCTGTATATTTCTTATACATATTTATATTTATATATATATTTATATATATTTATTAAAACCTAACGAAACTTACCAATTCACAAAATTAACGGAATGCATGGCTAATATAAAAAATTGGATGATAAGTAATTTCCTACTTCTAAATTCTGAAAAAACAGAGATTCTAATTATTGGACAAAAAACTCCCACACGTAATAACCTAGAATACTGTCTAACACTTGATGGCTGCTCTGTTAAGTCTTCGTCGTCGGTTAGGAACCTGGGTGTGCTCTTTGATACCAATCTTTCATTTGAAAGTCACTTGTCTAGTATCTGTAAAACCGCATTTTTCCATCTTAAAAATATAAAAAATATCTAAATTACGCCATATGCTCTCATTGACAATTGCGGAACAATTAGTTCATGCGTTCATGACCTCGAGGCTAGATTATTGTAATGCTCTACTGGGTGGTTGCCCTGCACGCTTAATAAACAAATTACAGCTAGTTCAAAACGCAGCAGCTCGAGTTCTTACCAGAACCAGGAAGTATGACCATATTAACCGGGTTCTGTCAACACTGCACTGGCTGCCTATTTAACATCGCATAAATTTTAAAATATTGCTCATTACTTACAAAGCACTAAATGGTTTAGCTCTGCAGTACTTGAGCGAGCTTTTAACGCATTATAGTCCTTCACGTCTATTGCGATCTCAAAATTCCGGCCAGTTAATAATACCTAGAATATCAAAATCTACTGCTGGCGGTAGATCCTTCTCCTATTTAGCACCAAAACTTTGGAACAGTCTTCCTAACATTGTCCAGGAAGCAGACACACTCTGTCAGTTTAAGCCAGATTTAAGACACATCTCTTTGACCTAGCATTCACATAATACATTATAGACTTCTATAATTCAATGTTACGCCCGTTTCACACATACTCTGTGTGCAGTGCGTATGCGGTGCGTGTTGCAGTGCGTGTTGCAGTGCGTATGCAGTGCAGGAGCAGCACGCGCAATAGTGCTTTCACATATGCTGCGTTTGCAGTGCGTAACTGATCCGCTGCTGTAGGCTGTACCACAAATACATACTCACTATTTGTATTTCAAATCCAGACGTTATCAGCAACTTTTATTTAAAAAAAAGTTTTTTTTCAGCATTGTGATTCTCTTTGTACACATTGTACACATTTAATAGACGTATTCACGTTTAAACACAATTTAAACAACATATTATTAAATGCATTAGGCTATATAATTATATATTAAGTTGCTTAAGCAAGTGGTAAAATATTTTACCATGTACTTCGCATAGCCTACATTTTAAATTAAAACTTAAAATTGACAAAAACAGCAGACTCATATCCTTTCTTTTGCATAATTTAAATCTTTATACAATAAAGCTTACATGTCACAAAGAACTTGTTTTTCCACTTCCACGAATGAGACGAGTGTTGTTCATTATGTTGCTTTGTTGAAGTAAATTGTATTTTCCCTTGATTTACCCCGGTCTTAACGTCTCAGCATTGCGATTCTCTTTGTACACACTCTTTAATAGACGTATGCATGTTCAAACACAATTTAAACAACGTACGTCAGCCTATTATTCAATGCATTACTTCTACTTATATTAAGTTGCTCAAGCAAGTGGTCAAATATTTAACCATGTAGTTATATTAAATCGCAAACATTTTAAATTAAAACTTAAAATTGACAAAAACAGCCGACTCTCATGCATTTTCTTTTTCATTTAAATTTTAATAGGCTACAATAAATCTTGCATGTCACAAAGAACTTGTTTTTCCACCTCCACGAATGAGTTGTTCATTATGTCGCCTTGTTGAGGTAAATTGTAGCTTTCCTTGCTTTACCCTGGTCTGAAAGTGAAAAAAGTAGTATTTAATTCAATACATTTATGGTGAGATTACTACATTTTATTTAATTAATCGCATGTATGGTGAAATTACTACATTGTCAGGTCAATCTGTGTTCATTTTGACCACGAAACATGCGCTGTCACTTTAATTCAGCACGTGCAGCACAGCAAAAATAGACTCTGTGCGGAAACGATCTCTGCACTGCTGTATACGCACCGCAACTGGAACGGATCGACGGACTGCAACCAGGCTGCATAGATTAGGTCAGCCGGAACCGGGAACACTTCCCATAAATCCTGATGTACTCGTTACATCATAAGAAGAATGGCATCTACGCTAATTTTAGTGTCTTTGTTTATCCCGAGGTTTTCCCGCAGCCTGCCGGATCCAGGCTGTATCCAGATCTGACGAAGGACCTTCGCCTGGACCCGATGACAAAGCAGTACTGAAGTGCCAACTAGTCTCTCCCTATGGAGGATCCCTCTACCACTCTACAGATAAAGCGTTGTCGGGAAAATTAGTTTCGTGTACCTACCCTGAAGTGACAAAAGAAAATAAAATAAAATTCTGTATCAAAATTTATAAGGAAAGACCAGTTCTTTGTTTAGGCTTGGTTTGAAGGGAATTACAAACCTGCGCATATATTCAGACGCACATAACTATAGAACCAATTCTTAATGCGCATGTGACCGCCATCAGCGTTTATCACAGGTTCGCGTTTAAAGTTTGTGTAGAGAGAATGGTGTCGTCTTAGCGGCCCCTAATTTAATAACAAATGATCGTTGCGACAGAAGCGAATCAATCAAAACTAACTTTAGCTGGAAAATAACTTTATAAAAGAACTGCTATAAAGCCAAAACAATCTCTGTTACCTTAAATTATACGCTTATCTCTGTAAAGCTGCTTTGAAACAATCTACGTTGTTAAAAGCGCTATATAAATGAAGATGACTTGACTTGACTTGACTTGACTTCAGCTCACACGCGCATTCCGGTCACTCACAGTTGCGTCAGCACTCTGAGACCGTGGCGCAACCCGGATATGTTCAGCCCAGTAGCAGCAAACTATACCAGAGCCCGTCTACGGAGAGCCTGCCCACTCCCTATTAAGTCCTATTGTACCGAATTTTGGTTGTAGTACCACCAGAGTTCCTCTGGGGGCGATCGCCATGAGTGCAAAATGAATGGGAGTCAATGGGGCTAGACGGCTAAATGTGTCTCTTTCACCCGATTGCCGTTGAGAAATCTCAGATCTGATTGTAGATTTTGCAAGTTCAACATGGGTTTTAGGTCGAAAGTTGAATGAACGAGTACATGTCCTTTTGATTTCTTACAGGTTGAGTTGTTGTTGCCCATAACACGCTAGCATTCTGCTAATGAACGCTGATTGGTCAGTGAGGGACTGATTACGACCAGAGATCCCGCTTGATGGCATCATGGCATCCAAAGCGGGACCCCAAACAAACAAAACAAAAACAAGTCTAGCACGTGTATTTACCTGTGTCAGCTGTGTTGTCGATGCCTCGAGAGAAAAGAAAGTGCAGAGCGCGAAAGCACCAGAGTGACTGAAGGATTGCCGTAAAGCAGTATCTCTGGTCGTACATGTGTATGACGTCATTGACACTTTAAAATACTTTTTAAAGGGGCAGTAAGTAGGAATTACTCCCATCTAGTGGTGAATTTGTATTTTGCAATCAAACTGATTTTGCTCTCCAGCGCCTCGCGTTTTCAAATGCGCGTTGCATCTACGGTAAGCGATATGTACCAAAAAGCTTTGACAGGATGTCTTCTAATAGCACCTCGTCGAGTTTTCCTTCAGGTGAACTGGTTTGTTATTTCAAACAAACTACAACTTGACACAACGAACAAACGAATGTTACAGTTTTGAACAAACAAAACTTACAACCTTGTTTATAGGACCTTCTCTACTTTACTCAATAGCTGCTATTCATCAAAGAGCCTGTTTAACTTTTAACTATGTTCTACTGTCTATATCAGTGTTTCCCAACCTTTTTTCAGTCAAGGCACCCTTTGAAATTTAAAAAAAATGTGTGGCACCCTACACTAGTGTTGTCACAATACTACTTTGATACTATACTTTGAAATGTGCTGGGGGTTTTTTAATTTTATTTTTGATGTGCACAAATAAATGACAGGTAGGCTACCATAAGATTTTCTTCTTCCTGTTACTTTTTTTTCTTCGTTCATGCATGTTACAAATGAATGAATGAATTAAACATTTTTAATTTTATATAATATATAATTTTGTTATAATTGCACAAGATAGCTTGTTTTTACTATATTTTATGTAGCCTAATAATTTCACAGTAAATCTCCAAATTAATGTAGAAACATCATAAAGAAAGTATATTTCAAATAATTGTTTAATGGCATCTTTTTATGAATGAAGTGTTATTTGATTCTGATGTCACTGTGACTGCTGCACTGTCACATGTGGATCCCACACGCGTCCCATTTTCTCACAACTCTTAACGTTCATTTAAGACTTTATTTAACTAATTTAAGACTGCTCTCATGAGGATACTCAAAGCGAAAGCGCGAAAGAGAAGTCGAGTCTGGCGCGCGTCGTGTCAGCATCACAGACAGCGCATTCTCTTTTGTATTTTCTCACATGGTTAGAAGCATTTGCATGAAGAAGAACGTGATTATATAATGTAACGCTAGCCAAAGGATGACAGAAAAAAAATGCTGCTTTAATTGCTTTAAATATTTTTAACGTGTTAAACTGAAAAACATTTATCGCACGCGTTGCGTTGACAGCAGCACGGACATAACCGATGTGTTCTCTTACGAGAGTTCTCTCGTACTGCGTTTTATCAAAACGCTACGGGAAAAGTCTCTTTTCACGAAACACTGAAGCAAAAAATTATCCTTTAATTTTCATATATGTAAAACGCGTTGCGGCAGCAGCAGTCAGCTATGGCGAGACGGCTTGCTCGCTCATTGGCTGCTCTGCGGCAACTGCATAAGCCTATCGAGCGAGGCCTGTCAGGCCAATGAGGGCGCTTCGCGCCCTCCTCGCCACTTCCCGCCGAAACGGGCGTGGCTTACCTCTATAAAAGGAGCTCGAGAAGGCTGATTCACTTGATTTTAATCTCTTCAGCGAAGCGCACGCATCGCTGGATCACGGAAGCAAGCGTCGTTCGAAGCAAGCACTTCAGCGGGACGAGCCCTCGAAGCCGCTGGCCAACGCCGCCTTCTACAGCCGTACCTGCTGCGCTTTCCGACGCCTATATCCTTTATTGCTATATTGCTCTGTTTTCTGTGTGTGTGTTCGCTGCAACACTCACCCCTAAAAGAGCTGCGTCTTTTTCAAGACGCCTTCTCATGCAGCGCTCGCGCTCGCTGACGGCGAAACGCCCTCACTCCGAGCCAATTGCCTACGGTGACTCTGAGGACTCGCCAGGCATCCTTTCCGAGGCTGCCCTTCCTGGAAGCGGACGGCGGGATTAGTTTTTCTTTACGTTACAAGAAAAGCTACCCTGCCTCCGCACGCGTCATTCACCGGCGAAGGAGAAACGAGTGTTCTCAGTCCCACCGTTGGTCGGTCTCACCTCTTTTCTCTCATATTTCTCAGTTCCCTGTTCGGCGACTGGAAATATTATTGCAGCAAGTGAGTCTGTTATAGCACGCTTGCCTGCCAGCAAACGCCGAAGAATACATGTTGACGCCGCCTTTGCCGCCAATGCTTCACTCTGTCAGTCCCCTGAAGGCGACTGCAGAGATGCATTTTGCAGCCAGCAAGCGCGTAGTACCCGCTTGCCTGCAACCGAACACCGTTTCTACGGTTCCCGTGCGTCACTGGCGAAAGGAGAATGGAGTGTTTTCAGCCCCGCTGAAACTGGGCGATATCCACTCTTCTCACATTCAAAGCCTATATCCCCCTGTGGCTCAGTGGCGGAATTATAGGTTTTCCGCATGGGAGACCGGAGTTCTAATCCCGGTCTAGCGGCATATATTTTTATGCCGCCAATGCTTCGCTCTGTCAGTCCCCTGAAGGCGACTTCGGAGATGCATTTTGCAGCCAGCGAGCGCGTAGTACCCGCTTGCCTGCAACCGAACGCCGTTTCTACGGTTCCCGTGCGTCACTGGCGAAAGGAGAATGGAGTGTTTCAGCCCCGCTGAAACCGGGCGATATCCACTCTTCTCACATTCTGGCATATTTCAGGCGTCTGAAAATGTTAGTATTGCATGTCGTGCTTACTCGCATGCCTGCAAGCAAACGCCAGTGTGGATAATACTCGCGCTGACTTTGTCTATGTATCTTCACTGTGGTCCAGTGGTAGATTATTAGGCTCTCGCGCGGGGGATCCGAGTTCGAATCCCGGGTCTGCCGGTAGAAAATATTTATGCCGCCGAATGCAAATCACTCTGTTTGTTCCCCGAGAGGCAACTGCAGACGTGTTTGTTTTTGCAGCCCACGAGCGAAGTCTCGGCCACGGCCGATGATGCTATATGTGTACAGAAGATGCCCACTGCTTGTGCCCATCCCTACACATTAGCACAGCCCTTCACACAGGGCCCGCGCTCATATATTCGACTCGGGTCGATCACGCACACAACATAGTGAACGTGCCCACTGCCTAGTGCCCACAAACACTATGTTCTGCATGCCTTGTGGTTTCTGTAAAGACGAAACCTGTGTGCATTCACACTGGACAGTGCACTCATTGCAGTAATTGTGCCCGCTCTCCCGCGCCCACACTTACTAACGGCCATTATATGTCCTACGGGACTCGCCCAGCCCTGCCTTGCTCGGTTAAACACCGCAGCGGGGTCGAGCGCAGGCATTCTGCCCGGCCACGGCCGATGGTGCTATAAATGTAGTGTCGATGCCCACTCCTCAGTGCCCATCACTACACACAAGCACAGCCCTACACTTAGGGCTCGCGCACATAAAATCGACTCAGGTCGATTGCGCTTCCAACATAGTGAAAGTGCCCACTTCCCAGTGCCCACGAACACTATGTCTAACAGATCACAGGCTCTCTGTAAAAACGAGACCTGTGAGCGCGCGCTCTGCTCAGGCAGACAGCGCGCCCAAAGCAGTAAATGTGCCCGCTCCCAGCCCACATCTACTCGCTCACATGAGTCCTATGAGACTTTCTCAGTCCTCCCTCACTCAGCTAAGCACTGTAGTAAGGTCGAGGATGAGCGTTCCGCCCGCTGTATTAAGCGCGCGCCCCGCCTCAAATGCCACAGGCATAACGCCTATGATTTTATCCCCCGAAGCGCCTCTGTCGCACGGCGAACAGAGCGCGCTCCGTATCCAGCCCCTAGCCAGCCATGCAGAAGCATGGGCAGCGCTTCCAGGGGTTTCGGACTGGGTGCTAGGCATTATAAAGAGAGGCTTCTCGCTACAGTTTTGTCGACGCCCTCCCCGCTTCATAGCGCGCGTCGAAACTACGGTTTCGTTGGAAGCAGCACACCTACTTCGAGCCGAAATATCAAAACTGATAAGCAAAGGGGCGATAGAGCGCGTTCCCCCAGCTCTAAGCGAAGGGGGGCTATACAGCAGATACTTTCTAGTCCCCAAAAAGGACGGCGGTATCAGACCCATACTGGATCTAAGACGGCTGAACAGAGTATTAGTGAAACGCAGTTTCAAAATGCTCACAACCAGCAAAATTCTCGCGCATGTTCGCCGAGAAGACTGGTTCATGTCGATAGATCTGAAGGACGCGTATTTTCAAATACAGATAGCGTCACGTCACAGGCGATACTTGAGATTCGCCTTCGAGGGTCAGACATACCAGTATACAGTCCTGCCATTCGGCTTGTCCCTGGCACCTCGTACATTTACGAAATGCATGGACGCAGCGCTCGCTCCTCTCAGACTCAGAGGCATGCGAGTGCTGAACTATTTGGACGACTGGCTGATCCTAGCTCAATCACGATCACAGCTCGTGGAGCACAGAACCATTTTACTCGATCACCTCGAGAATCTTGGTATCACGGTCAACTGGAAAAAGAGTTCATTGAACCCCAGTCAAACGATTTTGTTTCTGGGCGTCGTTCTGGACTCACAGTCTATGACAGCTCTAATTAGCTCGACTGGAATCGCTCTTTTTTAATACAGATTTCACAAGATGAGAATATTTGTTTTTTATATAAATTACCTCATTTAAAAGAATAGAATTCAAGCTTCATGCCTGTGTGACAGTATTCCTGTTTGACTGAGTATTCGCTGAGTTACAGTTCATTTTCGGACGCGTTTCAGAATGGTCTTCACTGACAGAGAGAAGGCAGAACTCGCATCACGTTTATTTTTCTTTATTTGGCAAAAAGCACAACACTTTGTTTTTATTGTGAGTATACACAAAAATAATACACATTTAACAGAATCGATTGATGTATGAAACTTGCTTGTAATATCAAAGTCCACAGAGCAAAATTAATTTCTTTTGAACTGAACTGAAAAAAAGCGAGCTGGTATCGCCGGCGATACCGTCGACCCCAGGGGGTTAAGAGCTTATATGTCCCGCTCTGCTGTCTTCAGACAGACAGAGCAGCTCTTTGTCTCGTTCAGCGGACGTTCCAAAGGAATGGCTGTTTCGAAACAAAGTCTATCCAGATGGATAGTTGACGCCATAGCGCTGGCTTATACTGCCAAGGGCATTCCATGCCCGTTGGGAGTTAGAGCGCACTCTACGAGAAGCGTTGCTTCTTCGTGGGCTTGGTCCAGCGGGATTTCCCTACAGGATATATGTACGGCGGCAGGCTGGGCCTCTCCGTCTACATTTATCAGGTTTTATAACCTAGAGGTTCCCGCCTTACAGGCTAAGCTTTTGTCGGTGTAATCTGTTCAGCCGTCTAGTCAGACCGCTGAAACCCATGCGCAATGCGCTACCGACTATCTTGGGCAGAACTGTGTAAGACCCACATTTCCCACATTAGTTCAGGTTCCCTACCCTGTCTATGTGATGGTATACTTGCGTCTGTGGACATGTCTATTCTACGACGCTACAGTATAGGGAATTAAGGCTCCCACCCTTATTCCCTGACTCTGTTTGAGTCAATCTGGTGATTATGCACTGTATGCCTGAAATAGCTTCCGGTGATCAGTGTTTTTATCCCAGCACGCACGGCGTTTTGCAAGGGGTTCCCGTAGCGTTTTGATAAAACGCAGTACGAGAGAACTCTCGTAAGAGAACGTACTCGGTTACTAACGTAACCTCGGTTCTCTCTAGAAGAGGGAACGAGTACTGCGTTCTCTGCCGTGCGTACGGTTCACTCTGGTTCGCTTCGGTGATCAAAATCAAGTGAATCAGCCTTCTCGAGCTCCTTTTATAGAGGTAAGCCACGCCCGTTTCGGCGGGAAGTGGCGAGGAGGGCGCGAAGCGCCCTCATTGGCCTGACGTCATCTCAGGCCTCGCTCGATAGGCTTATGCAGTTGCCGCAGAGCAGCCAATGAGCGAGCAAGCCGTCTCGCCATAGCTGACTGCTGCTGCCGCAACGCGTTTTACATATATGAAAATTAAAGGATAATTTTTTGCTTCAGTGTTTCGTGAAAAGAGACTTTTCCCGTAGCGTTTTGATAAAACGCAGTACTCGTTCCCTCTTCTAGAGAGAACCGAGGTTACGTTAGTAACCGAGTACGTTTATGTGAATACGTGGCAAGACGGACGTTGTGACAATGTTTTCGTGTGTATTTGACTGTAAGCGCATCAATGAAAAATAGGCAGCTTTATGTGGACGCACTGGGAATGAGGCACGGGAATAAAATCATGCGCAAGCGCAACCTCCGCAATTCAACGCCGAAAACATATGATGTGCATTTTTATTATAAATTTGTGCGCATTATTTGTTGTTATTAGAGACTTCCGACGATCCGAGATTGATGGTAAAAAATAGTTTTTTTACACAGCACCCCTGCTCTCGCCAGAAGCACCCCAGGGTGCCGCGTCACCCCGCTGGGAAACGCTGGTCTAGGCTAATAAAAAAATAAAAATAAAAAGCCTGTAATTAAGACCTTAACATTGACTTACCTGTCGAGAAGAAAGCAGGCAACTTCAGCTTCTCTTTTGAAAGCTTTCTCCTGCATTAGCTATCCCGACATAAACCCTTGTTTTAGTAATCTCCGTTCACGTTTCCTTTTACGGTCTTATTTTGGACTTTTTAGACAAAGATGACTCGTTATCCTGTGACTTAACCGTGAAGTGCAGCCTTTTAAACTTGCCGCGGCAGTGACAAGCGCCTCTCTCTGCTCTGCTCCTCCGCTTCTGTTGACTTCAGTCACGTGACGCGGGCTCTGAACGAAAACGCGTTGTGGAAACGCGTTGGCCTAGTACTTTTTGTCCCTCTCTGCTATTATAGTTTTTCAAGATGGTGGAACTACATGGAAGCCTCTGTGGACCTACCCGTCCTATGTATATAAAGATAATAAATTCTTCGTTTACGAGGACAAGTCAGATCATTGGCAGAGGTATTTGGACACCATTGAGGACATATTTATGAATAAAAATATTGATTTTAGATAATAAAATACCTAAAAAGATACATATTGTCCCTTTAAAGCAAATAAGTGACTCAAAAAAATCTAACACCCAGCAATGTGTAATTTATTTGCATCTCCTTTCGAATACAACATTCAAATTACTAGACAAAAAATTATATCCTGAGAAAAGTGGATTTTTATTGGTATAGCGCCATAGACCTCAATTCATTCTGCACTCGTCCTGTGAGCGCCCTCATATGGAATCAGAGAGGAACTGCAACCAGTTTAGAAGCCGGAAGTGTACTGAGAGTGAAACTTCTCGCCTTATTAGACATTCTCTGACTACTCTGTAGAGTGTGTGGGGCAACAGTTCCGGCTAAGAGAGGTAACACGACTAATCTGTTCTACCACCTCAAAACGAAACATGTTACTGAATACAAGCATTGCCAGAATAAAAAAAATTATTGTGCTTTCATTTTGCACTTTATTATGTTTTCATTTGACATATCTGTGCACTACACTTGGAAGAATTTTCTTTATTTAAAATAGCCATGCCTAATACTGGAAGTATTTGCCTAATTCACAGTGTCCGTTCCTTTATTAACAAGACACCAGTTGTTTAAAACCAAATGCCTTACATTAGGCTGCAGGTAAGAAACTTTGTTTGAAATATGTTTTTATTTAAAGTATCTGTGTGCAGGGCCTGAAGTTAACTTTTTTGACCACCAGCCACTGTGGCAGGTGGATTTAAAAATCCACCCGCCACAGTGACTTTTTACCAGCCAGTTTTTTTTTTTTTTTTGGCCTCATAAAAGGTGAGAAAAAGAGGAATTGCACAAACATTTGTTCTTTAACTTGTAAGAATACACATTTAAGTGCTGTCAAGTTATTAACGAGATCCATACAATTAATAATAACTCTTAGAATACAGATATAGACCTAGTGCAGCTCGTTTGTAAACAAATCACACGCGGCTGTGTTGATGGCTGGGCAGCTGTTAGTTACAGCGTTCAGGAACCGTTAAGCAGAACTAAATTAACATTGTTATTACTGGTAAAGTTACCGGGTAGGCTACCGGACATTTTCTCACCAGTTCCCAACTCCCAACATCTGTGCAACTGTCATTGTACTGATGTCAGCGTTGCATTACCGGTATCTCATCTCATCTCACCAACAGTTTAATACCGTCGGCAACATTTTTTTGATCAAATTCAGTGAAATTGACACTATAATCCGACAGAACAACATAAATAAGGTGGTTTTAGAAAAAAACCCGAGCTTCTAACTCCACCTGGAGCGTGTTATTTGTTTTGCAAAAATCCACCGCTCCCGTCTCATCGGGTCCAATCAGCGCAGGGGGGTGTGAGATCTGACTGTCAATCACAGTTCGTGCACACGCCACAGATCCCCCCTCCCTCGCGCAGACGCGCGCATTACAATATCACATGCACACGACATGCTTGAAGTTCGCCTGAAGATTGTATGAAGCGTGATGGCGGAGAGAAAATCTACTAACAAGCTTCCAATTCCTCGGTTATTGCTATCTATGGATAGATTAGCCAGGCCAGCCTACCTCCGAGTCTATGGTGTTGATCGATGCTGAAGAGATGGACGCGTTCACAGAAAATCAGGTACACACGAACTGACGATGGGCGGGTGCTCGTTGGTAGTGGGGGAGGGGCATGAGAGTTGTAAACATTCAAAATTTTGGCTAAGTCCACTCAATCTGCCAGACTTGCCGACGGCAGCTTTAACTCACACATTCAAACGTAGTCAGAGAAAAGGGCCTCATCTTTCTCTCCGATCACATATAACGTTACGTTCCGAAAAACTCAAACTGCGCTGCTTTCACAGATGCTTTCTTTACTCCAGTAATGTGCCGCCACATTTTTAGCTAAAATCCAACGAAATGGCTGACTTCGTTTACATGTCAAAGAACAACAGTCGCAAAAAAAAAAAAAAAAAAAAAAAAAACCTTCGCAAAGACCCGGCCCCTTTAACGTTAGTTTCTGTTGCTATGTCCGACAAGCTACACCGCGCTCACGCCAAACCATGATCTCACGCAATGAAAAGCACATCGCGCAGCAGAGAGGACACTGACAACACGCTGACAGACAAGACAGTCCAGGTTACTTTTGATATTAAACAAAGTCTCAACGTTAAAATTTGGTCATTTTTAAAGAAATTTAGACATACCGTTTTGTGGCTCTGTAATGTGTCTTGACAGATCGCTGTGGTGCCTCTGTTAAAGCTGCTCGTGAACCGATCATCTCTTCCTCGTTAATTTATAGCATCAAATAAACATGAATGAACATAAGAAGGAATGTAGTTTTAACTGCGGAAAGATGTCAGTAGGCTTACTCAGTAACTTACACTCCGTTTTTTCAAGTTCAAATCCTCCAACGTTGAACTCTCCTGACTGCTTTGTCGGACAAAAAAAAATGTCCGCGGATTATGATTGGCCAGATCGCCTGTCAATCAAACTCCCCGCGAAGGGTCGGTTCTCATTGGCTGCCTGCCAATGTGGCAGGTAGATTGACAGTGTTACCCGCCAATTGCAGAATTCACCCGCATTTGGCGTGTGGTCGGGTGTTAATTTCAGGCCCTGTCTGTGTGTAACCGGCAGAGTAGTTGCTGTCTGGTTGCTGTCTGGTTGAAGTTTGTCCCTCTGCAGCTACGGTAGCCCCTTGACGTCATCCAGCTAGCCGCGAGTGGCTAAACCAACCCAGTCTCTTACTACTGCGTATCTATACCACGAGTTTTCATTTTCATTTGGCGTAGTATTTACACGCCAAAGTCACATTTCGCGTTCATATGGTACGCAAAACCCTCCCGTTAAACTTCTATTGACGGAAAATGCGTATGCATTGCACGCAGTCACATTTTGCGTTCATATGGTACGCAAAACCCTCCCGTTAAACTTCTATTGATGGAAAATGCGTATGCATTGCACGCAGAAATGTATTATAGTTAACGTCATCGTCCCGCCCCTTAATTGTACGAAGATTCACGATTCCATCTCGTGCAGATGCCGAAGGTGCATGCAGAAATACGTGTTATTATTTTATTTATTTTATTATTTTTTTTTGTACAGAAACATAACTTATAATCTCTAATGTATTTTAAATGGGAAGCATTCTTTCTGCCTATCGAGCTGCAGCAGAGAACCTGTTTAATCAACATTCATTCACGAGATTTTATCTTATCATGGACCATGGTTTATGTATTTTTTTAACGTTATTTTTTCGATCTTATTGCCAGGGAAGCTGGATTGCTTTGCTGTTTATTGATATTTTAAAAATCATATTTTATCAGTAGGAAATCGCGCTGAAGAAGTCTCGTTCCGAGCACATCGCGATATTTGGCATCAGTTCACGTGTGCCAGATGTTGGTAAGTAGTAATAAATATGCTGTCCTAATAATGTGTGATAAAATGTCTTTTCTGTTTGTCGATATTAATAAGATTAGCTCACATTCAGTCACTGCATTATATCTGTCATCGCCACGGAGGCTTTGCGTTTCATTGCTTTCTAATTCTAAACAGGGTGATTAAATACCGTCTGTCACGTGACGTGCTGTTGTATTTGTAGTAGAAGAACAACACTTACCATGCTTTTACCACATTAACATTAGTTTTACTGTGATAAGTGTAGTAAAAAGACAGTAATCACAAAACTGACCATGCGTTTACCACACTATTGGTAGTTTTAATGTGATACCGATACGTATTGTAAATGTACAGTAACCACAATACTTACCATGCTTTTACTACAGTAACCCTAATTTTACTGTGATAGGTGTGGTAAAAGGACAGTAACCACAAAACTTACCATGCTTTTACCACAGTAACCCTAATTGTACTGTGATAGGTGTGGTAAAAGGACAGTAACACAACACTTACCATGCTTTTACCACAGTAACCCTAATTTTACTGTGATAGGTGTGGTAAAAGGACAGTAACCACAACACTTACCATGCTTTTACCACAGTAACCCTAATTTTACTGTGATAGGTGTGGTAAAAGGACAGTAATCACAAAACTTACCATGCTATTCCCAGAATTGGTAGTTTTAAAGTGATATTTGTTGTAAATGCATATTAACCACAACACTTGCCATGCTTTTAATGCTTTATAATGTAACATCCAATATTTGTAAGGCAGTACTTTGTCCTTTTAAATAATCCTATATATTATTAATTATACATAATGATATTTTCTTTTCTTTTTTTTTTTTCAGATGAAAAGACCAAAAGGGCCCTTCGGATCCAGTCAGCCCCATATTGTTTGAGGACAAGTAAACGGAGGA
Organism: Squalius cephalus; assembly: GCA_022829025.1. NCBI lineage: Eukaryota > Metazoa > Chordata > Actinopteri > Cypriniformes > Leuciscidae > Squalius > Squalius cephalus. The sequence continues at coordinate 57,127,847 of CM040793.1, read as the reverse complement.
GACGGAAAGCTGCATAGGTAAATATTTGCAATGTATGTATTGTTTTTAACCCTAAATCAAATAATTTATCAAGCATTTGTTGTTTCTTAAACCTTTTCTCACAAAACCCATAGCCCAATCAGTATAACATAGTCTGAAGGTCTTAATAACTCAAAAGATTTAACAAGTTGTCAAATTCGTACGATACTCGTACATATTTGTATACTCCTACATAATCCTGCAGCTTTTACTCCTAGTGCTGTCATTGGCTACTGCCTCAATTCCTGTACGCAATTATCGCGATATTTGTAAATCAGTTGAGCCCCTTCTTGGAAAGTAGTCGGATGTCCCACACACTGTCAGAAAGTTGATATTAATTGCATTGTATTTATTACAATTATTACAAATTGGTCCCCGTCTGTTTATGTTCCGGTGATACATGATGTCTCTCCACACCTCATAACCTACCTCTGTTTGCAAGAGGGGAAAAGCTTATCTGACATTATCATGACATCAGATACTCAATTATTTTGTCGTAATCAGATCAGTTACACTGCCCTACCCGTTTGCATGTAAATCATTTTCATACGATTATTGCTTGCTATTAAAGACATACTTTTATTCATAGAAATGCCCACATATCAGTGAACTTATAACATAAAAATGCTTTTAACATTTAATTATGCAACACTCTTTACAGAAAAATATCCCACACTTATGGATAAACTCACAACGTCATCATCAAGTGCTGTGCTGGGCACATTGGGCGACAAGTGTCCTCCAACGTATTCGATCCGTGGCTAAGTTCTTCACATCTTCCCATGGGACACTGACATTCTTCAGGTCTTCGTGAAACATCTGTCTCCATGTCTTCCTTGGTCTTCCCTGTCTCCTGCATCCTCCTGGTGGTGTCCTCTTCATCACTGTGTTTGGGTGTTGTTGTTTGGGCATGTGTAGGATGTGTCCAGCGAGGTGCGCCCTTTGCTCTGTCTCAGTTTCTGAAAGTCTTCATGTGGAGTCCCACTCCTCCTCAGGATCTCTTTGATATATGCAGAACCAATATTGAAAATAGTCATTTATCTTTTTCCATATTGTTAAAGCATTTTGTTTTCTCTTTCAGCTTCATAAACTGTACTTGATTTCTGCCTAATGCCTTTATAAAAAAGGGTCAGTGCTCATCAGGTGTTTTGCTATTCGGTTGTTAAGTCTGACGTCACGCGTGACGTTTAGCCTTTTCCGGGTCCAAGCGCTCCGCTCGTCGTCCAGAAATGACAATGGCGGAGCCTGTAAATTTATTTACGATCACGTCCTTCTTTAGTGAGGCACCCTTGGCGGTCAAAAAGGGATTAAATTATTTTAACTCCAACAGAGTGCTTAGTGTAGCTCATCACTCAGGTGGCATAATTAAGGGTAGAGTCCAGGCATCAATGAAAAAGAAGATTTACGAGGTTGAGGTGAGTTAGCTGTAACGTAAGCTAGCTAGCTAGTTGACAGAATTTGATATTCCTGGATGAGGTATTTCAAAAGAAAACATGTTCAGGACTGCTATAACTGTGGATGTAAACGAAGATGAAATGGCAAATATGTGACTGCCAGGTTTTAGAGGGTTAAGTTAGTGAACTTAGGCTAGTCAATTTAGTAATGTTAGTATGATCTGACAGCCCCGGGATGGCTACAGAAGTATAAGGATAAACATAGTGCTGGCGGCAATGTGTTTTAGAAGTGTTAGGGTGAGGGTTAAATTGTTTTCAATACAGGTTCACGTTGAGGGCCAGGCAGTCAGGTACAGCACATGCGAGTGCCCAATCGGCAGAGATAAGTGCCATCATATGGCAGCTTTGTTGATTTGGGTTGAGAAAAATGTGTCCCGCACCGACGTGGAATGTGTGTGGAAGAAGGCCAGCACTCCGAAGGGGGACGAAATTACATCCAAGAGAGTGTCTGAGATGACACCAACCACAACACGAGGTTTGTAATAAGTTTGTTGATGTTGCCTGGTTTGAATTATTTTCTTAAATACGTAATGTGCTTTAAAGCTATTGCTAATAAGATTAATCATATTTATGAAACTCTTCTGACATACACTCACGGTGTGTTGTAATTCAGCTAGAAATCATGACCATGAGCTTTATCACCACATTGAAATATAGTTGCAAGAGGCTGAGATGTACACTGTGAAATTTTTTTTTTTTTAAAGCTTAGATTTTGTGCTATAAATGAATGATCATAATAAAAGGCTGTTAAATTGAGAAATAATCATCACTTGAAACGATCTTAAATACTACTATTCATTTTTATAACCAGTTTTATACCATTATTTCAGCTGGCATCAAAAGACCTGTCACCCAGGAGGACAAAGAATGGGCTCGGGTGTCCTTATTGCAACTTGGGCGTTTTACAGGGATGGGGTGGATTTTGAGTCCAGAGACGCCTCAGGTAATTTTTTTTTTTTACTTTTGTACTTTCATGTTCCCTTAAAATTAGTAGAAACATTACAATAACACTACATTAAACCAATGACAATTCAGCTAGGATTTTGTCATCCAACACATAATTTTGTACAATGTTATGTTTAATCATTTCTTGAATCATTTATTATAGTTAATAACTAACATTACATAATTTAGGCTCATGAAAAATGTGGTAAACTACACACATGTATGTATGTATGTAAACCATTGCTTTCATTTCAAATGTATTTTGTAAACACAATGTGGCTAAGTATGTGGACACCTCACTGACTTTACAACTTGTGCCTAATTTTAAATCTAGACTCTCCCAATCAAGACATTTGATGGGCTGGTGACCAGCCCAGGTTTTGTCCAAGCTGAGGACAAGGCTCTATATGTGCTGTCAATGCTTGCTGTCAATGATCAGGAGAAGCAGCAGATTGAGGAAGCAACAGTTGGCCAGGCTAAGAACGCATCATGGTAAGAAAGCTTATTTTTGCTCAGAATTTAGAAAATGCACATGCCAAATGTTTTTTCGTACATGAAACTGTAATGCCAATTGTTGCGCAACAATGGCCTCTCTTGTGGCTGGTTTCTTTAACAGGTTTGCGTATCGCAAGAAAAGGATAACCGCAAGTAATTTTGGTTTGGTCTTGGCAGCAGTCAAGCGGAAGTCTTACCCGCCTTCCTTATTCAAAACCCTGCTTGGCCAGTACAACCTCAAAGAAGGATCTAAAGTAAGTTGTAGTTAAGTGAATATTTAAAATGAAGGCATCTGTGTCTATGAATACACTTATTAAGACTAAGTGGTATTTGTCCCCTCCCCCCAAGGCATGTGATTGGGGAATCCTCCATGAGCCAAGGGCAAAGCAGGAATACACGGAGCGCACTGGTGTTGTTATACAAGAGAGGGGACTGTTCCTATCTGATAGCGGCCTGCTTGGTGGATCTCCGGATGGGACGGTGTCTGGAAACTGCGTGATTGAAGTCCAGTGTCCGTGGTCAGCCAGAACCAAGACTATCCTGTAGGCTGCAGAGAATAGGGACTTTTTCCTGGAGTTTGATGAAGCAGTTGGTTCCCTGACACTAAAACAAACTCACAACTACTGGCATCAGATCCAGGGAAACCTGCACCTGACCGGAGCTGACAGCGGTCACCTGCTTGTGTGGACTCCTCTTGACCTTGTCCTTCTGCCAGTGCTCTAAGACCCAACATGGGCTGTTAACATTAACATTCTGGAAATATTTTATAAAGATGTTTTCCTACCATACATTCTCTCACAGTTGTAAGTACTGTTCAATTTGAAAATAAATGAGAATTTGGCATTTCACACAAGCAAGGCATTTATTTATTATACACGTTTGTAGGACCTTCATGCTACACACAAAACTTTTAAATGTAACATTTTATTTTACAGTGTCCCTTTTACATGTTACATGTACTTATCATAGCAATAACAGTACATTAAGCATAAATACATGCAACTAACCCTCAACCAATCCTACCCTAATAATACTCAGTACTTCAATATATAATTATACTGTAATATTGACACCTTAAAATATAGAGTAACCAAATAAAACTATCTATACAGTTATTTATCTGATTTCTGCAAGCAAATATGCAGGAACGAATGTATGTACAGTAGTTAAAGGGATAGTTCACCCAAAAATGAAAATTAGCCCATGATTTACTCCCCCTCAAGTCATCCTAGGTGTATATGACATTCTTCTTTCAGATGAATACAATCGGAGTTATATTAAAACATTTCCTGGCTCTAAGCTTTATAAGCTTATGCTAAAAGAGTAACCCTTGAACTTGACGCACAATATAATGACGATGGCTTCAGGGTGAGTAAATCATGGGCTAATTTTTATTTTTGGGTGCACCATCCCTTTAAGCTCAATACCTTTAACTCATCCAATTTCACGGAGAATGGGTGTTTGTAAATTTGTAAGACACACACACACTTTAAGAATTTTGTTAATATTTTGTTTGAACTGGTACGGAATGTGGTCCAAAATATGAAACAATTTCAGTCGCTGAATTGAACGCTCCACATGTATCCTAGCTTTTGAGATGAGTCTGTTATTGTTCACTTCCTCCTGGGTAAACTGTCCATTGACGAGAAAAGACGGGATGTTCAGGGAAACTCCTTCTGGCAAAATGTCCCGAATTGTGAAGCCCTTGTCTGCCATTACCATATCACCAGGATTTAAATGTTGGAGAACTCCACAGTCAGCTGTTATTGCCTTGTCTGAGGCACTCCCACCGTACAGGTCACTGGCAAAAGTGATAACTCCGTTAGGCGCAACACCAATTAAAGCCTTAAGTGTGGTTCGTCCTTTGTACTGGCTGTACAAATTACACTGTGCGTCAAGCCTCTCTGTGTTAGAGACGGCAACCTCTGTGCAGTCGAGCACGATCCTACAGTTGGGGAAGGGCTGGAAGCAGTATGGCAGTGATGTTTGATTCTTGGCTGTTGAGGGGATGTTGTTCTCAAGCAAACCGACATACAAAACATCATACAGGGCACTAATGATGGTGGTGAAGATGTTAGTTACTGTAGCTGTGCTACAATTAAACCTGGTTGCTAGGTCTACGTGGCCGCAATTTAGTCTAAGCTTCATTAAGGTCAGGAGCAATTGATCAATTAGGGGCATAATTTGGACAGTCCAATCAGAATGATATTGAAGTTCAAATTTAGAAAGAAGTGCTTCCAAAAACAGGACAGTGGCAGCATCAGGCAATCCAGTAAAATACTGAACTCTGTCAGGGCTGGAAGAAATCTGACTAAAGGAAAAAGTTTGCTTCTGTTTCTCCAATTGTTTTTTCAATTGGTCATTCTCTCTCCTCAGCATGTCATTCTCCACCTCAAGTGCCACAAGACTTTTTGAAGTACATGGGGTCTCTGCAGTTACCATGTCAGCATCCATTCCCTCATCCTCACCACTGCTTGGGACCATTTGTTTCTTCCGTTTAGGGAGATGGCTGAGGTGCTCAGGGAATTGGAAAGTCTTCCCCTCATTCCAAGCAAATCTCGATGGCCCAGAAGCTTTTCCATTGGGGAAATGCCAACTGCACACCCTAGAGTTGCAGTTTGGGGTGAAGTTTTCACGTCTGTAAAAATTATAAACAAAATAATTTTAATATTACTTAAATTATTTGTCATGTGAACACACTACAATAACATTAAAGCAGTCATCGGCAATAATTGCTGTCTACAAATGTTTTGTTTCAAGTGTGTACTGTACACTGTAGTTTGTGTCCGTTTTTATTTAGCTTGTTGTCCTGTTAGTTTATGCTTGTTCTGTGTATGTACACTGAGAGCTATGTAAGATCAGAGTCAAATATGTAAACATACCAGGCCATTAATCATGATTCTCATCTTATATCTCAGACTCCCTCCAACAATACTTAATTATTATAGCGAGAAAAAACATTAAACCAGTTAAAGTATGATAATATGCTAACATAAATTAAAGTGAATAATTTTAATAAAAACATGCTAAAGTGAAAATTACCCCATGATTTACTCACTCTGAAGCCACCCTAAGTGTACATGACATTCTTCTTTCAGACGAATACAATCGGAGTTATATTAATAATGTCCTAGATATATTATTGAAATGAGAAACGTTAGCAGATTATCATACTTAAACTGGTCTAATGTTTTTTTCTTGCTACGTAGGCTAACGTTACACACATCTTCGTGCTTCAGCTTATCTTTGACTATTGCCAAAGCTAATCTTAGCTAGCTAGTTTCATCTTAACTAGACGGCACAGAACAATGCATGACAACCGAAATTTGATGCAAGATTTGTGTTTATAGCAACAAACAACACATAAAAACCATAGACTACATAAGACTTTTTCTCAAAGCACTGGTTTTGCTTTGGCGCCAGTGGGTGCTAACGTTAGCACCCACTGGCGCCAAAATGTCTTCATTCGTTTAAGATTTGTAACTTACCTTATCAACTGCAGCCATTTCCTCTTCTCTTTGTCCTCACAGGGAAATCGGTAAAATGAAAGCTGAATTTCACTTGTCTTTTTTAACTCAGATCTGTTGAAATAACACGGGACACAGCACTGCGGCATTGTAAAAACACTAGCGAAAGCGGTAGGTAGGTAGAGAGGACGCGGACTTTGGACCCGGAAACAGTATTATCGGAGAGTGGTTACGTCACGACTTAACAACCGGATTATTGCTATTTGTTATGTTTTGGACATATTCATTGCATAGTTACAATAAAAGTGACCAATAATCACAAGGATATAGAATGAAAGTTGAGAATGTAAAATGTTGTGCTTATATTTTTGCCTGTTTTTTCTTCAAAGCAAAGAAACAAATGTATTTTCACATGACAAATTTGAATCTCATCTCTTGGTTTGTAAATACATAACTTCATCATAGCAATTTTTTAACGTTAATGTATGTGTCACTATAATAGATTGCCCCTGTATCTGGATATTTTTAATTAACTGATTTTTATACTTTTGTGCTGTAGTTTTGGCGCTACATTTGTCTTTAAACAGTTTGACATTAAATATTGGAATATGCTTTCAAAATTGTGTCCATTCATTTGTGCTTTTGTTACATTTATTTGAATATAGTTGATATACCTGTAATATACTATACATACACTATAAATGTTAGAAGCACTTTAGAACATGCAATTATCTTTAATTACAATACTGCAAAACTACCCTGCTGTAGGACATTGCTTAGAAAAAAGTTTCTCTTTCAAATGTATGCATCAGTCTAATCAAAAAGGCAAATTTGTAGCATAGATAATTTGAACTCGTTTTTGGATGGTAACCACACAACGGAGTATTTTGTTTTTAAATATGAGTTTTATAATTTAATTAGAAAGAATACATATCCCTGCAGGCGGAACCAGAAGAGATCTGTCATCATTTACCATAAATGGGCATGTAAGTGTGACGCGTCTGTTCAGCTGGGTTGTTATTGGCTGTGACTTTATCGCAGAACTCGCTGTGATTGGACAATCGTTTAACACATATAAAACGGCGCTTCATGTTACAAAGTATGTTTTGGTGTTATTATTACGTTAGTTATAGATTAAGCTAACTATAAAGTGACTCTATGTTGTGAGAAATTACTCCTTTACCAAGATCCTAACCCTAACCCTAAGCATGTCTGCACATTTCAATGAACTACAGAACCATGCTTCCAGTTCTATTGATAGAATGACAGAGACATGTGGGTAATGTAGTTTAAAACGTTTAGTAATGAAACAATAAATGTTAAATAATAGATGTTGAGACTTCTTCCTCTGGTTGAGAAAAAGCTACACCACATCAGTGATCACATCTTCTGTTCATGTACTGTAGGGATCAACTGAACAAACTGTTTAGACGAGGAAGAAGAACATGAACACAATACGTAGGCTACATCAGAAGAGCAAGAAACCGGTTTAGCTGTAATAATGAATCATTATATTCCAACACAATATAAAATTCTGTAGGCGACTGAATATGATTCTCTGGCACTCAGTTTATGGCTTCAGCAGATGTGAATGGATCAATATGATGTTAATGTATTTTTGAAGACACATTTTAATTTATCTTGAATCTCATTTGTCTTTATGCTACTTTATCAACTTTATTGATAAAGTGTTGTTTAATAAAGTATGGTGAATATTGTGTATTGAAAGTGGTGTTTTGTACAGTAAATAGAATTTTTTATTTTAGAAATTTTAATTTCTTATTTAGTATTTATTTTTAATTTAGTTTTAGTAGTTTTAATTTTAATTTAGTAATTTAGTACTAGTAATTTAGTACTTTAGTACTTTAGTAATTTAGTTTTAAATTCATAATTTAAAAACAACTACATATAACTAATGACCATGATTATTTTACTTAGGACATAAAAACTTAGATCTGGTTAATTTGGGACAACAATGCAACATAAGTTGCATATACTTGCATGTATGTCACGTTTCAGTGAAATAAAGGGAAACTAAATTACAAGAGGCTGCAGTGGGCTATCTTACTATAAACACTTCAAGCATGAAGATGATCCATGTTGATCATTCTAGTACATCTGTACTACTGCTTTTCAAATGAAAGCATAGACATTACTGATGTCAGGCATATAAGCAGCAATCAGAAGGGGTAAAAAGGAAATTCTGGCACTGTTTTTTTGTTGTTTTACTTAATGGTGCATTATCCTTGTGTAATAGTAATAGTATGTGTAGATCTGTGTAGACTATACTGCCCTTCTACCCCCAGGGGCCCAGCAACGGCCCCCAGAAGAGCAAAAAAATGCACATTTCAAATGGCTGTAACTCAAAGTCCGGTTCGTGTATCAAAGAGAACATCGGCAGGACAACTGCTTATGCTATGTTTAATAAATAATGTTGGCCACAGTTTTCAGACATATATGGAAAGCTGGCATAAAGGTTATTTTTAAAGTGCTCACAGTAAAATATAAAATTTCAGTCTGTCCCTCATATATGTCATAAAGGTTTGCACAATTAACAAATTTAGATATCCAGTTGTCCATTAAATATATTATTTATTTAACATTTATTGTTTCATTACTAAACGTTTTAAACTACATTACCCACATGTCTCTGTCATTCTATCAATAGAACAGGAAGCATAGTTCTGTAGTTCATTGAAATGTGCAGACATGCTTAGGGTTAGGGTTAGGATCTTGGTAAAGGAGTAATTTCTCACAACATAGAGTCACTTTATAGTTAGCTTAATCTATAACTAACGTAATAATAACACCAAAACATACTTTGTAACATGAAGCGCCGTTTTATATGTGTTAAACGATTGTCCAATCACAGCGAGTTCTGCGATAAAGTCACAGCCAATAACAACCCAGCTGAACAGACGCGTCACACTTACATGCCCATTTATGGTAAATGATGACAGATCTCTTCTGGTTCCGCCTGCAGGGATATGTATTCTTTCTAATTAAATTATAAAACTCATATTTAAAAACAAAATACTCCGTTGTGTGGTTACCATCCAAAAACGAGTTCAAATTATCTATGCTACAAATTTGCCTTTTTGATTAGACTGATGCATACATTTGAAAGAGAAACTTTTTTCTAAGCAATGTCCTACAGCAGGGTAGTTTTGCAGTATTTTAATTAAAGATAATTGCATGTTCTAAAGTGCTTCTAACATTTATAGTGTATGTATAGTATATTACAGGTATATCAACTATATTCAAATAAATGTAACAAAAGCACAAATGAATGGACACAATTTTGAAAGCATATTCCAATATTTAATGTCAAACTGTTTAAAGACAAATGTAGCGCCAAAACTACAGCACAAAAGTATAAAAATCAGTTAATTAAAAATATCCAGATACAGGGGCAATCTATTATAGTGACACATACATTAACGTTAAAAAATTGCTATGATGAAGTTATGTATTTACAAACCAAGAGATGAGATTCAAATTTGTCATGTGAAAATACATTTGTTTCTTTGCTTTAAAGAAAAAACAGGCAAAAATATAAGCACAACATTTTACATTCTCAACTTTCATTCTATATCCTTGTGATTATTGGTCACTTTTATTGTAACTATGCAATGAATATGTCCAAAACATAACAAATAGCAATAATAGCAAAACACCTGATGAGCACTGACCCTTTTTTATAAAGGCATTAGGCAGAAATCAAGTACAGTTTATGAAGCTGAAAGAGAAAACAAAATGCTTTAACAATATGGAAAAAGATAAATGACTATTTTCAATATTGGTTCTGCATATATCAAAGAGATCCTGAGGAGGAGTGGGACTCCACATGAAGACTTTCAGAAACTGAGACAGAGCAAAGGGCGCACCTCGCTGGACACATCCTACACATGCCCAAACAACAACACCCAAACACAGTGATGAAGAGGACACCACCAGGAGGATGCAGGAGACAGGGAAGACCAAGGAAGACATGGAGACAGATGTTTCACGAAGACCTGAAGAATGTCAGTGTCCCATGGGAAGATGTGAAGAACTTAGCCACGGATCGAATACGTTGGAGGACACTTGTCGCCCAATGTGCCCAGCACAGCACTTGATGATGACGTTGTGAGTTTATCCATAAGTGTGGGATATTTTTCTGTAAAGAGTGTTGCATAATTAAATGTTAAAAGCATTTTTATGTTATAAGTTCACTGATATGTGGGCATTTCTATGAATAAAAGTATGTCTTTAATAGCAAGCAATAATCGTATGAAAATGATTTACATGCAAACGGGTAGGGCAGTGTAACTGATCTGATTACGACAAAATAATTGAGTATCTGATGTCATGATAATGTCAGATAAGCTTTTCCCCTCTTGCAAACAGAGGTAGGTTATGAGGTGTGGAGAGACATCATGTATCACCGGAACATAAACAGACGGGGACCAATTTGTAATAATTGTAATAAATACAATGCAATTAATATCAACTTTCTGACCGTGTGTGGGACATCCGACTACTTTCCAAGAAGGGGCTCAACTGATTTACAAATATCGCGATAATTGCGTACAGGAATTGAGGCAGTAGCCAATGACAGCACTAGGAGTAAAAGCTGCAGGATTATGTAGGAGTATACAAATATGTACGAGTATCGTACGAATTTGACAACTTGTTAAATCTTTTGAGTTATTAAGACCTTCAGACTATGTTATACTGATTGGGCTATGGGTTTTGTGAGAAAAGGTTTAAGAAACAACAAATGCTTGATAAATTATTTGATTTAGGGTTAAAAACAATACATACATTGCAAATATTTACCTATGCAGCTTTCCGTCTCCTCCGTTTACTTGTCCTCAAACAATATGGGGCTGACTGGGTCCGAAGGGCCCTTTTGGTCTTTTCATCTGAAAAAAAAAAAAGAAAAGAAAATATCATTATGTATAATTAATAATATATAGGATTATTTAAAAGGACAAAGTACTGCCTTACAAATATTGGATGTTACATTATAAAGCATTAAAAGCATGGCAAGTGTTGTGGTTAATATGCATTTACAACAAATATCACTTTAAAACTACCAATTCTGGGAATAGCATGGTAAGTTTTGTGATTACTGTCCTTTTACCACACCTATCACAGTAAAATTAGGGTTACTGTGGTAAAAGCATGGTAAGTGTTGTGGTTACTGTCCTTTTACCACACCTATCACAGTAAAATTAGGGTTACTGTGGTAAAAGCATGGTAAGTGTTGTGTTACTGTCCTTTTACCACACCTATCACAGTACAATTAGGGTTACTGTGGTAAAAGCATGGTAAGTTTTGTGGTTACTGTCCTTTTACCACACCTATCACAGTAAAATTAGGGTTACTGTAGTAAAAGCATGGTAAGTATTGTGGTTACTGTACATTTACAATACGTATCGGTATCACATTAAAACTACCAATAGTGTGGTAAACGCATGGTCAGTTTTGTGATTACTGTCTTTTTACTACACTTATCACAGTAAAACTAATGTTAATGTGGTAAAAGCATGGTAAGTGTTGTTCTTCTACTACAAATACAACAGCACGTCACGTGACAGACGGTATTTAATCACCCTGTTTAGAATTAGAAAGCAATGAAACGCAAAGCCTCCGTGGCGATGACAGATATAATGCAGTGACTGAATGTGAGCTAATCTTATTAATATCGACAAACAGAAAAGACATTTTATCACACATTATTAGGACAGCGTATTTATTACTACTTACCAACATCTGGCACACGTGAACTGATGCCAAATATCGCGATGTGCTCGGAACGAGACTTCTTCAGCGCGATTTCCTACTGATAAAATATGATTTTTAAAATATCAATAAACAGCAAAGCAATCCAGCTTCCCTGGCAATAAGATCGAAAAAATAACATTAAAAAAATACATAAACCATGGTCCATGATAAGATAAAATCTCGTGAATTAATGTTGATTAAACAGGTTCTCTGCTGCAGCTCGATAGGCAGAAAGAATGCTTCCCATTTAAAATACATTAGAGATTATAAGATATGTTTCTGTACAAAAAAATAATAATAAATAAATAAATAAATAAAATAATAACACGTATTTCTGCATGCACCTTCGGCATCTGCACGAGATGGAATCGTGAATCTTCGTACGATTAAGGGGCGGGACGATGACGTTAACTATAATACATTTCTGCGTGCAATGCATACGCATTTTCCATCAATAGAAGTTTAACGGGAGGGTTTTGCGTACCATATGAACGCAAAATGTGACTGCGTGCAATGCATACGCATTTTCCGTCAATAGAAGTTTAACGGGAGGGTTTTGCGTACCATATGAACGCGAAATGTGACTTTGGCGTGTAAATACTACGCCAAATGAAAATGAAAACTCGTGGTATAGATACCCAGTAGTAAGAGACTGGGTTGGCTAAACAGCTCATTTGCGTCTAGGCCAGTTTCTATAAAACAGTCTGCACTGTTGGGCTTAGAGAGATTCTCTGGTGTCCTGATACATTTTCAGTCTTGTTACTGCTTGGGTATGTGGTTTTCCTGTGCAACGAAGGTATGGTAAATGTTTATATGATGTAGCAAGCTAAGCATTTATATTGTATCTAATACTGGGCTATTGGAAAATAGGTGTTTGACTGATTGCCAGACTCTTCCGGGTAATCGTGCTGTGTATTACTGAAGGTATTATTTGTGCATTTTTACTGTTAATCATAATGTGGGTGTCATTGTTGGGACATATGCATTTTAATGAGCACATTTGCGCACAGGTCTTGGGCAAAGCACCTGCCGGGTAGCTGTACCGCAATTAAGCAGCAACATCAAGAAGGTAAATGTTTATTGTTTATTGTGTTACGAGTAGATCCAGTGTGTTAGGACTAAAAGCTTTGAACACACGTAAGATGAGTCTGATTGTGTTGCCCTGACGTGATGCATGGCTGTGTTTTATTGTCAACTCTTAATATAAATGTATTTAATGAATATGCTGTGTGTAACAACTGTTACCTAGGATTGTGAGGACTGGCGCAAAGGGCTGTTTTCCACTGTGTCAGTTCATATGTCAACATTGAGGTAAAAGAAAATAATGTTTTTATGAAATGTTTGCGACGCTACGTGACTATTTGTGCATGTGTATATCAAGCACTAATTTTAATGATTTGGTGTCTGCAGGCAGATTGCTCCTGCTGCTTTGCCTTGCCTAAATTAAGTTTTATATATATATATCTTTTCTTTATTGTGGTTATTTTGCCTTAGCCTCCGTCTAATGCTCTGTCTGACTGATGTGGTATTGGCTGTTCTAGTAGTGTGTAGTTTTACATCCTCTATGCACTTTGCTAGTGATTAACTTATTTTATCTAGAGTACTAGAGTAGCTGCTCACAAGAGAGGTTCCTGGTTCCGCCCTCGCGCACTGCACCACGTATTGTAGTGGTAAACTGCACCTCACAATATTGATTGAATCATTGGCTTGTAGTGGTTGTGTGTGTGTGTGTGTGTGTGTGTGTGTGTGTGCGTGTGCGTGCGTGTGTGTGTGAATGCATGTGATCGTGGGCACCAGATTCCAGAGCACGGGCGGTGAACGTCACGCGTATCCCGGACAGGTAACCTGCCTTGACAGTGAATCAGTATTTTACAGTTAAATTGTTAATCGTATTGTTCCTTGTAACAGCCAATACCGGGTCTGGTCTCTCGCTTTAGTACTGTGCCTCTAATATGACGGTGTGGCTCTTTTAATGATACTGAAGCCCGGTTGAAATTTATTCATATAGTTTGAGTATTCATTTGGTTTAGTAATATTTCCTTAATATTATTTTCTAATATTTTATTTATATACATGTATTGTATGTGTATTGGTTTCCTTGTATAATCTTATTTTCATTCAAAGGAAGGAAAATGTATGATTATGTGTTGAGTTAAAAGTACTTGCCACTGTTAAGAGCTGGGATTGGTTAGATGTTGAGGGGGCGGGGACGAGGGGTGACGTCCGGGAAGAAGAGGGGATGGCTGGAAGATCGATCGTGTCTGAGTACTAGTTTGATAAAAGATACCATTTTAGGACAGTTGTCCATACGAGAACTGATTTAAAGTGGGTAAAATGTTGTTTGAACGTGTGGGGATAGTAATTTCCCCTTTGATTATCAAATAACTGAGTAGCGCGATTCTCAAGAAACAGCGCTTATCACACGTGAGTGACGCGAGGTCGCGTGTGTGGAAAACTACCGTGAATCGTCTCTCTTACCAAATCCCTAGAAGACATCCCAGATAGCGCCCTGAGATACCAGGGATTCTCAGTGGTTCCTCTGGCAGCGTTGGACGAGTTTGCTGATCTGCCGTCAGTTATTCAGACCGCAATCCCCCTCGTGCTGAAAGTGTGTGCGTCATGAAAGCCCGCTCGAACTAACGATCGGTAAGACAGTTGTTTATTTTGTTTACTCATTGAGTGAAGCGGCAACCTGTTTTGTGCCTCAACGAACCCGAGCATCGTATCAGGCCTGCAACAGGGTATTTATTTTATTTAGATTTGCATATTTGAATTGACACCCGGGTGTTTTTGATTACTGTTGGGGAATGTTTGTGTGAGCCGTAACAGTTGTGTTGAGACAACAAAGGCTCGTTGGACTTGAGTATACTAACCAACACATTGGTGATATTTGGGGCATTTTGTATGTTTACTGTCCATCTTATTAGTTTATCTGTTATATAAATCACCAGAGTGATACGGAATATTAATACAGTGTTGTATTTGTAAATTGTTGATTTGAGTTTGAAGGAGGAAAGATCCTTTTATTGTAAAACTTTAAAGGGTTAACTTTTATTTTATCTCCAATTGCTATTTGATTTTTTTTTATTTGAGTAAACTACTAAAAGTTTATATTTTACTTCAGACTCTGTGGTTATTTTAGTCTATTATTAAGCATACTAATTGAAAAGATAAGGGTTTATTGAAATAAAATTAATAATATTCAGAGGCTACTTAGAGAGATCTAAAAATAAACTTACCCAGGGCCCCTCCCACTTAAATAGAAGGGAGAAGGGCGCTACATAAATGGAGGCACCGCTGGGATCTTATAGTTTCCCTGATATTATTTAGCTTGAACAGTGACAAAAATATACCCTTAATTTTTTTTAGTTAGGAAAAAAAAAAGAACTCAAAATGCAGCAGTTTAGAGAAGAGCTTAGGGGCTGGTGCAGGGGAGAAGCATTGAACGAAGACTATGCGTTAATGGTTATTGTACCTGAAGATTTGGATGTAGCACAGGTTGAAGAAACAATGCAGACAATCAAGTGCCTGGGCCGCGTACGAGTAAGAGGAAGGATGTTCAGAGATAAGCTCAAGTGTTTCCTTGTTCTCTGTGAGAGTAAAGAGAAAATTGATCCAACATTAGTACCCCCTGAAGTCTTGCCTGTTTCTGGAGCAGAACCTTGGAAAATTGTCACCTCAAGTGGAGATGATACTAGTTCTGAGGATTTTGCTAGAAAAGTGCACACCCTACTTCAGAGTGAAGGGAGAAAAGTTGAGGATATTCAGGCCATGTTTTCATCTTCTGCGTCCGAAAACTCTTCACCTGATGCTATTATCCGTGCTGTTGGAGATCTGTTAGAAAAGACTGGAAAGACTTCAAGTGAAGTAGGAGGTTATAGACGGTTGAGGATGTTCTCTGGAGCAATACCTACTCCTGCAGGCGAGGAACCGTTTGAACACTGGATGGAACAAGCCTGTTTGATGGTGGAAGAAAGCGAGTGTCCTGTCAAAGAGAAAAAAAGGAGGATCATTGAGAGTTTAAGAGGCCCAGCATTAGAAATCGTCAAAGCTGTGCGTGATTCTGGCTCTGATGTTACTCCAGAGGAGTATTTGGATGCCCTCGAGCAAGCGTTTGGATCTGCAGAGTCAGGTGATGACTTGTATTTCGCTTTCCGTTTGTTGCAGCAGCAAGTAGGAGAAAAATTGTCAGATTTCTTAAGGAGACTGGAGCGTGCCCTAACCAAAGTGGTTCAGAGGGGTGGCATACCGGCGGACTTCCGTGATCGAGTACGCGTTGAGCAATTGCTGAGAGGTGCTGTTGGTGCTGATATGATGTTGCTTCATTTGAGACTCCGAGAAAGAAAGACAAAACCTCCTAAATTTCTTGAGCTGTTAAGCGAAATCCGGGCTGAAGAAGAATATGAAGCTTCTCGTGCAAAGTTGACCACAAGGGTACAAAAAATCAGTACAAGTGTGGAAACGGATGGTAAGCAAAAAGAGATTCAAACTCTGAGAGCTGAGATCAAAGAGTTAAAGTCCCAGTTTGCCACAATGGTAACTCAGCCCGTGGTAGAACACAAACCCACCTCCAGTCTAAAACCAAATGCCAGTGAAATTCAACAGGAAGGAGAAATTGCTTTTCTAAAGAAGCAAGTGAAGAGCCTTCAAAGGAGAGTCACAGGGAAAAACTGTCACCAAGAAGGGGTTTCAGCTCTCACCCTGAATGCCAGTACTCCAAGGAAACCACTGGTAAGTCCAAGAAAGCAATACAATGACTCTGAAGAGTACTTTTGCTACAACTGTGGAGAGGAAGGGCATATTGCCCCACAATGTCAAAATCCTGAGAATAAGGATAAGGTCATTCAAAAATTGATTCGGACAAACAGAAAAATGAAATGGGGACAAAAAGAAATGCCTGCAGAAACAGAAAAGAGTAATACCTCCTGTTCAGCGAAAAAGAGTGCTGTTAGTTCACTTTGTGGAAAGCAAATTCCAGAAGGACTGATAGGACCCCCCTCTACTGTACAGCTGCGTGTAAATGGACAGCCATGCTCTGCCTTATTGGACAGTGGGTCTCAAGTGACCATAATCTTTGAGAAGTGGTACAGAAAATATCTACCTGAGGTTCCCATCCATCCTGTGTCTGGGTTGGCTGTGTGGGGTGTAAGTGACTCCAGTTATCCGTATATAGGGTATGTAGTAGTGAACATTGAGTTCCTAGAGAAAGCTACTGGTGGCTCAGAAAGTCTTTCAGTTCTGGCACTGATCTGTCCTGGTCCTACAAGCCCTGACCAGACTGCTGTGATCATTGGTACAAACGCCAGTCTGTTCACCCGTTTGGCCCAGTTATGCAAAGAGTCAACAGGGATCGATATTGCGCATACCTTGGGTATAAAAATTGAGCCCACCTTAGAGAAGGATGGTCCATTTTGTTCGACAGCTACCATACCTTTTGACCTGGATGATGCGGTCGGATGTGTGAAGTGGCCAGGTCCTGAACCCCTGAGTCTCTCGCCCAGAGATGAGTGGTGCGTAAAATGTGAGGTGGAAATGAAAGAGCCTCTTGAGAAAGCAGTACTCATGATAGATGCGTCTTCTGTGACTTCAATTCCGGCTGGAGTGTTAGTACAAACCGTCATAGTGCCAAGTGAAGCAATGGAAAACAGTCAGTTACTGGTGCCCTTGCAAAACGAATCAATGAAAGAAGTGACCATTCAGGTAGGAACTGTCCTTGGCCATTTGTACCTAGCAGACCCAGTTAGCCCTTCTTCCGTGAGTGAAACTGTTGATGAGATGATTGATCCAAAACTGTTCAGCTTTGGGGATTCATCCATTCCAGCAGAATGGAGGGAGAGACTGCAACAAGAGTTGAGCAAAAGAACCAAAGTATTCTCGCTTCACGAATGGGATGTAGGACACGCTAAGGGAGTAGAGCATAACATACGGCTCTCTGATTCAAGACCCTTTCGAGAGCGCTCCAGGCGTCTAGCACCTGCAGATATAGACGATGTGAGGAAACATCTACAAGATCTCTTAACTGTTGGTATTATTAAAGAGTCTCGCAGCCCATATGCGTCCCCAATTGTGATTGCAAGGAAAAAGAATGGAGCAGTCCGTATGTGTATTGATTATCGAACCCTGAACGCAAGAACTGTTCCCGACCAATACACAACACCCAGAATTGACGATGCACTGGACTGTCTAGCAGGTAGTCAATGGTTTTCCGTTCTCGATTTAAGAAGTGGCTATTATCAGATAGACATGGCAGAAGCCGACAAGGAAAAAACTGCTTTTATCTGCCCTTTAGGATTTTTCCAATTCGAGAGGATGCCACAAGGGGTCACTGGAGCGCCTGCGACATTTCAGAGACTAATGGAGAGAGTCGTCGGAGACATGAACCTACTCCAAGTCTTGGTGTATCTAGACGATTTAATCGTCTTTGGAAGGACTCTGGAGGAGCATGAGGAGAGGCTCATGAAAGTACTGGATCGTCTGGAGGAAGCTGGATTAAAGGTGTCCATTGACAAATGTCATTTTTGCCAGAATAGAGTGAAGTACGTTGGACACATAGTATCCAATGATGGAATAGCAACAGATCCTGACAAAATTGAGGCTGTGATCAGTTGGCCCCAACCATCGGACCTGAAATCCCTGCGATCCTTTTTAGGATTCTGTGGCTACTATCGGCGGTTCATTGCCAATTACTCTTCCATTGTTAGGCCGTTGACTGAGCTTACTAAGGGCTATGCGCCGACACAACAGGGAAAGAAGGCAGGCAAAGAAAAGAGCATGACCTACTTCAAGGAATCAGAGCCCTTTGGAGATCGATGGGATGAATCCTGCACGTCCGCTTTTAAACAGATAATTAATTGCTTAACACATGCTCCTGTTTTAGCCTTTGCCGACCCCAGTAAGCCGTACATCCTTCATGTGGATGCTAGTTTGAAAGGCCTTGGGGCTGTGTTATATCAAGAACACCCTGAAGGATTGCGGCCAGTGGCTTTCGCAAGCAGAAAATTGAGACCAGCAGAACTAAGGTACCCCATTCATCAGCTGGAATTTCTTTCATTGAAATGGGCAATCGTGGACAAATTCCATGATTACTTGTATGGTGCCAAGTTTCATGTCAGAACCGATAACAACCCACTCACATATGTGTTGACATCTGCTAAGCTGAATGCAACAGGCCACAGGTGGCTAGCAGCTCTTGCTACGTATGATTTTAGCATTCAGTATAGACCCGGAAAGAGCAACACAGATGCTGATTTGTTGTCCAGAACATTTGTGGATGAGGATGAGGCTAATAAGTGGAGGGACATACCTGTGTCTGGTGTAAAGTCCATATGTCAACGGGTGAGTTCTCAGGTGTCTTTGGAAGACAATCCTAGATATGTGGAACAGCTAGGAGCCCCTCCAGAGTCCATACCAGAAGCTTATGCCTATCCCACCAGGTTGGAGCTTAATTCTTTACAGTTGCTGTCTCAACCAGAGTTGATTAAAGCTCAGAACGAAGATCTGACTGTGAGACAGGCGATAACTGCACTGAAGGAACGAAAGTGGTCAAGCAAAATAACAGATCCCGAAGTGGTGGCATTGAGGCATGAAGCTGGAAAACTATTAATGAAAGATGGATTGCTTCAGCGAGTAACCAAAAAGTCTGATCGAGAATTCTTTCAATTGGTTTTGCCCACCAAGTTCCGAGAAGTAGTTCTTAAAGCCATGCATGAGGATCTAGGTCATCTGGGGGTAGAAAGGATTACAGAACTTTTGAGAAATCGATTCTATTGGCCCAAGATGTCTCTTGACGTGCAAGAATATGTCAAGAACTGTGGAGCTTGCATTACTCGTAAGAGTCCATGTCAAAGAGCTGCCCCATTGCATCAGATAACGAGTAGTGGGCCGATGGACTTAGTGTGTATTGATTTTCTTTCTGTGGAGCCAGACTCAAAAGGTTTGGGCAACGTGTTAGTAATTACCGATCACTTCACACGTTATGCACAAGCGTTTCCCAGTAAGAATCAAAAAGCTCTTACTGTTGCTAAAATACTGGTAGAGAAGTACTTCATTCATTACGGCCTACCAGCACGCATTCACTCAGATCAGGGTCGTGACTTTGAGAGTCGGCTGATAAAGGAGTTGTTGAACCTGCTTGGTATAAGAAAATCAAGGACAACGCCGTATCATCCTCAGGGTGACCCGCAGCCTGAGCGGTTCAATCGTACCCTCTTAGCTATGCTTGGAACCCTGAATGCTGAGAAAAAACGAAATTGGAGCCAACAGATACCTTACTTGGTGCATGCTTATAATAGTACCAAAAATGATGCTACTGGGTACTCGCCCTATTTCCTGATGTTCGGGAGAGAAGCCCGGTTACCTGTAGATATCTGTTTCGGAACTTCACCAGATGGGATGGATGATGTGTCACACTCACAGTATATAAGCAATATGAAAAAAGATCTGAAACGGGCTTACCAGTTAGCAGTGGAAGAGGCTGACAAAGTCCATCAAAGGAATAAAAGATCATATGACAAACGAGTGTCATTTCAATCCTTGAATTCTGGGGATCGTGTGTTGATCAAGAACTTAGGGTTGAAAGGTAAACACAAGCTTCAAACCAGATGGAGTCCAGTACCCTATGTAGTCTGTGAGAAACTCCCAAATATACCAGTATATCGGGTAAAACCTGAAACGGGAAGTGGAAAGGTCAGAACACTTCACAGAGACCAACTGTTACCCATAGGGCAACTTGTGAGGTGGCCACAGAGCAAAGTGGAGAGAAACCCAGTGAGGAGGAAGAAAAGAACGGATGTTGATGCTCCCGCACTGACAAATGAAGATATATCATCTTCTGAGACTTCCTCTGAGTTTGAATACAATGTTTCAAAACCTTACAGATCATATCTGGAGGGAACGCTGAATAAGAATGACACTTTGCCCAGCCAGTCAGAATTGGTATACCAGGAAAGGAGCCTGCTCCATGAAGACCTTGGTACTGAGGAAGAAGAATTGATACATGAAGAGGATGCAGAGAGCGACGTTTCGAGTTCGTCCAGTTCTTCTGTAGAAGATGAAGAGGAAAGTCAAGAAGAGACAAGCGAGGAAGTGGAAGAAAGTGAACCAGTTAGGGAAAAAAGGAGAGTAAAGCCAGTTGTTAAACTCACCTATGACGAGCCAGGGAAGTCAAGAGATCAGCCCCTAACTATTGTGCACAGAGGAGTAATAATTCAAATAGGCAAAAAAGTCAATCACAAGAAACGTAAAGCAGTAGTGTAGGTAAGATCCTAAAAGAAAATATTAGGTAGTCCACTAGTCTTTATGGGGACATCCAGACATTTAAAGGGGGGAGGGTGAAGCCCGGTTGAAATTTATTCATATAGTTTGAGTATTCATTTGGTTTAGTAATATTTCCTTAATATTATTTTCTAATATTTTATTTATATACATGTATTGTATGTGTATTGGTTTCCTTGTATAATCTTATTTTCATTCAAAGGAAGGAAAATGTATGATTATGTGTTGAGTTAAAAGTACTTGCCACTGTTAAGAGCTGGGATTGGTTAGATGTTGAGGGGGCGGGGACGAGGGGTGACGTCCGGGAAGAAGAGGGGATGGCTGGAAGATCGATCGTGTCTGAGTACTAGTTTGATAAAAGATACCATTTTAGGACAGTTGTCCATACGAGAACTGATTTAAAGTGGGTAAAATGTTGTTTGAACGTGTGGGGATAGTAATTTCCAGAGATGGGACCAAGTCACACATGTGCAAGTCTCAAGTAAGTCTCAAGTCTTAACCTTCAAGTCTCAAGTAAGTCCCAAGTATTTTTTTCTTGGGCAAGTCAAGTCAAGTCAAGTCACAGGCTATGTCAAGTCAAGTCCTGTAGTAGGTCAAGTCAAGTCCAAGTCAAGTCACCTTATTATTGTAATTTTACCTGCAGAATCTGATCTTAATAAAGTGAAAAGACCAGATATGGGTAACTGTCAATAAATTACAATAATTTGGAGTTGCATTGTAAATACTCATGTTCAGTAAAATACATCATGGAATCAAACAAAATTGTAACTTCATAAAATTATTTATTTTTCACTTCTGCCAACAGTGTTTAAAATGTAACAAAGTTTAATGTTGTACGTAAACTGTGTTTACAATAAGTGTATTGTGATTGTCAAAACATTTTAGTAACTAAACTGAATTGTATTCGGTTTAGTGACAACATGTTACAATGTTTACATGGTACAATTTCTGGTAAGCTACACTTTTTTATTATTTCAATTCAATTATTGTGATCTGATTTAATATTGACTCATTTGGATAAATATTAGGTAGGCTACACAAGATAGGCATTCATTTTTCTCAAGAAAAAAACAACTTACCTAATGCTGTAAACATACAGAGAGATATAATGCGTTTTTTATTATAATAACAACTTTATTTAATGATAAGTAAAAATATAATAAATATGTAATAGTACACATATTTAGCAAAATACTTTTTTCTAGCCAACTAACGTGCTATAGCCATATTATGGTCATCAAATGGCTTTCCTGAGGTAAATGTTATGTGACATAATTGTTCTCCAGCTGTTTTATTGACCCATTTGTTTGATTGATTGGTCGATATTATGTATGAGGAATATACATTTCGGTAAGTTGTAGGCCTACTGTATCTTTCAACATTGTTCATTCGTGTTTGTTTACTAGCTAGAGATGATCGGTTCACCTGCCGCTAGGGATCTGTCGCGTCACATTTACAAGCGCCAAAACGGTATTTATTGTTTGAATTTCGTAATAAAAGTGACAGAATCTGAGAGCTGAGATTTTTTTTATATCATATGTAACCTGCTCTTGCGTCGCGATTTTTCTGTGCGTGAGAAAATGAATGTGTGGCGACGTGAGAGCATGTGAAAAGTGTCGTGTGTCTCACGGTGAATGCGTGAGTTGGCAGCTCTGTCTGGCTATCCGCGATGTTAATGTTGCATGTCTTGCAAAGCGCTGTTCATCTTTTGCCATCTTGTGAATAATTCTTGAAGCCGAAAGCGATGACCCTCGGAGTCAGTACCCCTCCGGCTGACATGTTGATGTGATATCTGATCTAAGTGGGCGTGGTGTGCAAGGTACGAGAGGGCGCGACTGATGATAGTGTCGTGATCCAGTCATGACAACGCTATTCTCAGCCTGCGCTCCAGCTGGGTAATCTCAACTTTATTTTTTTAAATAATTTATATATTTTATATTCAAACTGAAAACATGATGTGATTAACACTCAAGTCATTCAAGTCATCGTGTCTCAAGTCAAGTCAAGTCCCGAGTCTTTAACTTCCAAGTCCGAGTCAAGTCTCAAGTATTTAATTTTTTGTCAAGTCAAGTCACAAGTCATAAAAATAGCGACTCGAGTCGACTCGAGTCCAAGTCACCAAGTCACAAGTCCCCATGTCTGGTAATTTCCCCTTTGATTATCAAATAACTGAGTAGCGCGATTCTCAAGAAACAGCGCTTATCACACGTGAGTGACGCGAGGTCGCGTGTGTGGAAAACTACCGTGAATCGTCTCTCTTACCAAATCCCTAGAAGACATCCCAGATAGCGCCCTGAGATACCAGGGATTCTCAGTGGTTCCTCTGGCAGCGTTGGACGAGTTTGCTGATCTGCCGTCAGTTATTCAGACCGCAATCCCCCTCGTGCTGAAAGTGTGTGCGTCATGAAAGCCCGCTCGAACTAACGATCGGTAAGACAGCTGTTTATTTTGTTTACTCATTGAGTGAAGCGGCAACCTGTTTTGTGCCTCAACGAACCCGAGCATCGTATCAGGCCTGCAACAGGGTATTTATTTTATTTAGATTTGCATATTTGAATTGACACCCGGGTGTTTTTGATTACTGTTGGGGAATGTTTGTGTGAGCCGTAACAGTTGTGTTGAGACAACAAAGGCTCGTTGGACTTGAGTATACTAACCAACACATTGGTGATATTTGGGGCATTTTGTATGTTTACTGTCCATCTTATTAGTTTATCTGTTATATAAATCACCAGAGTGATACGGAATATTAATACAGTGTTGTATTTGTAAATTGTTGATTTGAGTTTGAAGGAGGAAAGATCCTTTTATTGTAAAACTTTAAAGGGTTAACTTTTATTTTATCTCCAATTGCTATTTGATTTTTTTTTATTTGAGTAAACTACTAAAAGTTTATATTTTACTTCAGACTCTGTGGTTATTTTAGTCTATTATTAAGCATACTAATTGAAAAGATAAGGGTTTATTGAAATAAAATTAATAATATTCAGAGGCTACTTAGAGAGATCTAAAAATAAACTTACCCAGGGCCCCTCCCACTTAAATAGAAGGGAGAAAGGCGCTACAATACCATTGTACAATAAAGTTTTGTTATTATTTTTCTACTGAAAGCACGTCTCTGTCTAGTTCATCTTTGGTGTACTTCTACGAACCTGCTTGCCTTAGATTAGGTATTTAGCAGTTAAGGTACAAAGTATATCCTGGTGTGAGAGGCACCAGGTGGCGTAGTCAAGAACCTTTAAACCTAGATCTGGTCAAAGTTCCATAAGGTCACATGTGCATTACACAAAATAATTTTCTTTGCCTAATACTGAAAGTATTTTCAGTACAGTGTCTGTTCCTTAGCTAAAAAGACACTAGTTTTTCCAGTTCTCTGCATTTTGGGTGGCATTTAAGAACCAAGGACTTTAACTAACTAAGTGTAGTGCCTTTTAGAATGGTTTGCAGTAAAGGAAAAATATGATCTTATAACACTGATTTTAACATCACTACATTGGTTATCTATAAAGTCCCGTATTAACTACAAGGTATTGCTACTGACTTATAAAGCCCTAAACGGCTTAGCTCCAGTCTATTTAACGGATCTTCTATCGCCCTATAATCCATTGCGCTCTTTAAGATCACTAAATTCGAGGCTTTTGGTCATACCTAGGATATCCAGATCCACCAAAGGAGGGAGAGCATTTTCACATTTAGCTCCAAAACTCTGGAATAGCCTTCATGATACTGTTTGTGGCTCAGACTCGCTCTCCCAGTTTAAAACTAGATTAAAGACGCATCTCTTCAGCCAGGCATTCATATAATATTTTTAATCTTGCAGTTAAATCCGGTCTCTAGTTCATAAACGCCAGAGGAGAACTGGCCCCCGACTGAGCCTGGGTTCTCCCAAGGTTTTTTTTTTCTCCATTAGGTCACCTGATGGAGTTTCAGGTCACCATCAGGTCACTTGATGGAGTTTTTCGGTTCCTTGCCACTGTTGCCTTTGGCTTGCTCAGTTGGGGATATTTTGGGAAATTTAATTTTAATTTTATCAATCAATAAATTCCACTAGAAACAAACCTTGTTGTATTATTTTAATTTAATACTGTGAAGCTGCTTTGATACAATCTGTATTGTGAAAAGCGCTATACAAATATACTTGACTGGACTTGAAAGAAACCCAATACTTTTAAGCTTTTTCTGTGTTAAAGTCTCAGCAGCTAATGTACTTGAATTTTATTTATCTGCAACATTATGTTGTATAATTACAGTTTTACACAATAAATGTTCTCAAAACTACATACAACGTTTCTTTCTTTCTTTTAAAAAAAATACATTGAACAGTTATTTTTAGGGTTTGGCTTTCCTTAGGGTCTATGTAACCTTTTCTGAAATGGTTCTATTATAATTTATATATCGTGATATATATTGTTATTGCAAGAGGCTGCAATGTATATCGCAATATGGATTTTAGGCCATATCCCTCATCCCTACATGGCCATACTGCAGGTGTTCCAGGCCAAACTTTTGCAGTCCCTGGATGGCGGCGTCGCGGACGTCATCAAGGATCTCCGCGCGGCGACGGAACTCGTGCTTATGGCGACCAAGCTCTCCGCCCAGGCCATTGGCCGCTCCATGGGTTTTATGATCGTCCATAACAGGCACCTGTGTTTAACCCTAGCTGACCTGAAGGACGTGAACCGCAAGACACTCATTAACGCTACAGTCACTCCCTCCGGCCTCTTTTGAAGCCGTGGAGTCAGTCACAGAGCGTTTCTCCGAGACGCAAAAGCGTGTGAAATTAATGAGCCACGTGGAGCCATGTGATGTCTCGTCGCTCGCTCCAGAACTCGTTGAGATCTCGCTCTTCCTCTGCGCCTTGCCTCACTCAGGGACAGGCTAGGGACCGTGGCGCCTGGGAGGAAGCGGCAGGATCAGAGGAGAAGCCCGCGCCTCGAGAAAGTCAGCGCGCCATCCTCGGCTACCAAGCCTTCATCCTGACGGATCGGTCAAGAGGCGGAGAGAGTTCGCTGGAGGCCCCGCCCCCAAGCACCGTATTCTGCATCATGTTCCTGCAGGTGACAAATGCAATGTTTGTGTAAATGCTGTGTCTTTTTGTGTGAGTTCCACAATAAAAACACATATCGCTTCACAAAAAGAGCTTTTTCCTCCTCTTACACCCAACACTGTGTCACTCGCCCTGCCCCAGAGCAGCGCAGAGTCGCAGCCCATAACTATAATGGCCTCTCGAGTGCAAGAGAGTGCCAATATTCCCCCGTCGTGCACGACCATCCGCTCGTGCCGATCAGCTGCCAGAATATCCTCCACGAGTCGTTTCCCCGCCAGTGCTTCTAGCCTCGCTGGGGCTGGACTCCAATCAAAACATGTCGCCAATGGCAACGGCGGCCGTAGAGCTAACGCGACCGCTGTGTCATTTCCTAGACGCGTGGAGGGCTATTCCGGGCGTTTCACCGTGGCTACTGGGAACAGTTCATCACAGATTTTCTCTTCAATTCAGATGCAGACCACCCCGCTTCAATGGTGTGGTCCCGTTACTGACATTGCCCCAAAACGCCCCCGTTCTGAGACTGCTCGTAAAAGGAGCGATAGAGTGTGTCCCTCCGAGCGAGCAGAAGAGCGTTTTTTACAGCCGCTATTTCGTGCTGCCAAAGAAGGATGGAGGACTCTGTCCAATTCTGGACCTGAGACCCATCAACCGAGCATTTCACATGCGTGCGTTCAGGATGACAACACTGAAGCAGATCCTGGCTCACATCTGTCCCGGAGGAGTGTGCTTGGGCGTGCCTGCCTCAGGTCTGTGGTCAGAATCACAGAGAGAGTGGCACATAAACCGTCTGGAATTAAAGGCAGTGTCCTTAGCCCTGGAAGCTTTTCAGTCGAGGTTGTAGAAGCAGCATGTACTGATTTGAACCGACAACATGTCTGTGGTTTCTTACATACATCGGCAGGGCGGCGTGCGCTCCAGAGCTCTTTTCAAACAGGCAGCGAGTCTCCTGTTGTGGGCGGATCGACACTTTCTCTCCATCAGAGAAGCGCATATCCCCGGTCTCCCAATTGCAGAGCAGACATGCTAGATTCCTCAAGGAGAGTGGAGGCTTCACCCCGGATCGGTGCAAATTATTTGAGATCGATTTGGGAGGGGGGACGTGGATCTGTTTGCCACGAGTGAGAATACGCACTGTCAGATGTTCTTCTCGCTATCTCAATCCCCGCGGACCGGAGATGCTCTGACATCGCATTGGCCAGAAGCCAGGCTTTACGCGTTCCCTCCGGTGAAGATTCTGCATATGGTGTTATTCAAAATCAAGGAGGACAGAGCGTCAGTGATCCTCGTGGCCCCGAACTGGCCGAACCAGCCCTGGTTTGCGGACCTGAGAGAGATAATGGTGGCTCCCCCATGGCAAATCCCCCTCAGGCAGGACCTTCTGTCTCAAGCGGAACCCTCATGTTGTGGCCGCTTCAGGGACCTTAAATGAGCGAGACACTCTGCCTTCACGAGTGCTGGGCACACTCACGGAGACATGAGCCTTCTACTAGGCTCCTTTACGCTCTAAAATGGGGAGTTTTTGAAAAATACCGCCGTTCGAGCCTCTAGCTTCGATTGCTGTTAAGGAGCTCTCCCTGAAAACAGCTTTGCTCCTTGCTCTCGCCTCTGCGAAGCGAATTGGAGACCTAGTGTGTAATGTTGCTGTTTGAGCATAAACAACATCTGCAAAGTTACAATGCTTAAAGTTCAAAGCAAATGAAGATATTTGATTTTAAAGAAATCGTTTTTAAGGACGACAACAAACGGCTGGTAGGGACTATGGATGGGCGATATGGCATAAAATCCATATTGCAACATACATTGCAGCCTCTTGCGATAACGATAGCACGATATAAATTATAATAGAACAATTTCAGAACATGTTACATAGACCCTAAGGAAAGCCAAACTGCTAAATGTATTTTTTTTTAAAGAAAGAAAGAAACGTTGTATGTAGTTTTGAGAACATTTAGGGCCCTATCTTGCACCCAGCGCAATTGACTTTGTACACCGACGCATAAATCATTCCTATTTTGCACCTGGCGCACAGCGGACTTTTCCCTCCACAGACGCACGTCGATAAATTAGGGAATGAACTTGTGCTCCCGGGGGCGGTTCAGCGAAAAGAGGAGGCGTGTTCCGGTGCAAATGTTCCCTGGTGATATTTTGCAGTTTCAGAAAACAAATTACATAGGAAATCATTGTAGTGTCCATAAAGATGTGAAAAAATAGGCATAAATCTATCTTACACATTTACCTAAATTATTATACGCCTGTTTAACTGAAGGTAATTTGGGTGGGTTTCTCCCAACCCCATACAATGTCACTTCTCTGTCTTTTACGGCCCTGATGAGAACATCGGTCTCCTCGGCTGTAAACTGCTCCTGGTGTGCGCCTGGCAAATCCACTGTTAAAAAAATAGCAATCCGCCATGGAACAAGCACGCCTGCATTTAAAGGGAATGTGATATGACGCTCTGACTGGTTTATTGCACGTTACGCCCCAAACCACACCTATGAGTAATGTAGCTACTTCAGACCAACCCACTTTAGATTTGTGCCGGGCGCAAGGGTCATTTATCCCGCCGGTATAATAGCAACAGCGCCCAAGATCCGCCCACAAAGTTACTTGCATTTTAGGGCCCTTATTATGTAAAACTGTAATTATACAACATAATGTTGCAGATAAATAAAAATCAAGCACACTAGCTGCAGAGACTTTAACAAAGAAAAAGCTTAAAGTATTGGGTTTCTTTCCTTTAGTGCAAACCATTCTAAAAGGCACTACACTTTTAGTATTAGGCAAAGAAAATTATTTTGTGTAATTCTCTTAATGAAATGAAAACTGGTGTCTTGTTAATAAAGGAACGGATACTGTGAATTAGGGAAATACTTCCAGTATTAGGCATGGCTATTTTAAATAAAGAAAATTCTTCCAAGTGTAGTGCACAGATACTTCAAATGAAAACATAATTAAGTGCAAAATGAAAGCACAATATTTTTTTATTCTGGCAATGCTGGTATTCAGTGACATGTTTCATTTTGAGGTGGTAGAACAGATTAGTCGTGTTACCTCTCTTAGCCGGAACTGTTGCCCCACACACTGTACAGAGTATAGTTTGCTGCTGCTCATCGGACGGCTTAAATCCGAACCAAGTCCAAATAATGGATGTTGCATCTGTCTTTTTCGCGATAGTGCAATAGAATTAAAATCTCTATCGTAGGCCAATTTTGTATCATTTCTATTGCATATTGTTTCTATCGCCCATTACTATGGCTATGGAGTGAAGAGCAGATGCTGCTTCGCCCACGGATGCGTAGGCCTTGTCAGCCTGGTGGGGCGGGAATCTGCATGGCTTGGACGGCAGGCTGAGGTCCGTGCTCAAAGGCGAAAGTTTGCGTCCGCGAAGAGGACGAGTGAGCACGATGACAATGGATGACGGTGGCAGTGGGCCTTGTCCCCGTTATAGCACAAACCATATCCCTCCTGGTTCTTAGGGCGCGCACTGGCAGTTCGGCGCAGTGGGCGCAAGTGGAGTCTGTGAAGACTGCCTCGGCGTGGGCGAGGCCCAGGCAGGCGACGTAGAACTCATGTTCGTCGGGCAGGTCGATGGGGCCCACACAAGTCTGGCAAGTTGAAGCCATCGGATGCTCGGAGAAAATGGTTGCTAGTCCTCTAATCTTCAGCTTCCACCATGGCAGCGTGGAGAAAGAGATTCTGATGCAATTGTATACTACCCGCGAGCCTGTCAGTATTTGCATACTTCGCAACAATTGGCCAGCTTTTCCAAGCTGGCATTAGCCCATAAGATTTCAACAAAAGTGGAGAAGGGAGGAGTTCCCGCAGCGTTAGCTAGGCAACGTAGAGTTACCGCTCTCAAAAGGGAACAGCCTTTAAAAATGTACTGTAATTGAAATCTACAGACACAAATAGATAAATTGCTATAAAAGATAGACTTAAAAGTGTATTTTGGATGTTTTCATTCCCCTAGTCTAAAAAAAAACACTTTTACGAAAAGCCAAAAAGCCCAAAATCTCAAAATTGACAGATGCATAAATAAACAGTGTTTTTCCCTGTAGTGTCTCGAATTAAAGGGATAGTTCACCCAAAAATGAAAATTCTATCATCATTTACTCTCCCTCAAGTTGTTCCAAACCTGTATGATTTCCTTTCTTCTGCTAAACACAAAAGAAGATATTTTAAAGAAGGTTGGTAATTAAACAGTTGCTGGTCCCCATTGACATCCATAGTATTTTTTTCCTACTATGGAACTCAATGGGGTCCATCAGTCGTTTGGTTACTGACTTTCTTCAAAATATCTTCTTTTGTGTTCAGCAGAAGAAAGAAAGTCATACAGGTTTGGTACAACTTGAGGGAGAGTAAATGATAACAGAATTTTCATTTTTGGGTGAACTATCCCTTTAATAAAGTTACGCTGCAAAGTATATCCGTTTCGCTTCACCTCATCTTCTTCCTCATCCAGACTGTAAAAGTGATCATCTGCCTCCATTTTTAAGTGCAACGCCCACATCTCAACATCCAATCAGATCAACAACCGATGCACAGAACCAAGTCCCCACCCCACATTTTTCTATTTTGCCACTACTTCCGTTTCATTGCAACTTTAGTCATTCAGAAGATTATGTGACATTAATTACAGTGAAAATCCTCTTGAGGCCGAAGGGTGTTAAGTTCACCTTATCTTGCCAGATCATGAGTCCCTCCTTCCAGGGAGTGAACCTGCAAGGTTTATGTTACCATCCCTGAGCTACAGTGCAATTTTCTGCGTTATATCTGTTATTGATTGTGCACTGAACTATTTCAGTCGCTGAAATGCTCGTAAACTCCTTTAACCCTAAGGTTAGAGATTGAGATTGGCATGGAGTACTTTCCATAAGATCATCTCTCAATGCAAATCAAACTAGCTTTTAGGCTAACTGAAATAAAACCATGCCAATCTCTAGGTATGGTGAATGCTATGTGATGATGTGGGGCTATTTTAATTCCAAAGGCCAAGGGAACTTTATCAGGATGCATAGTATCCTAAAAATTAATAAAAAAAAAATACTTAAAAATAAAAATCTGCCTGCCTCTATCGGAATTTAACATAGGGGTGTACACACTTATGCACCATGTATTTTAAGGAAGAACATTTATTTATTTACGATACATTATTCATTCACAAAGAAAATTGGTGTCCTAAAAGGTTGGATTTTTCCTAATTTTTTAAATTAAGGCATTAAGTTCAATTTCCAAAATATGATTTTTTATTCCTCTTTTTAGTCAACTTTAGCATGGGTGTATTAACTTATACATTGCACTGTATGTATATATATATATATATATATATATATATATATATATATATATATATATATATATATACGTACACGTACATATATATATATATATATATAACATATGAGCAGAAATTGCTAAACAAAAGCTTATTTGATGTGGCAGTATATTCTACAGTAAAAACTGTACCCAAATCTAGTCAACAAAATGTTGTCTTTCATATTTCGCCTGACTGTAACGTTGTTTTTATGAAATATTAGGGCATATAAATGTTAATTTGCAGTTTAATACGTTGCTTATACAAATAGCCTACATTTTATTTCAACATATTTCAGTCGATTTTTACTCATCTCAGTATAGCAATACAGTTTGCTAAAACATCATCATTCATTCACACACAGAAACGCGATTTAAATTTAACCCTCTGGGGTCTGAGGTGTTTTCTGGCCCTGGAGGTGTTCTGACATGCTCGGACATTTGTGCTTATTTCTGTTACTTGTGACATTTTCATGGCTAAAGTCTGATTACACTGTATTTAGCACAAACTCTGCTACAATAATATATCAGCAGCATGTGTGTAAAAGTTTGTAGTTTTGTTTTAAAAACAATTGTCACTGAAATAAGCTCATGAAACCCATACTGATTATTTCTTCACAAGACTTTTGAAAATTGTATCACGTAGCCTAGAATATTTGCTCCAAAACTATGTGAAAATCACCCTGACTGCTCATTCAGATAAGACAATATATTGATTTAAAAACTTTAAGACGTGTTATGTGTAAGAAAGCTTTATGCGGGAGGTGTGATCACATCATTAAT
The DNA here is from genome assembly GCA_022829025.1 of Squalius cephalus. Taxonomy (NCBI): domain Eukaryota; kingdom Metazoa; phylum Chordata; class Actinopteri; order Cypriniformes; family Leuciscidae; genus Squalius; species Squalius cephalus. Next base: position 57,095,280 of record CM040793.1, on the reverse strand, counting down.
ATGTATGGATTTCACACCTGAGAAAGACAAAGACACTCCCCTAATGGCCCTATTTTAGGAGCTATCAGGCCCTATCATTCTGAGCAACCTTGCACAAAGAATGAGGAGATTAAAAAAGAATGGCTTTTTGATTGTTTGGATTTATTTACAACACAACATAATCCAAAGATACACAACAAATGACAAAAAGCACACTATTGAAAACAAAGAGACCTTTGTGCCATTCCTAAAAACATTGTACATACCTTTCATTTCCAAGGTGTTTGATTTTCACTTTACCATGTTCATGTACAGAGACTCATGAAGTCAGCAGGACTCAGTTGCATCTGGGCCCTGTATTAAAAAAAAAAAAAAAAAAAAAAAAAAAGAATATTTTTATAATTCACAGAATACACACACACACACACACACACGTTTCCAACAATAATGAACACCAGGTTTGTTGTGCCTTGTAGGCATAGGCTACGCGCAGTGCTGCATAAAATAATAATAACAATAAATTAAGTCTTCCAAAAGATTTCAGTAACAACTACGCTAGAGAAAAATATATTGATTACAATATAAAAACACAAAGCCTATTGTTTGGTGCGTTTTGCTTTTCAAAAGCAGAGCGCTCCAAAATATGAAACATTCAAACGCAGACCGCGCTACAAAATATGATACATTCAAACGCAGACCGTGCTCCAAAATATGATACTTTCAAATGCAGAGCTCGCTCCAAAATATGATACATTATGGTTACCATATTATACATATCTACGTTTGAGCAGATATCCACAAACACAGTAACGGTTCAACTGCAATGTGAAGTTTATGCAACAATAACATGAACTAATAATTAAGAATTTCTTACTTTGCATCTTTCTTGTCTCTTTCTTGTCTATTTCTTGTCGTGGTCAAATTAAAAATAATGAGCAAGCGCGTGAGAAACTGGACATCTTGTTGGTTTTATACAAATTACTTAAGCAGAGAATATTTGTTTTCAGTTTGAATCCGATCATTTAAAAGTACACACTTAAATGATTATAAAGATATATGGCTCATAAATGTGTGACAAGTATTCGCTGAGTTTTGTTTCAGTTTATAGACGTGCTCAAGAAAAAAAAGTTCAGCGAGGCGGAGAGGCAGAAAACACACCCTGTTTATTTTCTTTATTTTACAAAAGCACAATGTTTTGAGTTGATTGTAAGTGGACACATACAAAAGTAGAAATATCACAGATTCTTTTTTCATATTTCTTTTTTCTGTATGACCATAAATGACGGAGTAATTTAAGTTTATTGTGCTACAATGTGAAGAAAATCCAGCAAAACGCGCGGGCGCGTTTGCCGACCCCAGAGGGTTAAACCTGTAGCAGACACTGCAAATCACCTCACCTCCACAGCTCAGTGTAACACATTTTTTTATTTTTTTAGTACAGAAATTACCAGTATTCACCACTAGTTGAAATCATCTGCCTCTGCATACAGCTGCTCACCCTGGACTACCACACTGGTTCCACCATTCTCCATTCTATCAACTTTCCAACCTCCATCAGTCGAAGAAATCACTAGACTCATCACTAAGTCCAAGAATTCTTCCTGTCTGCTTGATCCCATACCTACCGCCCTGGTTAAAACTTGTCTGCCCTCTATTGTATCGATCATAACATCTATAATCAACTCCTCTCTACTTACTTCCACTGTTCCTACCATCTCTCAAAACTGCTTCTGTCACCCCGAATTTGAAGAAACCTGGTTTGGATCCTAGTGACCCAAATAACTATCTCCCCATCTCCAACCTCCCATTCATCACCAAACTTTTGGAACAGACTATAGCGACTCAACTTCATGCCCACCTGCACAACAATAACCTCTACGAACCTTTTCAGTCTGGTTTTCGCCACAATCACAGCACTGAAACATCCCTGGTAAGAATCACAAATTATCTCCTACTTGCAGCTGACAATTTTATCCATCCTAATTCTTCTTGACCTCACTGCAGCCTTTGACACCATCTCTCATACAATCCTTTTGGAACGCCATCGGGATCACTAACAATGCTCTAGTCTGGTTCAGGTCATATCTACATAATAGAAAACAGTTCATTTAGGGAAAAAATGTCACATCAAAATCTACAACAGTCACCCATGGTGTTCCTCAGGACTCAGTGCTGGGACCACTGCTTTTTATCATCTATATACTACCTCTCTGCAACATTCTCTGTTCCTTTGGGATCAATTTTCATTGTTACACCGACGATACACAACTTTATCTCTCCACAAAACCTAACATCTCTCTTCCCCCCTCCGCTCTCACCTCCTGTCTGCAAGCTATCAACAAATGGATGTCTTCTCAAACTCAATGGAAATAAGGCCACACTCTCCAAAAGTCACCAGTTTACCATGTCAGTTGATGGCTCTCCGATTTCCACCTCCTCCTAAGTCAAAAGTCTCGGTGTCATTCTAGATAGTACACTTTCCTTTGGCCCTCACATCAGCAATATTACTTGGACTTCTTACTTTCACCTCCGCAACATCTCTAGACTCCGCCCCTTCCTCTCCCAAAACAATACACAGGTCCTTGTTCATTCCCTGATCACATCCCGCATTGACTACTGCAATGCCCTCCTCATTGGCTCCACAAATAAACTTCTCCTTCACCTCCAATCAATTCAGAACTCGTCAGCTCGGATTATCATACGCAGCAGATCAACTGACCACATCACACCGCTTCTTACTCAGCTCCACTGGCTTCCTGTTCCTTACCGAATCAACTACAAAATTCTTCTGCTTGCCTTCAAAGCCCTCCAAGACCTTGCCCCCTCATACCTGATTCTTCCCTATAATCCTCCTCGAACACTTTGTTCCTCCACGGCTGAAATTTGAACTGTACCAACATTCAGACTTAGCACTATGGGGGCTAGAGCCTACAGCCGCTCTGCCCCACATCTCTGGAATTCTCTCCCACTTCACATTCGCCAACTGGACTCTTAAAACAATCACAACTTAAAACACATCTTGTTAGATTAGCTTATCCTACATACATTTTATCATTCCAATTTAATTTCCTGGACTTTATGGTTTTTAGCGTCAAGATTGTACTTATTATTTAGATTTTACTATAGATATTATTGTTGGGCTTGTATTAATGTCTTTTTTTTTCTGTAAGGTGTCCTTGGGTGTCTTGAAAGGCACCAACAAATAAAATATATTATTATTATTATTATTATTATTATTAACTTCTCCTGGGAGACAATGGCATCATCCGTAGAAAGACAAACATGCAGACACAGCTAGTCTTACCTGCAAGGTATAAGCAGCGTGTTTTAAGAGAATTACATGATAACATGGGTAATCAAGGTCTTGATCGAACAATATCTTTAATCAGAGAAAGGTTCTATTGGCCACAAATGCACAATGATGTTGATCACTAAGTCACCAAGAGTTGTGTTTGCCTGAAACAGAAGAAACCATGTAGGGAGGCCAGAGCACTGCTCCAGAATATTGTCACTACTCACCCATTCGAGCTTGTTTCCATTGACGTCTTACTCCTGGATAAATGTAAAGGAGGGTATGAGTATATTCTAATCATAGTTGACCACTTCACACGATTTGCACAAGCCTATGCAGCTACCTCAAAATCGGCTAAAACTGTTGTTAACAAGTTGTTTAACCCTCTGGGGACCAAGGTATTTTTGGGGCCCTTGAGATGTTCTGACATGCCTTGACATTTGTGCTTTTTTCAGTTATTTATAAACATGTTAATGACAAAGGTGTAAATTCACTATATATAGCACAAACAGGGCTACCATCATATGCGAGCAACTTGTATGTAGATGTTTGTATTTTTAAGAGAATAATGTTTATGCGTGGTTATTGGAAAAAAATAAAATGAAAGTTGCTGAATTAAGACCACAAAACACATATTAAATATGTGTCCACAAGACTTTTGACCAATGGATGTGGTCCCTTTGAGTTCTAGCTTCAAAATTATATGAAAATAGTCTTGCTTTATCGTTCACAAAAAAAAAATACATTGATTTAAATGGTGTAAAACAGGTTTTGCTTGGAAAGCCAATATGCGAGGGGGAGGAGTAGTTTACACCCACTCTGCATAATGACTCTGCCTAATGAGCCATTCTTTCAGGTGTGACACTGACTGAGCCACAATGCAAGGACAAAGGATGTATTTAGAAGAAGACTTATATTGACCATTTAAGATTTTGCTTACATCTCTCTTGTAAATATGTTTTGCCATTTTATTAAAAATGTTACAATTACAACAATAATTACAATTTCAACAATATTTCAAGTGTACTCTTTCTTTGTAAAAAAGAAAAAGAAAAAAGATTATAGGCCTACATTTTATCATATGTATTCATTAGTTTGAATATAGCCAACATTGGAACATCTAACATCTTAGTCTATGACTTTATTTTTGACAAATATATATATATATATATATATATATATATATATATATATATATATATATATATATATATATATATATAAAACGTTAGATATGAGCAGAAATTGCTAAACAAAAGCTTATTTTATGTGGCAGTATATTTTACAGTAGCCTAAAAACTGTACCCAAATCTAGTCAACAAGTGACTGACTGTAACGTTGTTTTTATGAAATATTAGGGCATATAAATGCTAATTTGCAGTTTAATACGTTGCTTATACAAATACATTTTATTTCAACATATTCCAGTCGATTTTTACTCATCTCAGTAGGCTATAGCAAAGCAGTTTATTCTTTCACACACAGACGCGCGATTTATATTTAGGCTAAACAGTCTTTAAAAATATGTACCCTTCATTCATCTCACAGAAAGGCGAGTCATATTATAGAAATGCGATTCATCTTTTTGCGGTTTGCATAGGCCTACACTAACGTTATTCCATAACGTTATTCCACACTTGAGAAAAGAAAACAGCCTACCTCACTCCTCAGCGGGATCTGCTCCTCATATCAGGATATATTGTTCCTCATATCAGCACTGTTCTGAGGAATCTTTTCTCCATAAGGTAGGCTATATTATGCCTCACTCGATCGCGACGCGCTTTGTTTACAGCTGATGTGGGCGTTTCACAGATCTTCAATAGTTCTCAGAATTTGCGTTTGAATAGCACGCGCTCTCCGTGGGCGTGTCACATTACTGTGAATTAGCTCGTAATGAGCTCGACTGGAGTCGCTCTCTTTTTATACAGATTACAGAAGATGAGAATATTTGTTTTTTATATAAGTTACTTCATTTAACAGATGCGATCTCAAGCTTTATGCCCGTGGGTCTGTTTGCCTGTTTGACTGAATTTTCGCGGAGTTATAGATCATTTTCGAACGCGTTTCAAATGGGAGTTTACTGACAGTGAGAAGGCAGAAATCGCATCATGTTAATTTTTCTTTATTTGTCAAAAAGCAAAACACTTTATTTTTATTGTGAGTATACAGAAAAAAAATAGAAACTGAACAGGATCGTTTGATGTATTACACGAAAATGAAAGATCAAAATTAACAGAGCATTTAGTGTTTATTTTCATTGCTAAAAAAAAAAAACGAGCAAAACGCGCGGGCGCGTTTTTGGTCCCCAGAGGGTTAATGACTACGCTCTGAAGTTTGGGTTCCCGCAAAGAATTCATCATGACCAAGGAGGGGAGTTTGAAAACCAGCTGGTTGTTCAGATGAAGAAGAGTTATGGAGTTGCTGGATCAAGGACCACGCCCTATCACCCCCAGGGAAATGGGCAGGTTGAACGTTTCAACCGAACGTTACTTCAGATGTTGAAGACGTTGACTGAACAGCAGAAAAACAATTGGAAAGAGTCACTAAACAAACTCATATTTCCATACAACAGCACACAATGTGAAGTTACATGATTTTCACCATTCTACTTACTGTTCAGAAGGTCCCCGAGATTACCCATTGATCTATTGTTCAGTTTGACACCTGAATCCGGAACTACTGATTATAAGGAGTATGTGAAGAGATGGAGACGAGACATGCAGGAAGCATTGGAAATCACCAGACAGACTGCAAAGAAGGTGGCAGAAAGAAACAAGAGGAACTATGATGGAGAAGTGAGGGGTTCTATGTTATGTCCTGGAGATCGCGTCTTAGTGAGGAGCTTGACTCCTAGAGGTGGAACTGGGAAGCTTCGAAACCATTGAGAAGATGTTGTACACACAGTAGTCCATCAAGTAGGAGGAAAAGGCCCGGTTTTTTAAGTAAAACCAGAACATGGTCAAGGAAGATCACGTGTTCCCTTTCGTGGTCACTCCGGGTTACGTCAGTGATGACAAATGGGGTTTCGCTTAGAAAGCTTATCACCTTCGAGTATATAAAACGAGCCAATGGCAAAGAAATGCCATGGGTCTGCGGAATTTGCATAGCGTAACTCCGTCCCACCTCGTGGGTATATAAGGAAGTACGCCGGCAACATGCAGATATGTTTTCGCTTCGGAGCCAAGTATTCACTTCACTCCACAATCCAAATCTGAGATCTTCTCTTCACTCTTCGAGACGAGCTTCTCTCCAGGTGTTGGTGTGACAGCAAGTTACAGCGAGTGCACATTCCCTGCTTATCTGTGCAGTGATCTGCCAGTGTTTGTGTGTTCATCTCCCTGGTCGCTTCAACACCCTGTGGAGACTTTTTCCTCTCACAAAAGAGCTCGCACGTGGTACGTCTTTTTAAAGATGTCTCGCCAGTGCGATTCTCGTTGCGGTCGCGTTGTGTCTGACTCTGATAGGCACATTCGCTGTCTTGCGCTAAGGCAGCGTTAGTGGATGAGTCATGTTCCCATTGCAGGTACATGACCATCGCAACGCTTCGGTCTAGACTCAATGATCTAATTCAAGGGAGAGTCCCCTCATCCACACCCCGATCTACCTCCTCCGCGAGAGCTGGTACTTCGGCTGGTGGCCAGGGTGACCTGAGGGTGACGGTGTGGAACACAGCGCCGACTATTCCACGCTCCACACCCCCCTCTCAAGTGTTGCAACACGAGAGCATCGTCTTTTGGTGTGCCGCATGTCTCTTTCAGCGCTCCAGAGGACAACACAATATCGATTGCTGCATCACAAGGTGGGCAGGAGTCCTCGGGAGATGACGTGCCAGCATTGCCCGAGTCTGATCCCGAGCTGACGGCCATGCTTTCCCGGGCAGCCGCGGCCATTGGACTTGACTGTTCCCCGCCACCCGGCCCTGTGCGCTCGTGGCTGGACGATTGGTTTTTGGGTGCGGCCGCTGACCCCGTCAGCATCCAACGCCAATACCTTTCTTCCCGGATGTGCATGAGGAGGTCACAAGGTCCTGGAAGACTCCCCTGTCTTCCCGTGATTGCTTGGCGACCTCCTCCGCCTTTCCTCCTCTCGATCAGGCCGCTGCTAAAGGGTACACTGGGGTTCCCCAGGTTGAATGCTCTGTTGCGATGCAACTGTGTCTGCAGAGTGCTTCTTCCCATGGCGACCCAAAGCACCCCTCCAAAGCCTGTAGGTTCTCCTCGACTCTCGTGGCGAAGACCTATAGAGCCGCGGGGCAGGCAGCCGCCTCATTCCATGCCATGGCCACTCTGCAGGTCTACCAGGCCCAGATGCTCAAGGACATGCACGGGAAGAGGACTGACCCAGGGCTTGCCGCCACTGACGAAAGTGACTGCACGCTCCCTGGGTCAGGCAACATGTGTTGTCCAGGAGAGACATCTGTGGCTTAACCTGGCTGATAAGCGGGAGGCCGAGCGAACCCGTTTCCTCGACACCCCCATATCCCAGGCTGGTCTCTTCGGCGGAGCAGTCGAGGACTTTGCCCAGCAGTTCTTGACTGCCCAGAAGCAGACTGAGGCTATCAAGCATATTCTGCCCTGACGGCCCGCTGCTGCCTCCACCCAGCCGTCGGCACAGAATCCTCAGTCTGTTCGCCGCCGAGGGCGCCCTCCTGTGGCTCCCGCCCCTCCCACATGGCCCCAGCAGCAGCCTTCACCCGGGCCGTGTCGTGGAGGAAGCCGCAGGAAGGTGCCACAGCCCTCTCCTGCCTCGCTAAACGCCAGGCTAAGCGGCGCTCCTGAGACGGGCTGCTCAGAGATGGCGATCAGTTCTTTCCAGGAGATGGTAGCAGGGCCACTCCTTCCCCCGGTGGAGGGCCGGGGGAGAATCCTTGGTTATCCCGACGCGGCTAATGACCGTGCCCCCACACCGGGTCGCTACGCCGCCCACATGTGGGCCGGTCATTCCGTCTCGCTGCACCACCGAGGGTATGTCTGTGGTTCGCATGACCCCGCTGGTACAGTTCTTGGGAGCCTGGCTAGAGCTTCCCAGACTGTCCCGCTGGGTCGCGAGAACCATCAGGCTCGGCTACGTGATTCAGTTCGCGCGGTCTCCTCCCAGCTTCAGGGGAGTCCGCTTCACTATGGTCGGTGGCAATGCCCCTGTCATGAGAGCGGAGGTCGCCACCCTACTGGTGAAGGGTGCGATCAAGACTGTCCCTCCAGCCGAAATGAAGTCCGTCTTCTACAGCCCCTACTTCATTGAACCCAAGAAATCCGGTGGGTTACGACCAGTCCTGGACCTGCACGTATTGAACCGCTCCCTTCACAGGATGCCGTTCAAGATGCTCATGGCCAAACGCATTTTCGAATGTGTGCGGCCACAGGATTGGTTTGCAGCGATCGACCTGAAGGACGCCTACTTTCATGTCTCCATTCTACCTCAACACAGAGCGTACCTACGGTTTGCTTTCGAGGGGCGGGCATACCAGTACGCAGTTCTCCCTTTCGGGCTAGCCCTGTCTCCTCGCGTCTTCACGAAGGTCGTCGAGGCAGCCCTTGTTCCTCTACGGGAACATGGGATTTGCATCCTGAACTATCTCGACGACTGGCTGAGCGCGCGCAGTCACTGCAGATTTGCCTGAGATAGTTCGAGAGCAAGAGTGCGGTTCCACTGAAATTATTTCAGAGGCTCCTGGGGCATATGGCATCCATAGCCGCAGCAACGCCGCTCGGATTGCTTCATATGAGACAGCTTCAGCACTGGCTTCGCGATCGAGTCCCGAGGTGGGCATGGCAACACGGCACGCTTCGAGTCCCAGTGACTCCAGCCTGCTGTCAGACCTACACCCCGTGGTCGAATCTCAGCTTTGTACAGGACTGAGTGTCCTTAGAACGAGTTTCCAAGCATGTTGTTGTCTCAACAGATGCCTCCACCACGGGCTGGGGCGCCATGTGCAATGGACATGCTGCCGCGGGCTCCTGGACAGGACCCCAGCGCCTTTGGCATGTCAATTGCCTCGAGTTGCTGGCAGTATGTCTAGCTCTGCACCACTTCCGTGCGTTGCTCAGGAACCAGCACGTACTAGTAAGATCAGACAATACTGTGACAGTAGCGTACATCAACCGACAAGGTGGTCTACGCTCCCGCCGTATGTCACAACTTGCCCGCTACCTCCTAATATGGAGTCAGAAGCATCTGAGGCCGCTTCGAGCCATTTACATTCCAGGAGACCTGAACTGTGCAGCCGACAAACTCTCACGGTTTCAGCCTCTCCCTGGAGAATGGAGACTCCATCCCCAGACGGTTCAGCTGATTTGGGATCAGTTCAGGGACGCACAGGTAGACCTGTTTGCCTCCCACGACTCGTCCCATTGCGACCTGTTTTATTCCCTGACCGAGGGCACGCTCGGCACGGATGCACTGGCACACTGCTGGCCTTGGGGCCTCCGCAAGTATGCATTTCCCCCAGTGAGCTTTCTTGCACAGACCCTGTGCAAGATCAGGGAGGATGAGGAGCAGGTCATTTTGGTTGCCCCTTATTGGCACAACCGGACCTCGCGACAGCACCTCCCTGGCCAATTCCTCTGAGGAAGGCCCTCCTTTCTCAGAGACGGGGCACCGTGTGGCACCCTTGTCCCAATCTTTGGAACCTCCACGTGTGGCTCCTGGATGGGACGAGGCAGATTTGAGTACCCTACCACCAACAGTGGTGGCTACCATCACTTCCACTAGAGCATCGTCCACGAGACATGCCTATACGTTGAAGTGGAACCTTCTTCGTCAACTGGTGCTCTTCCCGTTGGGAAGAGCCCACAGAATGCCCGATCTGTGTCGTGCTTTCCTTCCTGCAAGAAGGGTTGGAGCGAAGGCTGTCTCCCTCCACCCCGAAAGTGTATGTTGCCGCCATTGCCGCACATCACAATGCAGTTGAAGGTAAGTCTCTGGGAAAGCACGACCTGATCATCAGGTTCCTGAGAGGAGCGAGGAGACTGAATCCTCCTCGCCCTCCTCTCGTACCCTCTTGGGACCTCTCAGTGGTTTTAACTGCCCTGCAGAGTGCTCCCTTTGAGCCTCTGCAATCAGTGGAGATTAAGTTCCTGTCAATTAAGACAGCGCTCCTGGTTGCATTGGCCTCCATCAAGAGGGTAGGGGACCTGCAGGCATTTTCGGTTGACGAAGCGTGCCTGGAATTCGGGCCGGCTAACTCTCACGTGATCCTGAGACCCCGGGCCTGGATATGTGCCCAAGGTTCCCACCACTCCCTTTCGAGATCAGGTGGTGAACCTGCAAGCGCTGCCCTTGGAGGAGGCAGACCCAGCCTTGGCACTGCTCTGTCCAGTATGCGCCCTCCGTGCCTACGTAGACAGAACACAGTGTTTCAGGACCTCAGACCAGCTCTTTGTCTGTTATGGTGGGAAGCTGAAGGGAAAGGCTCTCTCCAAGCAAAGGTTGTCTCACTGTATAGTGGACGCCATTGCTTTGGCATACCAGCAGCAAGGTCGACCGTGCCATGGCACCTTGCTAACAGTGTTTTTCCCTTGGCAAGCCACCTAGCCACCCCTGAGGTAGAAATATTCCACCTGTGGCTGGACACACCCCAGTGATTCTCCATATGCAGCCCCCTCCCGGGTCATATGTGTATTCTGTAAGTCCCCCCCTTCGGGCTGGCACTGATTGCATATTTCCGCTGAGATATGCTTCCCAGTGTAACTTGGTATTCTTCTGTTAAGTAGGAGTCCTTCGTCCGTGCTAGCCTCACGACAGGGATCTCAGACTTACGCAGGGCACTGGAAGACAGCCGATGTGGCGTGATTAGACTGGGAACCCCATTTGTCGTCACTGACTTAACTCGTAGTGACCACGAAAGGGAACATCTCTGTTACGTATGTAACCCTCGTTCCCTGAGTAGGGAACGGAGACGTTACGTCTCCCTGCCACTTCCGCTATACCGCTGGAACGCCTAAGTTCAGTCTCGGCTCCTCAGCGAAGACATATCTGCATGTTGCCGGCATACTTCCTTATATACCCACGAGGTGGGGCGGAGTTACGCTTTGCAAATTCCGCAGACCCATGGCATTTCTTTGCCATTGGCTCGTTTTATATACTCGAAGGTGATAGGCTTTCTAAGCGAAACCCCATTTGTCATCACTGACGTAACGTCTCCGTTTCCCTTCTCAGGGAATGAGGGTTACATACGTAACGAGACGTTCTCCACCGCAATCTCTTGATGCCATGTGATTATCTACCATTGGAGGCTGATCTTGGAAAGGAAGAAAAGACAAAGGGACCAGTGAAAAGACCAAAATCAGTAAATAGATGTGTTCCAGATCTGGAAGAAGAAGAGGATGAGGATGAAGATTATCCTTACTATAATTACCTACCTGCGGTCCATCCTCAGCAACCTGGGCGTGAAAACTGGCGAGATGAATACGTACCTGAAGTCCAGTTTCAGCAACCTGGGGAAGGAAATGGAGAGTTAGTAAGTGGAAACTTACCAGTTATCCTGCACAGTGAACCTGAAAAGGAAAGGGAAGAAATTGGTCAAGAAGTAGCAAAGAATAGTGGAACAGAAGTTCAAATGGAAAATGAGGAGATACCTCAACAGTAAGTTGATGTGATGGAGGAGGAACAACCTGGAGGAAGACCGGATGAAATGGAAGATGTACCTGTAAGACTGGGTGAGAATGACAGGGAAACAGGACAGGAATACAGATGGCCTAAGAGAGAAAGGAGACCACCAAAGACATTTACTTATGATTACTTGGGTACACCGGCATGTTATAATGTAGAGCATACAAACACAACAGCGTTTCAACCCATGTCATATGAGATGCAGAACTTACCTCCATAGACTTACCCAGTGCAACACTATCAACCACTAATGCCTTGGGACTTGTTCAGCTGCTGGGGGAGTGGGCGCGCTGCTCAGACAATACGGAGACTCAGAAGATGTTGCAGCAGCTCTGTGTCTTTATTGACTGGTATATCTCTATGGGGTTAGGTGTCACGGACACACCCTCGTCAGCACCAGTTCCAGACACATTCACTCCACCCACTGGCTCGCTATCCCCGGATTTCTAATTGTCATCACCTGCCCTCATCACCTGTACTCACTCATCACCATCATCTCCAGCACTCTTAAGACCCACGCTCACTTCAGTTTACTGTCCGGTTTTGTCAATACCTCACCGATATACCCGACTCCTCATGATCTACTTACCTGCTCAGCTATCTACGATCCTCGTTCCTGATCCCGTCTGATCCTGGTCTCATCCTGTGTCTCGTCTCGTCAGTCTGGTTCCCCGTCTCTTCTGTCCGGTTCCTGGCTCACCGGTTCATCATCCACCACGCAATACAGATAAGACCATCAGTGAACTTCACAAATCCTACACTACTACTTCCAGTTTATCATCTGCCAAATAATATCATCATAAATATCATCTGACAAACAAATGTAAAGAGATTAAAATGTTCTTATCAAATTCAAAAATAAATAGATTAAGATCCACAAATAAATGTAAAGAATTTCACAAAAATGTATAAAACACAAATAAATAAAATGAGATTTGCGGGGGGGGGTGGATATTTACAAAAATTAACAAATGTGTTTTATGTCACAAACACAACTCTGCCTGGCATTTATTTGTGAACCGCTTTCTGTGCATTTGTAAATCGCTGCACGCATTTGTGAATCTCTTCTTGTGCATTTGTAAATCCCCTCACGCATCTGTGGATTTTGAAACACTTCTAGCATCGACGTGCAGACAAAAAATAAGTGGACTCTACCCACCATTTACTCAAGCCAATCAGATTAAGCCTACACTGAGTTGACCAATCGTAGTACGTTCTCGCTACAACCAATCATGTTTAGTTTTACAATCGATTATTAATAAATTAATTTAGTCCATTTATAGCCTATATAGCCGCTCTGGAGTAAACCGTGATGTCATCATCCAGCTCAGTTCAGTTATTGTATAATAGTGTCAATGTGTAACCCCTTCTAGTTCTTTCCTTCAACCCTTCCAGAAAGGACCACACAAAGACGTATGCTGAGCTCAATCATCGCATGTTTACTGCAACATCTGGGAACATATGAAATGACACCAAACAGACATGAAATACAGCTCATCCGGTCACGTAACATTCTCCTCAACAGCTTGCATGAAACTGAGGAGAATATGGCCGACCTCACTCACAGTTCACCCTAATCATCTGTAGGTGTCCCCATATCCCTTTCTTTTAGAGGCACTTAACACATTATATTTAACGAATATTTTAGGATTATTCTACAACATGAACAAACATTTTGGCAAAATTCATTACAAATTTATTTTACCCGTTACAAATGCAGGCAGATCAATATTATTGTTGAATATTAAATTAAATGTTAAATTTAATTTCTTAGTGTAGACAGTGTCACGAATGATACATTTTCATAGCCACCACAAGTCAATAAGGAAGATTATGCAGACACTTTATATCTGCAGGTAAGAAAACAGATGCCATGGGCAAAATGTGTTAACATTGCAAACATGTTAGTTTTACATTATTTAAAACTGCTACGGCAGCAGGGAAGATAATGGGCTATTGTTGATCTTGACATGCTGTCGCGCCACTTGAGTCCGGTGTAGAGAGAGTGTAAAGCCTAACGTGATTGGTTGTAGCGAGAACGTGCTACGATTGGTCAGCTCAATGTAGCCGTTATCTGATTGGCTTGAGTAAACGGTGGGTGGAGTCCACTTATTTGTGGATTTGTCTGCACGTCGATGCCAGGGGGGTAATCTATCAGCCGGAAACTGAAGCTTCCCCGGGGGCCGCCATTGATTAGCAGACCATTACCTGCTGTTAGCATTCCATTGACTCCCATTCATTTTGGCGTCACTTTGACAGTGAATAACTTTACATCTGAGGCGTTTAAAGACTCCATTTGTCCATTATTTATTTCTAAAGAAACACGAAAATGTATAAAAGGCTCCATTACCTTGTATCTTACATTATGTAGAACCCCGTAGAAGCATTTTTTGTAAAAATAGGCTAATGATTGCATCATAACCACTCGACTCTCTGTCGCACAAATTACCATATAGACAGGAGGAGAAGCTCGCAGGCAATCGGGGGGACGTGGAGGCAAAATGACAAAATAATTAATCAGAATACTTAGCAAAAGTTTCTCCTGCTCCTAGCTCATGGACAGCTCCTACTCACACTCTCCGACCGTCTCTGCAAGTTTCGGAAGGGAATGATTCAGATTTCGCTTGGCACAGCTACTAGAAGACAGACAGGTTGCTCACGTCACATCTACGTCGTCAAGCTCAGTTTGAGTCTGCGCAGTACAGTCAGCCATCAGGAAGTGAGTGCTTCTAATTGACTTCACTTTTCTCCGTTGAATCCAATGGGGTCGCTGTGTCCATTTCTTTTACTGTCTATGGTCGATGCTAGAAGTGTTTCAAAATCCACAGATGTGTGAGGGGATTTACAAATGCACAAGAAGAGATTCACAAATGCGTGCAGTGATTTACAAATGCACAGAAAGCGGTTCACAAATAAATGCCAGGCAGAGTTGTGTTTGTGACATAAAACACATTTGTTATTTTTTTTGTGGTTTATTTGCAAATCTCATTTTTGTGAAACTCTTACATTTATTTGTGGATATGAATCTATTTATTTGTGAATTTGACATTTGTTTGTGAATCTTAATCTATTTATTTGGAATAATGCAACAATATCCTAACCCCGTATATCTCTCCAGGGGCTCTACACATGAACTCCAGCATTGAGAGAACATTGTTTGTGTACACAGAGTTTACTAAAAAGAAAGATTTTGAACAACTCACTGTAGCTGTGTCCACCGGCATTTTGACAGTCAAAAATAGTCGAGATCATCGCCCCCTAGAGGCCAACCATTGAAATTTCAAACATTTCGAAACAAGTGACATAATGAAGCCTTGTTTACTCAGATTACATGACTTTAGCAGTCTAATACGATTGGATTGATCTATACCTAATATAGATCAATCCAAGATTAATCTTTTATGGTAAATACATTGAAGATTAGACTGTAGTAGACAGACTTCATAAACATGAAGACAACATAAGACTTCGTAGACATGAATTCATAAAGTGATCAGCTGTTTCCTGCCAACCTGCGTATGATAATAATGAAAATCGTCACGATTACAAAATTATACTGTATTACCTCACATCAGTATACTGATGGCAAATCTTTCTCAATGAAAGCGATTGGACATGCAACATTGTCGGTTTGCATCTTTATGATCATACTCCAATATGCCAACATAATCATACATAAACCAATCACCACCAGCAAATCTGCAAGATTTATGAACTTTCAGGAATCTGCCAATGTATACAGTGTTCAGTTGAGATCCAGGGGAATGCAAAGTGTTTAAATACAAATAGCCTACCAACAATGTGCTAATCTTCTAAAAACAGCTTGCTCCATTTCGCAAGTCCTTCTTTAAAAGGATAAGGTAAATCCTATTTTCCCTTCAAACCAGAATAAAAAGAGGATTTAGCAGCAGTCAGGGCACTTTTATATGAAAGAAGATAATCAGTATACATTTGTTGATGAATGGTTAGACTAGTTTTCTTTGATAGTCTCTCAAATCGTCGACCCATCATTTTCATATGTCGGAGTTCAGAGTAGAGACCTGCGCGGGACGGATTTTTCCCGCTCCCGCAAAAATATATGTTATTTTCACCCGCGCCCGCCCACAACAATCAAGTTTCGAATAAAAAAAAAAAATACCATAATAATTATAGTATAGCCTAATAAATTATATAATAATAATAAACCTGGATTTCTTTCATGTTCAAACAGAAAAGTAGCCTATATATAGGGCCTAATACTGCTTAAGAATGCCTTGTTTGCTTTTAGCAATTCCTTCAAACATTAAACAAAAACTATCCTTAGTCCTCAATAACAAAATAGACCAATTTTAAATATTTAGCTAAATAAATAAAAAAATAAAAATAAACTGAATTAACTAAAAAAAACTGTACGACTACTTAATGTGCCCATGCAGGAATAGCATGTCGTTCACTGATGAGGGCTTCAGATTAATCCGTCTCTGCTCCAGTATGCGACCGCAAATACTGAAAGCCCTCTCCGATGGTGCGCTGGAAGCTGGAATGCAAAGTACATGGCTTGTTACTTTGCTTAATCTCGGAAATTCTTGGCATCGTCTTTTCCACCACTGGAGGACATCATCGGGTCTGTGTGCTTCTAATTCATCCAACTTGACCTTTAAATATCTCGCTATTTCGGAATCAAATGACACGTCGCTGTCCATGGTATCATCAGCATCCTCCCATTCCGCAAAGTCTTGAAAAGTCCTTTTTGCTGGCGACGGTTGTAGGTTTTCCTCTGTGTTATCCTCATCAAACCCCAACTCATCAACTAGCACTTTGACGGCAAGGATCACAGCTTGTCTTTCATTATCATCAATCATTTTTAACTGACGCAGTTTGGGAGTGAGGAATGTAGCTATTTTGTAGAGCATATGAATTCCATTTGGTGCCGAATTTTCCTGCGACATTAGTTCGTCCAGACATTGCAGACAAGTGGATGCAATTTCACTGAGAATGCAGTCAGTCCTGGCTGCCTCGCAATGGTTTCTTAGTTTTACGGACCACGGAAGTACTAGAGACGCACTCAGGGCTGTATTATCTGACTCCAAGTCATTGGTTGCGTCTTTGAACGGCTTCAAAAAAGTCACCAGGGTTTTAAGAATATTCTTGTAAATGCACCCTACTTTGTCATACTGTGTATTATCCAACAGGATTGTTGCAATGTCATCATACTGTTGAAACACAGAATCTAGCATTTAAAAATTAGAATTCCATCATGTTTCCACTGACTGCTTTAGAGATTTACTTAGCTTCACTTGCAGGCCGGAATGTTTGAAGTAGGTGACAAGTTTTTTCTCGTCTTTCAGAAGTTGGCCAACTTCGGGTGTTTTGTCCATCACAGCGGACGAGAATGCATGTGAAAGAATGGTGTTGAGTATGTGAGCACTACAGTTCAGTCTTGTGAAGCCGCGTAGAGCGACCATGTTCACTCCTCTGTCAGTGACGAAGACAAGTTTCTTTGCCTGTGAACTATCTATTCCAAATACTCTGAGATTTTGAAATAAGAAAGATCGAATGTTGTCGCCAGTTTTTGAAGTGCCTGCATCGAATGGGGTTGCAAAGAGCACCCTTGACACCAAGTCGTAATTTACCTCTATGTAATGTATTGTGGCTAACAGAAAGGACATCTTTTAGTGCACTTGACACTTTCGACTGACTTGCCGTAAACGTCAGGGAAGTTTGGCCTTTCAAAACGGTGCACACATGACGCTTCAGACCTGAAGTTCCAGACTTGTGCCCGCTGTATGTGAGTATTTTGCTGCATTTGTCACAGCTCGCAAAAGGAAGGTGCTTTCCATCGCTGTCGCATACTACTGAAAAACATTTCCAAATATCAGATTTTCCTTTGTTTGGTTTTGTAGTTTTGCATGTTCCTTTCTTTAATAACGAACTAATATCTGTAGCACTAAACAATCCACCTGTGTCATGTGGTGCAGACATTTTGCCTCTGTGTGGTAGGCTTGGCTGTTCTGCGCCTATGAATGAACCACGCGAGAGTTAGCTTCCGACCTTGCGCCTGTAAATCGTTTTTATTTTAGTTATCCTTGTTGCTTGTGCATTAGATAAATAACGGTTTATTTGTTTTTAGTTATTTTATTTTGTTAGATATTTCCCGCAAATAATTTTATTTTCCCGCAACCCGCACACAATAATATCTTGCCGCTCGCACCCGCATTCACCGATCAAATATTGTCCCTCGCCGCACTCGGTTGCGCTGGGTGCAGGTCTCTAGTTCAGAGGTGTACAATGGAGAAGACCTAGTAAATGAGACTGTACGAGTTTTCAAGGGAGCTAAGGAATTTAATGATCCACCAGGTTAGCAGTACAAAGTGAAGAGGGTGTAGGAAAAACAGAGGTATTAACTAATCTATAGCCGCTTCCCGACCAAGTAGTTACAGGAACTTAGTTATAGGAACTGTCCACTTCTAAACAGTTCTATGAACTACTCTCTCCCCCAAACTCGGTTTTGCTGTTTGCGTTCGCACTTTTATTTTGACGGCGCGACAGACCTTTATTTTGACAGCGCTGAGAACGACAGAGCAAACAATGCTCGCATTCTCTGTGTTTATTAGTTAGCGATCTGTCTAACAGTACTGTTGAACATGTTATTAGATAGAATTGTTATAGAAAGTAGACAGTATATGAAAAAAAAGGTTACTAGCCTATGCTGTGTGGTTGATGTCCAGTGTTGCTAGCTGAGCAGAAATACATAATCATGTTTGCCTTGGTCCCCTCAAAGTTGCGTTGGATTTTCTCTTCAGCATAAAGGTTTAGAGGCCCATCTATCACTGTTTTCCATGTTTGTATCTAGTTTCTGGAGTAAATATATAGGCTATAATCTGTGTGTTTACATATAGCTGTTTTAAAAATGGCAGGTGCTGGTGTTTTGCGCGCGTTCGGTCATCAGCGTACACTAACGTCACGGGTAGTTCCTATAGTGCTGGTTTAGACCCTACTCTGAAGTAGGAGCTAAATTAGTTCCTCCAAATGGAGTTCCTAGAACTAAAATCGTTCCTAGTCAGCGTGTTCGCACCGCAGGAACATACGGGTACTTTAGCCAATAGTTCTAGGAACTGTGAAAAGGTTCCTCCGGTCGGAAAGCGGCTTATTAAGATCATCTGAGTTAATGTTTTTAATATTGCGGAATGATATGGAGCGCTTCAAGTTTAAAATTGGGAGATGGGAAGCTCTGTGACAGACTAAATCTAAAACATGGCCTTTATTATGAGTTGGGAAATTAATGTACTGAGTGAGGCCAAAACTATCTAAAACGGAAATAAAATCTTTAGTACAAGTGTCAGTTTATCACAATGGATATTAAAGTCACCCATTAAAATGACATTGGGACACACTGCACATAAATCGGATAAAATGGCAGTAAGTTCGCTAATAAAAACTGCAGAGGGTATTGGGAGTCGGTAAATAGACACAATAAGGGTTGGAGTACGACCGTTAAGTTGAACAGTCAGGATTTCAAACGAAGGACGGCTTTGTGACTGAGACTGGCGAGACTTTCGTTTCTCATGATAGATTAGAGCGAGACCGCCACCTCTTCCGGAGAGGCGTGGTTTGCAGGTGTAAACAAACCCCGGAGGCAATGCATGGTTCAGGTGGAAATAATCCTCGGGTTGTTGCCAAGTCTCAGTAAGACACAGAAAGTCGAGTTTTGCAATTAAAATGGCTTTATTGGAGAGAGATCGGATATTAAAAAGTGAAAATTTGAATCCTTTATATGGAACAGTGGGGTCAGCATTTTGGTCGGCGAAGAATGTCATGATGGCTGAAGAGGCAGGAAGAGGCCGCGTAACATAATCAAAGCAGGTGAAGTTCCGCTGCCGAGTAAGACAGCCGTGGAATGGCTGTTACGATGGTGACAAGCAGGATAATCCAGAGTAGCATTTTAAACGTCCACATATTGCCGCCTCTGGTGATGCTGCAGGATCATCAAAAAGCTCCGACAGCAGGCAGTAGACCGGCGGCGTTTACAGTTGACGTGTAAGCAGTCAGCAGCAGGGTAAGCCGATTCCCAAACATAGACAGCAAATACCACAGCGGTAGAGGTATAACAAGTTTAAGAATTAATTTACCTAGCAATAATTCAAACAAACAACTGGTGAGCAGCGACAGCAAGACACGCCAGAGTTCACTCCTGGAAGAGTCCTACCCAGAAGAGTCCTGTAAGTTTGTCCCAACAGCGCAGTAAGCATTTACTTTGTGCACTCAAGGTCTTAAACAGATGTCCTGTTGGTTTTTTATTGGACAGCTTAAACTGTAGAACAGGTCCAATGTGGTCATCATTTCGCTGTACTTTCGATGTCTGATCTCCTCCACAGGTAATGACTCGCATGCATGCTCAGATGCCATGGTGTCATCAAGAGAAATCATTGCAGTCCAGGAGATGCTGAAGTGTGGTGCCTCAACAGATTGGATGGTTGCTTTGACACAGTCAGATGACAATTCCTCTGTGCATTCCTTCATTACTGTCTCAATGTTCAATGGCATCCTGGATAGGGTGTCTGCATCCACATTTTCTTTGCCAGGCCGGTACTTGATGTTAAAATGGAAATCCGCAAGTTCCGCCACCCATCTACATCCTGTCGCATTCAGCTTTGCACTGGTTAAAACGTAAGTAAGTGGATTATTATCACTATACACAGTGAATGTGGGGGCATAGTACAGATAATCCTTGAATTTTTCGTTGGAGGTGATACTTATTTTCGGCGACTGTCAGGGTTCGGGACCCATAAGCAATAACTCTAAACTTTCCTGCTTGCTTTTGGCATAGAACTGCCCCAAGACCCTGATTCGATGCGTCAGTATGAAGTATGAACGGCTGTGAGAAGTCCGGGAACGCAAGTACTGGTGGCTCAACTAGACAATCAATCAGTCCCTCCACTATCTCTTGGTGCTTGTCCGTCCATACAATCGGCCTGTGAGAAGGCACTCCCCTTTTCTTTCCTTTAGCCTGTCGGTTACGTGTCTCCTTGCATTCTTCCTTCTCTGTCTCAGTTTCTTTCAGCAGGTCGTACAGCGGACTCGCAATTCTGGAGAAATATTTTATATACTGTCGATAGTAGCTCAATAGACCCATGACTGCTCTCAACTGTCCAACTGTGCGTGGTCTTTTATATTTCAGACTTCTCACGGCAGCTGTATCAGCCGGGTAGATCTTACTCCCTTCCGCCGAGACAATCCTTCCAAGGTATCGCACCTCACGTTTGAACAGTTCACATTTGCCAGGTTTTAGTTTTATTCCATACTGTCTCAATCTTCGCAGGACTTTCCTTACATCATTCACCTGGTCTTCAAAGGTTTTACTGAAAACTAACGTGTCATCCAGATAAGGAACGCAGATGTTGTCTTAGGCCCCATTTACACTGCATGGTTCAAGTGACCCAATTCCGATTTTTTCCTCTCAAGTGGCACAGATCGGATATGACCGGTGAACTTGTAAGCAGGAAAAAAACGCATGGATTCCGATTTTCTCAGATCGGATTCAGGCCTCACTCATATGTGGTAATAAATCGGATATGAATCAGATACGTGCATTTGCGTCTGCCATGTAAGCAGACAAATCGGATATTCCCCAGTAAATGCGAGTCGTTATTAAAAAAGGAACGTCAACTCAGGTGGACACCAACTGCGATCACATGACTTGATTAATGGTGCGATGGAGGACGAAGGCTCAACACAGTGGAGTAATTTTTTATCCGCCTTACGAGAGCAATGTTTAGCTGATTTTTGAAAATAGTGCGGAAAGCAAAACACTGGATAATTAGAGATGCGCGGATGAGCTCCAACGTCACCCGAATCCGCAGCCAAAAACAAATCATCCACCCGCCACTCACCCGCACCAATATTTTTGTCTGATTTAAGCATCCGTACCCGATGGTCAAATTATGTATTCGTATGTGTTGTTACGCATGATTATAAATGGATGATCGTCACCTTCAACAGCGGACTCGAGGCGACGGTTGATGCGCGCATCTTTAATGGTAACATAATACACTGATGAATGAGCGCTGCTTTTAAATTAACATTTCTTTAAAACAAAATTTATTTGACAGAATTTAATTGTCTTAATGGCATAAACAGGCTTTACTCCCTTGAAACTTAAACTGGAATGGAACATACTCATATTTTAGAGAATGTAGTTAATATTTTCATTAATATAATGATTTATCATATCCACCCGAGACCCACCCGAAATTAATCAGAATGTTATTTTTATTAGCCTACTTGACCCGCCTGATCCGCGGATTATCCACAGAGCCCCCGCGGATATGACCGCGATCCGCGCATCACTATAATAATTTTGTCTGCTTCTGCATCCATTGCATATTGAGCTGTTTTACTTCATTTTCCGGGTCAGAACGTCTACATTTGGTTGTTTTGGCAGTGTATAGTGTAAATGCAAATATCGGATACGGGTCACTTTTAAAAGATGATGTAAGCGGGTCGTCAAAAAAATCGGATATAGTCAGCAAATCGGAATTGAGCATCAAGACCTGCAGTGTAAATGCAGCCTTAGTTCACCCAGACACTCCTCCATGCAGCGTTGACAATCTGAAGGAGCATTCATCAGGCCGAAAGGTATCCTAATCCACTCATATAAGCCCCACGGTGTCACAAAGGCTGTTAAAGGTCTGCTTTCCTTGGCCATGAAGCCCTGATGATATGCTTTCCCTTGATCAAGAAGCGAAAACCAGGAGTTCCCTCCCAAACTGTCCATTATGTTTTGTACACGGGGGATGCGCCGTTTATCAGGATGCGTTTTCCGGTTCAGTTCTCTGAAATCGATACACATGCGTAAGCTGCCATCTTTTTTCGGACACATACGACAGGTGAGGCATATGGTGAGTTTGATTTCTGCACCCATCCTTGCGCAATGAGATCATGCAGGTAGTTTTTCATCTCTTGGTCGAGGGGTTTAGGCACTGACCGGTAAGTGCGTGCAACAGGATTAGTGTCTTTCAGTGAAATTGCAAGTTGTAGTTTCTCAATGCAACCTATGTCATTGTCAGATTTGGAAAATGAAGCTGCTTTTTCTTTTAACATTTGCTGAACTATTTGTTTTTCAGACTCACTGAGATGGCTCAAGTTGACTGGCGGAATCCATGCAATGTCGGAGGTATGGCTGGTTTTATTTTTGATTTGATTGACCGTCACAGAAGTTAAACCAAGTTCCTCAAGAGCTGCAGTTGGATACATGGTCCGCACAGGTTACCATCTTGCCTGCTAACAGTAGGTCATGATCCGTAGGGTTCTGAACACTGACAACTATGTGTGGAGATGTATGTCACCGCAAGGTTACAATTGTTTCACAGAACTCCAGCCCCTCTGCCCACTGTGGGTTAACATCAGGCTCAAAAATTAGCAAAGTCTCTTGCTTTGGTCTGTATGTCTGCACTCTTCATTCCACTTGTACCGATGTATGTTTGGGCACATGAACACTTTCCTTTGTTGTTTTGACTGTATATTCACATGGTTTTTCAGCATGGATTTGTTTTATGAAAGCTTGAACTGTTCCTGTTGCTGCGCTAGGACAGGCTGTTCTCTGGGATTCACTTGTGATTGGCTGCGTTATTCTCTTGGTGTTCACCATTTGCTCGATCACATTATATCCGACGATAGGATGACGAAGCTGACTACCCCTCATCACCAACACAGGTATGACAAGTTCATCTGTTTCCACTTCATTTGATGCTAAACCAAAACTCACTTCCATCCACCCAATATAAGGTATTTCCTGTCCGTTTGCCGCCACTAGACGGAGTCCTTCAGGTGCGTCAATTACCCCAACCACATTTCTCAATCTGATGTTTGGTAAGTGCTCACTTTTCCACAGTTCTTCCACTAAACAAACTTGAGATCCTGTATCCCACAATGCATAAACAAGGAGCCCTTTAAAGGGGACATATCATGCTAAATCCACTTCTTTAGCCCTTAAATGCATTTTGTTGTATATTTGGAGTGTTTAGAAGTACAGAAAAGTTGAAATTATTCTCTTCAGGTGCTTCGTTGATATCTTTATATTCTGTTTTGGCCTTATTTTTCAACCTGTTCCGATTTTTCTGTTATCTATGACCTATTGACGTTTTGAACTATTATGTCACAGTATTTGCAGCGGAACTGCCAAATAAGGACATTGACTTCCAGCCCGACACTTCGAGCAATCCGCCATTTTTATTTCTCGCTGCAATTTTGTAGTCCAAGCTAAAAGATGCAGAAGTTACGAGAGGGTAAGTTAAAATGTTCGGCTGTTGGATGTAGTAACCCACACGCTTCATTACACCGTCTAATGTAGATGAACTGCCGCGCTTTGTGACAGGGCGCATGTTTAACTGAAAGAACGAGCAGAGAGAGAGAGACCCGGTCGCGCGCACGCACTCTCGCTCTCTTCGGAGCCAGGCGAAAGTGTAAACAAGACACCGTCTCCAAACTAGACGCTGTCTTGCTCTCTCTCCCTCGCACATATTAATCAAAATAAATCGACACGGTGGTAAAAGGTCGGAAGACCAAAGTTTCATGTGTAAATACAGTAACACACCATTGCGATACATCCATATGAAGACGTTGTTCTGCAGGTTCGTCGTCTTCATTTTCATCTCGCTCCGGCTCCGACTCTGGCTCGAACATGTAAGGCTGGCTGGACAAGTCTTCCGTTGTTGACATTTTGTTAATAACGTGTGAATAAAAAGTTTCTGTGCCGCTAGATAATCGTATCTCTGCTATCAAACTACAAAAATGGCCGAACGGGGTGGAGTTGAACCGAGTGTCACCTCTACAACCTGGAGAGGGGGCGGGGTATGAAGTGTCTCAATTGTATTTAAAGAGACCGCACCAAAACGAATTGCTCTCAGACGCACATCAGAAAAGGGGTAGAAAAGGGGCCTGTGGAGCTATAATAATGAGGAATTCAGACCCAAGCATTGCAGTTCTGCTTTATATAGACTACAAATGTATGATTTATATGTAAAAAGGAACGATTTAAAAGCATGATATGTCTCCTTTAAGGTAACATGGCACTAGACACTGTTTTCCTACAAAGGCGGCACGTGTAGACTTGTCGGCTTCACATTTCTTTCTGTGCACTGCAGAATTTGTGTGTACTCTTGCTGTCTGGTTACATTGCTTCATATGGACTTTCCAGTGATTAGCATGACATGCTTTAGAGCAATACAATGTTTGTGTACAGGCAGCGCATTGTCACAGTCTAAAGTCCGAACCTGTGATACCACACTGTACGCAGCTTTGTGGGGACATCGTTGAATATCTGGTCACTCCTCGTCCCGCAGTCGTGACACTGTCCCGTTTAACGACTGCTCTCTGTACATTGTTGGGCCTCGTTCTCTACAACCAGCCACAAAATGGTCGCTACTGCCACACCTATAGCAGTGAGTACAGTATACATCCAATTAGGGCTGGGCAATATAGGCTAAAAAAAATCCGATTTACGATTTAAATAGTTTTTTCCCCCTCTACTTAAAATCAATCTGCAGATGACAAAGAAATTGTTGAAAACAAGTTTTAACTTTATTTTGTTTTGATTTTCCCTTCTGGGATTTTATCTGGATTTCCCCCTTGGAGTTAAAGTGCAATCAGACTAAACAACAAGCTAAAAAGACAACATGGCTGGCCCTGCCTTTGTAAACAGTGAAAATGTAACATAACATAACGTAACATAACATTAAATGGGTGGATTGGGATTGTGGGGATGTAAACAAAAAATAATAAAAAAAAAAAAAAAGTGAATTCTTACATTTCCACTTGTAAGAATTAGCATTGTTACAAGTGGAAATGTAATTTCTGATATCAATAACTATCATTTTAACTAGTGAAAATGTAATTGTTGATATCAAGGATTCATATTATTAATAAAAGTTAAAACGGCTTGCCATAATCAATGGCAATATTCGATATAATTTCCACTAGTAGAAATGTTAATTCTTGATATCAACAATGACATCATCACTCACAGAAATACAAAATTCCTGATATCAAGAATTGAATTTCAGCTAGTAAAAACTATAATTCTTGATATCTGGAATTGTATTTTTACTAGTGAAATGTCACCATAGGCTGCCATTCTAATTTAATTGTTGATATCAATAATTGATTTCTTACTAGTTGAAATTCCAATTTCACATATCAGAAATACAATTCTCACTAGTAAAAACCTATATTTTTTATATCAATAATAACATGGTTACTAGTAAAAATGCAAATTCCTGATATCAATAATTAAATTGTCACTAATTGAAATGTCTATTCTTGATATCAACAATTCAATTGCTACTAGTAAAAATGTTAATGCGAACAGCACAAAGACAATTTCCAAAACACTAAATGAAACCAAGTATATATAAACTATTTAACAAGACATGATGAAAATAAATTCAGCTTTTTGAGCTTAATTTATTTTGACATTCAATAACTTGACATAGATATGCAAAAGGTTATAACACATGCACACACACAAGTGTTTGTACTGAAAAATACAAAGTTGCTTATAAAAAATACAAACTCACAAAGAGAGATGATGCTTTATATAAAAATTAAGATCTGTCACCTGTTCTTCAGTAGGCCTATATTCTTCAGTATGACTGAAAGGAATAGTTCACCCTAAAGTCATTGTCATTATTCTGTCACCTATGTAGTTTCAAACCCGCCTTCACACACACCATTCCACACACACTGTAAAAAGTGAACATGTGCAGTTGTTGCTTTAAGGAGGTATTTCTACCTGATTTATAAATTCAGAATTTTGTTGTTGTAACCTAATTAAATCAGGTTTATGAAACATAACAACAAGGGAATGCTGTTTTAACATAATTGATGACCCAATATAAAATTTCAAATAAAGTTCAGGAAAGACACACTCTGAAGGACAAAGAAGAAGAGAAGGTTTATTTCAGTCAGGACCACTATCGTCAAATACGACTAACAGTTAGCATATAGTTAGGATTGGCAGTATGGTTCTGTTCTGGGCAAGAACTCCCTGCGCATCCATGAGGCCTCGCATGGATATGATCAGGGAGAGCAGCAATAACCCCCCTTAGGGTAAACAGAAGAGAACCAACATGAATGTATTGCAGATATCATTAATTCATTTTAATGTACAACATAAATCGAGAATTTAGTCTGATTCAAGGGGAATCAGAATGCCAAATCCTGACTGACGACAGGAGGAGCTGGGGAGGTAGGAGGGTAATGAGCTCCTGAGAAACGAGATAGCTGCTGATAATACTGAAGGAGCTTATAATACAGTGATAGGCGTCGTATTACTATAGGTAGACGTAAATCAGCTGAGAGTCACTGATGTGAACTTGACTAGACTAGAACTGGCCAAAACTGACGCTACGCTTGATATTTGGCAGCTCCTTGCTGATCGGCGAATTTTGCTTCAATGAGAAATTGTGATTTGGGGTTATTAGCTACACGTGTTTGTTTGTTTAGTTTGCCTCTTGCTCAGTTTAATTAAATAAAATTAACTAAAGTAAATTTGTGTTTGGAACTATGAGTGACAAAATAATATAATTATTTTATATAAAACTATAAAACTATGGGTAACAAAACAATATAATTCCTTTCAGTCATATACTGTGCAACATTTTCACTTTCAGAATCATCAAATCAGAGGGCTACATAATATATGTGTGTGTACTGTGTATAATTATTTTGTATATATAAATACACACAAATGCATTTTGCATTTAAGAAACATTTGCATGTATATATTGTATATATATATTTATACATCATTTATATTATATTTAAATATAAGTATTTTATATATAAATAACAACATTTTCTTAAATATATACATGCATGCGTGTGTATTTATATATATATATATATATATATATATATATATATATATATATATATATATATATACACTCACCTAAAGGATTATTAGGAACACCATACTAATACTGTGTTTGACCCTCTTTCGCCTTCAGAACTGCCTTAATTCTATGTGGCATTGATTCAACAAGGTGCTGAAAGCATTTCTTTAGAAATGTTGGCCCATATTGATAGGATAGCATCTTGCAGTTGATGGAGATTTGTGGGATGCACATCCAGGGCACAAAGCTCCCGTTCCACCACATCCCAAAGATGCTCTATTGGGTTGAGATCTGGTGACTGTGGGGGTCATTTTAGTACAGTGAACTCATTGTCATGTTGAAGAAACCAATTTGAAATGATTCGAGCTTTGTGACATGGTGCATTATCCTGCTGGAAGTAGCCATCAGAGGATGGGTACATGGTGGTCATAAAGGGATGGACATGGTCAGAAACAATGCTCAGGTAGGCCGTGGCATTTAAATGTTGCCCAATTGGCACTAAGGGGCCTAAAGTGTGCCAAGAAAACATCCCCCACACCATTACACCACCACCACCAGCCTACACAGTGGTAACAAGGCATGATGGATCCATGTTCTCAATCTGTTTACGCCAAATTCTGACTCTACCATCTGAATGTCTCAACAGAAATCGAGACTCATCAGACCAGGCAACATTTTTCCATTCTTCAACTGTCCAATTTTGGTGAGCTCGTGCAAATTGTAGCCTCTTTTTCCTATTTGTAGTGGAGATGAGTGGTACCCGGTGGGGTCTTCTGCTGTTGTAGCCCATCCGCCTCAAGGTTGTGCGTGTTGTGGCTTCACAAATGCTTTGCTGCATACCTCGGTTGTAACGAGTGGTTATTTCAGTCAAAGTTGCTCTTCTATCAGCTTGAATCAGTCGGCCCATTCTCCTCTGACCTCTAGCATCAACAAGGCATTTTCGCCCACAGGACTGCCGCATACTGGATGTTTTTCCCTTTTCACACCATTCTTTGTAAACCCTAGAAATGGTTGTGCGTGAAAAAACCAGTAACTGAGCAGATTGTGAAATACTCAGACCGGCCCGTCTGGCACCAGCAACCATGCCACGCTCAAAATTGCTTAAAGTGTAAGTTGCAGGTTAAATTTTTCACGAAGTAATGCAATGTGTTTATTAAACATAAAGATAAGAACCGCCCACCATTGTTTTTTATACCAAAATGCTGATATAATACGAAAAGTTGGCACTTTTAACAGTGGTTTTAACCGCTCCCGCTCCCTTCCACTCGTCATAAGAGGAACTCACTAGTAGAGTTACCGTACGCTAGCAGCTATATTCGCCTTACATAACTTCAGAAAAGTTGGTTGTATGTTTTATTTGATAAAAAAAATATGGATAAAATAACTCCATTGTAAACATACTCGTGTGTGCTGACTTCAAGGGGACCGTGATCCTGCTTGAAATGAGAATAAGCTATTCACAAAACAAACGGGTTCAGGCACGTCAGATTAGCTGGTCGCAGGTCGAGCTGCTCAATAAACAAGCTACAGTTAGTTCAAAAAGCCGCCGCTAGAGTTCTAACTAGATCAAGAAAATATGATCATATAACACCAATTTTATCATCACTACATTGGTTACCTATAAAGTCCCGTATTAATTACAAGGTATTGCTACTGACTTATAAAGCCCTAAACGGCTTAGCTCCAGTCTATTTAACCGATCTTCTATCGCCTTATAATCCATCGCGCTCTTTAAGGTCACTAAATTCGAGGCTTTTGGTCATACCTAGGATATCCAGATCCACCAAAGGAGGGAGAGCATTTTCACATTTAGCTCCAAAACTCTGGAATAGTCTTCCGGATACTGTTCGTTGCTCAGACTCGCTCTCCCAGTTTAAAACTAATTTAAAGACGCATCTCTTCAGCCAGGCATTCATATAATACTTTTAATCTTACAGTTAAATCCGGTCTCTAGTTCATAAACGCCAGAGGAGAACTGGCCCCCGACTGAGCCTGGGTTCTCCCAAGGTTTTTTTTTCTCCATTAGGTCACCTGATGGAGTTTTTCGGTTCCTTGCCACTGTTGCCTTTGGCTTGCTCAGTTGGGGATATTTGGGGATATTTAATTTAACTAATCAATCAACGATACTATTGATCAGCATTACCAAACATGGACGTTCCACTAGAAACAAACATTGATGTATTGTTTTAATTTATTGCTGTGAAGCTGCTTTGATACAACCTGTGTTGTGAAAAGTGCTATATAAATAAACTTGACTTGACTTGACTTGACTTCCACTAAACTCCAAAACGCGTTCACCTCACGGCAGCACATACTCTCCACTGCTGATTCAACTGGGTGGCATAGCCCACACAAACACAGTGATGGGGAGATCGATCTTTTTCTTTTCTGACAATAAACATCGCTAATTAAATCGTGAGAAATTGATAACACGTGGATTGAGGAAGGGTATGACGTTTGAGGCGTCGATGAGACTAGCGATTGATGCCTGTGCAGTGTGTGCATCTCTAACGTTGCAGCTCTGATTTGGACTGACTTACTGTAAGTAAATAATGTCTTCAGTCGTTGTCCCTCCTTGCTATTCTACACGACGGCAATATTTTGAAAAGACTTGCTTGTTCCGTTATATTATCCGGGTTAAGTTTGCACCAGGCTAGACTAGCTCTAACGTAGCTAACGTTACTCACCAGGACACCTGGCCAACCCTCCACTAATTCACCTCACACCAAGCATTAATAACTCTTTGAGTGCCATGGCTGCCCTCTCTCACGCCTGACCGGTTAAAAATTGTAGGGCTGTGGTCCATAAAGAATTTGATGGTTTCCCACATCCTCAGTCGTTCTCCAAATAGCCATAATACAGTAGGAATCTAGCAGAGTATGGGTTGCGAGTTCCTCTTGTGACGTCATCACCCAGTAACTGAAAAAACACGCTACCTTTGAAGAAACCCCAATAAATGTTATTTTAACGCATTTTAAGACAGGAATAATTAAATATATACATATAGAGCACTTTAATTTACACATTAATTGGCTGTGGTGGTTAACCTGCAACTTACACTTTAAATCACCTTTATTTCCTATTCTGACATTCAGTTTGGAGTTCAGGAGATTGTCTTGACCAGGACCACACCCCTAAATGCATTGAAGCAACTGCCATGTGATTGGTTGATTAGATAATTGCATTAATGAGAAATTGAACAGGTGTTCCTAATAATCTTTTAGGTGAGTGTATGTATATATATATATATATATATATATATATATATATATATATATATATATATATACAGTACACACACATATATTATGCAAACACAAACTTTTATTTTGGATGCTATTAATCGCTATTAATCATTGCACAGCCCTTGCACAGGAATCACTGCAAGCAATCAAGGCCGATTGTATAAAGTTTTAAAAGTATTTTTATTTTCTTTAAAAAAGGTCGTAACTTTAAAAGTCAGTTACATAAAAATGTAGATTAGTCCTTTATTTGAATCTAAAAAGTAAGACATTACCCATTGGCTAACTGCTAGTTGGTCAGATTATAAAGTCAGCATGAAATAAATATTCACCCTATCTGTTTTCTAAATGCACGTCATAGATCTTATTGTGAACAATTCATCCGTTTAATTTTTCAAAAAAAAAAAAAAAAATCTAAATAATAACTCTGGTAATAATAATAATAAAAAATTCTCTCATGGTGACTTATGCAGGACTTCTTCAATCAGCCATTTATCTTAAACCATCCCCTGCAAGCTAGCATTCATCTGCCTCCACTTTTGGGAGTAGTGTGATAGCTCAAAATCGAATCAACAACTGATGCATAAAACCAAGTCCCTGTTTCTTTTTCGATAATCCATTACGCTTACATGTACGTCACAATATAGAGAAAAAATAGAGAAAAAGAAATACAAATACATTTAATGTACAGTTAAAGATATGTGGCTACTTCCATTTTTACTAGTTAAAGTAAAAGTTTTTACATTTTTACTTATCTTTACTAGTCTGTCAGTATTACATCTAGTGTCATTAATTGCAGTATCTACTAAAGTCTGTTGTTAAAATATCACTTTGAGATTACTTAGCTACACATTAGAGGTGCTTGTTGAGCAACACATTAAGTTGTTTCTTTTAGAACAATATAGCCTTTACGTTCATGATGATTTGAATCATTGAAGACATTTGTCTGGTGAGATTTGTACTCTGAGGATTTGAGTTATGGTTAAAGGGACGGTTCATCCAAAACAAACCAAAAAAAAAACAACAAACAAATTTTAAAACAGGTTTTATAACAAATAGGCTATCCTCTTTTGTGTTCCACAGATGTAAGTTATACAGGTTTGAAATGACATGACTGAATGATACAGTATAATATTATTTAGATATTTTTTTGTTTATTTCACCATTAAAAGTGGGGTCAGATTTCATTTTTCTTTTTTAGTTGTTGTTACAGTTGTTATAGTCAGTATGTTCTTGTTTTGGCGAGTGCTCGAAGTGGGCCAGAACGCACCGGTACGCAGCACCGGCACATTTTAAGCTGTAAAAATACAATAAAATATAATAAATAATAAATATAAATATAGTCCTATGTAAAAATGTAGGGCTTATTTTAATTAGCAAAAATTACTATAGATTTATTTTGTTTTTATTGGTAAAGTAAGTGTTAAACTTTTTTCTCTTGCATCCTATTCTTTCGTTATCCAGAATGGCATCAGCTGAAAGGTTTGCTTGAGCGGCGCCCACTACTTTACACGCGTGACTTTGCATTTCCTTCAGACTGGGGCTTATTATTTGCATTCGTTTTCCATCCACTGTAAAGTTTTTGCTGCGTTCACCCCTCATCACACTATAGTTTTCCTTAGCAAAACAGAACGTGAAGACACTTTCCTCTGATGGTCACTGCTTCACAGGGACTTTGGTTTGGAACAACATAAGAGTGAAGAAAATAATGACAGCATTTACATTTTTGAGTGAACTTTATACTCTTTAATGGATCACAGTGACATTCTTTCCACATACATCAGAGACAGAACACATATAACCAAACTGACGTTCTCACTTTTATCACTTGAATTCATATAAACATAAGTAGAAACAGGGCAGCACAGTGACTCAGTGGGTAGCACTCCAGATACTCCAAAAAAAGTTCTTAATACATAAAATAAAAAAAAATAAAAAAAAAGATGTTTTGCACGTTCAGAAAACTTACAGAAATAAAGTTTAAATTACATTTTCAAAATGACTGAATGGAATGTTCTTTTAACGTTTTAACCAAGAAAAAACTTTAATACATAAAAAAAAATGACGTTTTCAATGTTTAAAAAACATTCAGAAATAACGTTTTCATAACCTAATTGGAATGTTAGCAAAACATTCTAAGAACATATTTTTTGTTAGCTGGGAAGCTGCTCTTTGCACTTTAGTGAAGCAAAAAAATAAGTCAGATAATATATATTTCATCCATCAGGCAGCATACACAGCATAAAAAATGCTTGGTTGTTTTAACCCAACTTTGGGTCAAATATGGACAAACCCAGCCGTTGGGTTAAATTTTTACATTACATTTTTAACCCAAAATTTGGGTTTGTCCATATTTGACCCAAAGTTGGGTTAAAAACAACCCAGCATTTTTAGAGTGTATATGTTGTGCAGCTGATGGAAAAATATTTGGCAGGTTTTGTTTTTTGCACGTTTCAGTTAACAGCTGCTAAGGGTTTGGACGAATTTCATTATAGTTTTTGATAACTTGAGAGAAGCGAATGACTTTGATCTCCTCTGGTTTAGATTTTTTGTCATCCCACAGATACTCGGGTGAAAGCAGTTTACTGGGTTTGTTATAAAGGAAGTACTTGTTCAAATGAGACTCCTCCTGCCATGCTGCCTCAATGGATTGAGATGCATCAATGTCCAGCTGCTCCCGGCAGGTTTTAACAAGCTGATATACGTCTTTCACTAAGCCACCGATTACAGCCCCACCATAATAATAATCACCCTCAGCATAAGGAATGAAAGCTTGAGACTCTGGTCGGCGTTCATATGTGAATTGTTCACGAGCTGCAACATAAAACCAAGGATGTATGACACCTACCAGACGACTCAAAGTCTCCACCCCCCAGCGACCATAAAACTTTGAATCCACATCAAGGCTGAAAATATAGTCGGCTTCATTGAAAAGTCGACTCTCAATCAGTTCCTCCAGTCTTGCCATCCTGCTCAAACTGATATCCTGCCATCTGTTAGAACTAGGGACTGTCAACACCGTCAAAGTATGTTCTTCACCCAGTTTCACTGCAGGAACCTGTTCTGGTTGATCAGTGAACACATAATAATGCACACGAAATCCAACAAAGTAATTCTGCTCTGCAGACTCCAGGAAATCTTTAAGAAACTGTGTATACCTGAAAAACAGAGGGAGAGTGACAAAATTGTAAAGTAATAAATTGGCAAAATATTAGAATTTCTTATCCCCTTTTGGCAGTTTATTAAGAAAGACCATACAATGAACTCAAATATACTGTACATTCACCCTGAGATACCTCAGCTTTTAGATCTGAAAGTTAAGGTTATCCATCTATTTTTTTATCCATAAACTTAACCGGAAATGCTGCATAAACTGCTTTCTGGAATACCCCACAACATGGTTCAATTGCAGCTAAACGTTTATTTAATAACGTCTCGGTTACATATGGTAACCCTCGTTCCCTGAGGGAGGGAACGGAGACGTACGTCGTGGTGAACGACGAATAGGAATCTCGCTAGAGAGGCCAATCTACTTCGAGTGAACTAAAACAAGCCAATGCACATTGGCGTGCAATCATTTGCATCAGCTGTGCAGCCTCGCAGCGCGGGTATTTAACGAGCAGCTGGTGTGATTGCACTTCAGTTTTTTGCTGAGGAGCCAAGCCTGAAAAGCTGGTCGCCCCGGCGGGAAGCGGCAGATGTGGCGACGGGACGTACGTCTCCGTTCCCTCCCTCAGGGAACGAGGGTTACCATATGTAACCAAGACGTTCCCTATCGTTCGGTCACTACGACGTACGTCGTGGTGAACGACGAATAGGAATCCCTACCAAAGTGCCACAGCTGCTGCACCCCATCCAGCGCCCTGGGCAAGCCTCTACACCTTCTTGCCTGGAAGGACGATAGGAGAGGGCTTACACCAAGAGTATCCTTCACTGTTGTTCCGTGATAACCCATACAGTGAGATTATTGGATAACACTGGGAAAGCGTGCCCGAACTGAGGGAGGGGAACGCTGCAGGAACCACATTCTTAAGAAGAGTTATGTGGGAATACACATATGGACTAACCCAAGGGTTGTACTGCGTATGAATAATGGGTGACTTAGCCCAAGGGAAAGACACGGGCTTCCGTTTAGGAGCAGCCGTGGAAGATATACACATATGGGATCCCTGTAGGGTCACACATATGGGACCCAGCCTAGACCCGGTTCTCAAGGATTCAGCGGGTAAAGGCCTGGCACCGGACGCTCCGCCACGTCCGGGCCGAGGGTGTTTGGAGGACTCGACAGGTTTTAACTGGAGTAATAAGGGTGCACAGTAGGCTGCAGCAAGCCGACAGAGCTGGTACTCACAGTGCTTCTACCCGTTTAGGGTGAGAACACGGGAGGACACGGGCTCTACACGTAGGCTATAGTATCTAGCGAACGTGTTAGGTGTCGCCCAGCCCGCAGCTCTACAGATATCTGTTAGCGAGGAGCCACGTGCCAGCGCCCAAGAGGATGCAACGCCTCTCGTGGAGTGTGCATGCAACCTGAGAGGGCAGGGCATGCCTTGAGCTTCATAAGCCAAGGCGATGGCATCCACTATCCAGTGGGCCATCCTCTGCTTGGAGACAGCCTTTCCCTTCTGCTGGCCTCCGTAACAGACAAAGAGCTGGTCTGAGGTCCTGACGCTTTGGGTTCTGTCCACGTACATACGCAGAGCGCGAACGGGACAGAGCAAAGCCAGGGCTGGGTCTGCCTCCTCCAGGGGCAGCGCTTGCAGGTTCACTACCTGATCTCTAAAGGGAGTGGTAGGAACCTTGGGCACATAGCCAGGCCGGGGTCTCAGTACAACATGGTTGTCACCCGGCCCGAACTCTAGGCACGATTCGTCGACCGAAAATGCTTGCAGGTCCCCTACCCTCTTGATCGAGGCCAGTGCAATCAGCAGCAAAGTCTTCAAGGAGAGAAGCTTTAAGTCTGCTGACTGCAAAGGCTCAAAGGGAGCATCCTGAAGTGCTCGGAGCACCAGGGAAAGGTCCCAAGAGGGTATGGAGGGGGGACGAGGAGGATTTAATCGTCTCGCCCCCCTAAGGAACCTGACGACCAGGTCGTGCTTTCCAACTGTTTTGCCATCTATGTGGTCATGATATGCTGAAATAGCAGCAGCATGTACTTTAAGGGTGGAGGGAGACAGCCTTCGCTCCAACCCTTGCTGCAAGAAGGAAAGCACTGACCCTATCGAACATCTTCGGGGGTCCTCTCTGCGGGAGGAACACCACTCGACGAACCAGCTCCACTTCAAGGCGTACGCACGTCTCGTAGACGCCGCTAGCGCAGAAGTGATGGTGTTAAGTACCTCTGGGGGTAAGTCACCTAGAACCTCCGCGTCCCGTCCAGGGACCAGACATGGAGTTTCCAGAGGTCCGGACGTGGGTGCCAAAGAGTGCCCCGTCTCTGAGTCAGAAGATCCTTCCTCAGAGGAATGGGCCAGGGAGGGACTGTCACGAGGAGCATGAGTTCCGGGAACCAAGTCCGGGTGGGCCAATAGGGAGCCACCAGAAGGACCTGCTCCTCGTCCTCCCTGACTTTGCACAGGGTCTGTGCAAGTAGGCTCACTGGGGGAAATGCATATTTGCGGAGGCCCCGGGGCCAGCTGTGTGCCAGTGCATCCGTGCCGAGTGTTCCCTCGGTCAGGGAGTAAAACAACCGGCAGTGGGAGGTTTCTGAGGAGGCAAACAGGTCTACCTGAGCCTCTCCGAACTCTCTCCAGATCAGCTGAACCACCTGGGGGTGGAGTCGCCATTCTCCCGGGAGCACAGCTCGTGATAGCTCGTCGGCCACACGGTTGAGCACACCGGGGACATACATGGCTCGAAGCGACCTCAGATGCTTCTGACTCCAAAGGAGGAGATGGCGGGCGAGTTGTGACATGCAACGGGAGCGTAGACCACCTTGACGGTTGATGTACGCAACGGTCGCAGTGTTGTCCGTACGGACCAGCACGTCTCTGCCCTGTAGCGGCCTTTTTAGGCGGCTCAGAGCGAGACGTACTGCTAGCAACTCGAGGCAGTTGATGTGTCAGTGCAGTTGGGGGCCCGTCCACACCCCTGACACTGCATGTCCGTTGTACGTGGCACCCCACCCGGTGGCAGAGGCGTCTGTGAAAACCACAGCATGCCTGGACACCTGTTCCAAGGGGACTCCTGCCCGGAGGAACGAGGGGTCTGACCACGGACTGAAGGTCTGGCGGCACGCCGGTGTGATTGCCACACCCATCTCAGGACTCGGCCGTGAAGCCAGTGCTGAAGCGGTCTCATATGGAGCAGGCCGAGCGGAGTTACCGCTGCTGCCGCTGCCATATGCCCCAGGAGCCTCTGAAAGAATTTCAGTGGGACCGCCGTCCTGCCCTTGAACATGTTCAAGCAGTTCAGCACCGACTGAGCGCGTTGCTCTGTGAGGCGCGCTGGCTGTGCGACCGAATCCAACTCCATACCGAGATAAGAGATCCTCTGCACGGGGGCGAGTTTGCTCTTCTCCCAGTTGACCTGAAGGCCCAGCTGGTTGAGGTGCCTGAGCACGAGGTCCCTGTGTTCGCATAACTGATCTCGAGAGTGTGCTAGTATGAGCCAGTCGTTGAGATAGTTGAGAATGCGAACGCCCTGTTCTCTCATGGGAACAAGGGCCCCCTCCGTGACTTTCGTGAAGACACGGGGAGACAGGGCCAGCCCGAAGGGCAGGACCTTGTACTGATATGCTCGACCCTCGAACGCAAAGCGCAGAAACGGCCTGTGTCGAGGAAGAATCGAGACATGAAAGTACACGTCCTTTCAGCTAAAAAAGTACACACCCTCCCAAAAACAGGTAACAGAACATATGCAAACTAAAATTACAACTAACAAAACAAAAACAAGAAACAGGATCCATCAGATTATTTTTTTTAAAGCCCTTCCCTCGCTAAATTCCCTCCATTTTGTGGACTCGGATGTACACCATTGCCTATGTTGCACAAGTGATGACAGCAATGAGTTTAATTGTGCTGATTTATTATTATTATTATTATTATTTCTTTATGAATTGTTTTATGCACAATTCTATAGGTCTAGGTATGCTTAGGCTGCTGATAATATAATACCCAGAATATCAATAATGATCTGAGATGTCATCGCTCTGCTGCAGAATTTCAACAGCATCAACATTTATGTGATAATATTGGATCTAGAGTATGATTTCGACAATGAGTAGGTTCTCCTGACACATGTTGTCTAACTCCAATAGAATGTCTTTAAATGCCAATCCCAATGCATATTTTTAGTTATCTACAACACTTCAAAATAATTATATTTGAAACTAGACTTCTTAGTAATTCTAAAAATATTACTATGAATTACAGCAACACCTGCCCCTTTGCCTTTCAGACGAGGGTCATGTTTATAACAGTAATCTTGCGGGGTGGACTCATTTAAAGTAATGTAACTGTTTGGTTTTAGCAAGGTTTCTGTCAAACACAGCACATCTAGATTAGAGTCTGTAATCATATCATTAACAATAAGTGCTTTTGAAGTAAGGGATCTAATATTCAGCAACTCAAGCTTTATCATTTGCTCCTTTGTATTATATCTGTTTTTTATTTGTTGAACATCAATTAAACCCCTTAGATGGGTTTGGAAGTTTTAACAACAAGGTATAAACAAGTATAAACAACAAGGAATGATAGTAAATAATGATTCAAATACGAAGCTTACAGACGCAAACCAACGCAACAGCAACAGAAGCAACGAGGCAGACAGGAGCAATCGATCAGGGAACAATCGATCAGGAAGCACGCAATCGATCAGGAAGCAATCGATCAGGGAGCACCCAAAGCAAAATGTGAACTTTGATACCGAACTTTGATAAAAAGTGAACCGTTGTCGGGATAATTCTGGTTCACGTGGCTATGCGGAAGCGATAAAAATTTTAAGGCCAGACAAGTAGTTTGTTGAGGGTTGGCTTGTAGGGAAGGACCACACGCCTGCACACATATATTCAAACGAGCATACCTATAGACTGAACTCGTAATACACATGTGCACGCCATCAGCGTTCTCACAGGATCTCGTTTTTAAAGTTTCCGTAGAGAGAACTTAAAGGGGAACTTGGCAACTATTTCAACTTAATAAATCCGTTTAGAAATCATTTGGATGGTTAAATAACCTTTTCTGGTGAGAATGGTGAATTTCCCCGTACCCCCCAGCGTTCCCCGGCGGAAAATCAACCTTGCAACATGGGGACTAACGTCCCGGTAAGTTGGAAATAGGAAGTCTCGTGAGAAGCGAGAACGAGCGAAAAACACAAACTGCTTTACGGCAATTCAACATAAACACACACGCCATGATTCTGTGTATGATGTATTACCCACCTCGGTAGACATAGCTCCACATGATAAAGTTGGCCGGCTCCCATAATAACAAATGCACATGAGCAGCGGTAGAAAGGGGGATGAGGGTGCCGCAAGTGAGATTTTTTTTACTACAGTGTTGTGAAATATACGGCCCACAGCTGTAGGGGGAGCTCGTTGAGAAAACACACGACAACAAAAGGGAAAATCAGCGAAGAAATGGCTAGAGTTGCCATGTTCCCCTTTAAGAGTTTTCTATTAAAACGGTGTCATGTTAGCGGCCTCTAAGTTAATAACTAATGATTGTTGCGACTGAAGTAAATCAATCAAAATTAAATTTCCGCCGACCCCTTCAGCAGCAGCGACTGGAACGACCGGGGCGAGCGGCTGGCAGCCATGGCCGAGTCCAGTTGAATCTACATCGGCAACAGCTTCTTCCAGAAGCTTCTCGGCCGTTGCTGGACGTGGTTGTCGCCAAACGGCACTATGAAAAACGAACTCGAGGGCCCTCTGTGGCCCTCTGCAGCCACCTCCGCCTCCTCCAAGACGTCTCTGTCATCGGCAAAGCGTTCTGCACAGGTAGCAACCACCGACTGCAGCGTGCCAAACTGACCATCGACTCCAGGGTGGAGAAGCATGCACTGGCAGCCAGCAACCAGGCACAACGGCAGACAGCTATTGACCCAATAATCTTCCGGCACTATGTCGACAGTGCCGACTGGGCTTAGACCGACGAGGACATCACGAGCGACTGGGACCAGTTCACAGAGCGGCTGCGAAAGGCACGCAACATTGCTCCAAAGCCATGCACAAAAGACCAGACCAGCAGAATATCGGACAACACCGAAGCCCACCTGCTGAAAAGGCGGCAAATGAGAATGCACTGACCATGTGGAATACGGTCTGCTGTACAAGCTGGTCATGGCTTTGCTCAAAACCGACCTGGAGCAGTACAAGTGCAGCCCGCCTGCAAGCGGCGGCCAAGCAGAAGAGGAGAAGAAGTGCAGCCGGCTGATGCAGCTGAAGCGCGGTCAGGTGCCGGCGCTAAAGACACCAGACGGACGGACAAGAAGAACCCGGCTGGGCATGCAGCCATTTCTACACAGACCGGTTTGCCAGCAAGACACCAGTCGACCCGCCCAAAATGCAGCACGATGCCATACCAGCCATCCCGTCAGTGTTGACCAGTGAGGTCAGGCACGCGATCCAGAACATCCAGAAAGACCGGGCGCCAGGGCTGGACGGAATTGAGGCCGCACTGCTCAAGGAGGGCAGACCGACGCTCTGGGCAGCATTGACCAGCCATTTCAGCCACTACATGGCGCAGAGACAAACACCGGATCAATGGAAGACAGCCAAGACAGTGCTGCTGTACAAGAAGGGTGACCGCGAACAGCTGAGCAATTATCGGCTCATCTGGCTCCTGCCGACCACGTACAAGGTCTTCACCAAGGTGCTGTACAACCGACTAGCCAGGCAGTTGAACGAACAACAGCCACCCGAACAGGCCGGCTTCCGGTCTGGCTACAGCACGATGGACCACATCCATGTGCTGAACCAACTGCTCGAACGCTGCCGGGAGTACAAGATGCCCTTGGTGCTGGCCTTCATAGACTACGAGAAGGCCTTCGACAACGTGGAGATCAATGCCGTACTGCTCGCTCTCCAACAACAAGGCGTCACCGACGAATACATGGCCCTTTACAGGAGCTGAACAGCGGATACGCCCTTCGCCGACGACATTGTCCTAATCGGCGAGTCAGTGCAGCTGCGACTCGACCAGCTCGACCATGAACCAAGACAAAGTGGATGCACAACCCCCAGGCCGCCAACAACAACATCCTTATCGGCCAGAAGGAGATCGAGCAGGTCGACCGCTACGTCTACCATGGCCAGGAGCTGACTGCTGGGCACAAGAACAACCGCGAGCTGGCATGCCGACGGAGGGCCGCCTGGGCCAGCTATGCGTCCATAGCAGAGGTGGTCACCAACACGGTCAACAATTAATATCATTAATTCATCTTTGTCTCTAGGATACGTACCAAAAACCTTTAAGCTGGCTATGATTAAACCGCTTGTTAAAAAACGGCAACTTGATCCTACAGAATTAGTCAATTACAGGCCGATCTCGAATCTACCTTATCTGTCAAAGATATTAGAAAAAGCAGTGTCTTCACAACTGTGTTCCTTTCTTGAAAGAAATGATATCTGCGAGGATTTCCAGTCCGAATTTAGACCGTACCATAGTACCGAGACAGCTCTCATTAGAGTCACAAATGATTTGCTCTTATCATCCGATCGTGGTTGTGTCTCTCTATTAGTTTTACTCGATCTTAGTGCTGCATTTGACACTATCGACCACAACATTCTTTTAAATAGACTCGAAAATTATGTTGGCATTAGTGGAATTGCACTAGCATGGTTTAAATCATACTTATCTGACCGTTATCAGTTTGTAGCAGTAAATGAAGAGATGTCTCATCGATCACAAGTTCAGTATGGCGTACCACAAGGCTCAGTACTAGGACCGCTGCTGTTCACTCTGTACATGCTACCATTAGGAGATATCATTAGGAAACATGGAATTAGCTTTCATTGTTATGTCGACGATACTCAGCTGTATATTTTTTCAAAACCAAACGAAACCTACCAATTCACAAAATTAACGGAATGCAAAGCTGATATAAAAAATTGGATGACTCGTAATTTTCTACTTCTAAATTCTGAAAAAACAGAGATTCTAATTATTGGACAAAAAACCTCACGTAATAACCTAGAATACTGTCTAACACTTGATGGCTGCTCTGTTAAGTCTTCGTCGTCGGTTAGGAACCTGGGTGTGCTCTTTGATACCAATCTTTCATTTGAAAGTCATGTGTCTAGTATCTGTAAAACTGCATTTTTCCATCTTAAAAATATATCTAAATTACGCCATATGCTCTCAGTGACAAATGTGGAACAGTTAGTTCATGCGTTCATGACCTCAAGGCTAGATTATTGTAATGCTCTACTGGGTGGTTGTCCTGCACGCTTAATAAACAAACTACAGCTAGTTCAAAACGCAGCAGCTCGAGTTCTTACCAGAACCAGGAAGTATGACCATATTAGCCCGGTTCTGTCAAAACTGCACTGGCTCCCTATTAAACATTGCATCAATTTTAAAATATTGCTAATCACTTACAAAGCACTAAATGGTTTAGCTCCGCAGTACTTGAGCGAGCTCTTAACGCATTATAGTCATTCACGTCTATTGCGATCTCAAAATTCCGGCCAGTTGATAATACCTAGAATATCAAAATCGACTGCTGGCGGTAGATCCTTCTCCTATTTAGCACCAAAACTTTGGAACAGTCTTCCTACCATTGTCCGGGAAGCAGACACACTCTGTCAGTTCAAAGCTAGACTAAAGACACATCTCTTTGACCTAGCATTCACATAATATATTATAGACTTCTATAATTCAGTGTTAGGCTGCATAGATTAGGTCAGCTGGAACCGGGAACACTTCCCATAAATCCTGATGTACTCGTTACATCATAAGAAGAATGGCATCTACGCTAATTTTAGTGTCTTTTGTTTATCCCGAGGTTTTCCCGCAGCCTGCCGGATCCAGGCCGTATCCAGATCTGATGAAGGACCTGCGCCTGGACCCGATGACAACGCAGTGCTGAAGTGGCAACTAGTCTCTCCCTATGGAGGATCCCTTTACCACTCAACAGATAAAGCGTCGTCGGGAAACTCAATTCGCGTATCTACCCCGAATTGATAAAATAAAATAAAATTCTGTATCAAAAATTATAAGGAAACACCAGTACTTTGTTTAGGCTTGGTTTGTAGGGAATTCCAAACCTGCACACATATATTCAAACGCACATAACTATAGAACCAATTCTTAATGCGCATGTGAACACCATCAGCGTTTCTCACAGGTTCGCGTTTAAATTCTGTGTAGAGAGAATGGTGTCGTCTTAGCGGCCCCTAATTTAATAACAAATGATTGTTGCGACGGAAGTGAATCAATCAAAACTAACTTTAGCTGGAAAATAACTTTATTAAAGAACCGCTATAAAGCCAAAACAATCTCTGTTACCTTAAATTATACGTTTATCTCTGTAAAGCTGCTTTGAAACAATCTACATTGTTAAAAGCGCTATATAAATGAAGATGACTTGACTTGACTTGAGTTCGGATGGGTGATGGATGCGGCTGTGACTGAATGGCTGCCACTCGACATCAAAAGACAGTTCGGCCGCCCTGCACCCCGATGGCGGGACTCGCACAGACAAAACATCGGCAGAGACTGGATAGCT
The DNA here is from genome assembly GCA_022829025.1 of Squalius cephalus. Lineage (NCBI taxonomy): Eukaryota > Metazoa > Chordata > Actinopteri > Cypriniformes > Leuciscidae > Squalius > Squalius cephalus. The sequence goes on along the minus strand of CM040793.1, from coordinate 57,051,616 downwards.
CTAGCCAGGGACCGAAACGCCTGGTGAAGTTGTTGTGGCCAGCGTCGAAAGACCGAAATACAGGCCGATTGAAGATTGAATTGAAAAAATGTGGTATTTAACGTAAGCATCAGCATTGCTGAAAGGGCATTCTGGTTTATTTAATATTGTTTAAATTTAAAGTCCACATGAAATCAAAATTGACCATATTTACTTTGTTTGCCTAAATTGATCGTTTTGTGGTGAACAATTCATCCATGCAAGTCAATCCACACAAAAAAAATTTTTGGCTTCGTAATCTTTAATCAAAATCTGAAAATGCCCCTCCCCTCTGCATTGGAGGACCTTCTCTGATGACGTAGGTTTGAGGAATTGGTTTGGGCAACGCTTAACCACTCCCCTCAAACCTTTAGTCTGTTATGAGCAGAGATGGAGAGGAGGAGCACTAGAGTAAAACCCTGCCCTCTGTTCAATATTCCGTTTCACTGGGAAATGTGTCGCAACACTGGAGAAAAGTCGTTTGCAACTTCCGGTTCATGCGGACTTTAAGTCAATGAAGATCAGAGATAGGAGAGATATATACTTACTTTCCTATCTCTGATCTTCATTGACTTAAATGAAGATCAGAGATAGGAGAGATAGATACTTACTTTCCAAGAGCGAAGACTGTAGTTGCTACGGTGATGTTTTGTTGTTTGTAGATTGAATCAATCAATGTTGGATCAAAAGTTCCTTCCCGTACAACTGGGGCCAACCATGGTGCCAAGGGAAAAATTTTGCCATCTGGCCTGTTTTTTAAAAGAGGAAATTCACATATATATATGCATCAAATCCAAATCCAAATACATAGTAGTATGTATAAAAAATGTTCTTACCCCAGTACACTGGGCTGGTTGTAAGAAAGCCTGTAAAAAAAAAAAAAAAATATTTAAATTCATTTGGGAACAGTTGTGATGTCTACACGCAAAACTTGTCATTCAACATTTTGTAACGTCTGTTGTAGATGATGTGTCTCAAGGCCTCATTATGCTTCTGCGTCAAATCCACGCTGTAGCTACGGCGTCGTGGCCGTTTTATGGTTCTGCGTCGGGTTGCGTAGCATCGCGGTGCATTTCACCACCAGAACGCTAGGGGGGTGTGTGGTTCGCAAATCTATTTGCTAGTTTGTTTTGGTTCCGTGCGCCGGTTCCGCTTTTTCATTTCCGACAATGGTGAGCGAAAGAGAGAGAGTGTTGTTGCAGCTGGAGCTAATCGACGTTGAACAACATATGATTTTATTGCAAATGTTTAATCGCAGAAGAAATAGACGACATCAGCGAAGGTGGTCTGTACGACCAGTGCACGAAGACAGGGAAAGAATTGGCGGGAGGGGGAAACCGGAAAAGCTACACTCCGGAAATTATATATAATCTGACCAATCACAGCTCTTGCGGTCTGCGTCGCCTCGACGCGTAGTTACAATTTTTTGGAGGTGCACATCGAGCTACGGCAGAGGGGTCGGAGATGGGTTCACGGCGACGCAGAGGGGTCTGCGGGGGTACGCCGTCGATTCGATGCAGAAGCGTAAAACAGGCTTTACAGTGGGCTGATCTAAAGCTCTTAATTGACTTTATTATTGTTAAAACTCTGCAGGACATTACACCAAAACCAGTTACCTATCAAATAAAAGATCTAACAATAACTTTCAATGCTCTTTACAGTCTTGCCCTTTAATACCTCAGCACCTTCCCACACACTTTAGTCTTTTGTAGCCACTCTTTCTGAATAGAATACTATACAATACCATTACATTTATAACATTAGCACAAAATTAAAATAAAAGTCAATTGCAAACCATAATTTTGGTAAAGTAAAAACAGAATTTAGGAAAAATTAAAAGAGATTCCCTTTCTTTTCCTTTGTCAATTTACAAAGTGTTAAGACAATCTAGATCAGTGACTTCCTCAAATCCTAACAGTTTTTTGCAGTTTGAAAACTGTTTTTAACGGAAGCCGCCATATAAACATAACTTCTGCAAAACAAAAGCTCAGTTACTGCCATTACATAAAATACAGAAATGTGTGATTTGAGTGGATTGCTTTCCCTGAGCTCTGAATAAATTCCTGTTTCCAACACACAAGTGTAACCCACCAGCTTATATGAATATACATATAATATAAACACTGAAATTCATAATATTGCAAAAAACAGAGATAATAAATATGATGTTTCATAATGCATGTATGAATAAGTTCAAATGTGTTACATTTAAGCAAGAGTTCATAGAAACACAAACATCTAAATGCCGTTGTCATGACGCTTTCCCTTTAAGAAATCCGCAAGTGATCTCATGAGAATACGTGTGTAAGTAGAAAGTGTAGTTCCCTTTCGTGAATGGTTCACTAGTATTGCGTAGCTATACACTATAGGAAAACTTATTTTCTCGAGAATATTGAAGCCTTTATTTTAAAACGCAATGCAGCTGCACAGCAAGCACAGTGCAGGCTGTCTAAGCATGCTGATTGGCTGGGCTGCGGCAACTGCACGAACCTATGGCGAAGCAGCGAGGACGAGCAAACCTATCAGGACGCTTCCCACCTCGCGCGGGCGTGGCAGCTGACTATAAGCGGCCCATTTCGCCATTGGAATCAGATCTAATTTCCTTCAGCGAACGACGCATCTCTTCGCTGACTTCTCTGGACAAGAAGCCTCTGTCGCAGTTGAACAGCCCGGCAGCGGAACACAGCGACCTGCAGCAGCAGCTCAGCGACCAGCGGCCTCCTGCTCAGCTTCCTGAAGCTTCTCAGCGTCCTCACCCGGCCTGCTAGAAGCCGCCTCGATGAGTGGTTCCTGTCGGGGCGCCAACAGGCCCCTCGCCAGCGGCCAGCTCCATTTTTCCCCGAGCTCCACCAGCAGCTCACAAAGCTCACAGGCCTCAGGTCACTCAGCCCTGCCCAGAAACTGAAACCAGCCAGCGCTTTAAACCAGCCAACCACTTCCCCTTTCCAAAGCACCAGGGTCCCCGGCCTAAACTTACGCTGGACCCGTAGCCTCGGAAGCCGTCCTAATCCAGCAGAAAGAAAGAGAAGGGGGCCCGGTCTCGCTGTGCCCGGACCACTCCTGAAAATAGCTTGCCTATCCCTTACGGCACCCTAGAGTGGAGCGTGGTAATGGGGACTCCACCTTCGCGGACGAAGGTGAGTCTCGATCTCAATACCGCGATAGTCATGTTCCCGCAATGAGAACATGAACTATCCACAAAAGCTGCTTCAGCATGCTGTAATCCCAAACACGTGATGCAACTAATGTGACCGTCAGAGGGGGACAGGGAACGATCGCATCCAGAAACGCACGGGTAGAATGATATCTTGAAAAAGACGCAAACGCACCCGTGTTGCTCTTTCAGGAAATGGAAAACTCCCCAGTGCCGTAGCACACTGGGGAATGATCGCGGCAACACTGACAGGGATGGTGCAGCCTGTAACAGTGAAGCACTCCCTCTCTTCGCCCTCAACCGGCCATCAGACAAACACAGAAATGTGATGCTGTTAAAACAGCAGTTGAGAGCTCAGAAAGTTTGCGACCACCGCTGCTCTCGCGCTGTAGAACCACCAGCACCGGTAGAGACTTCCTGAAGAAGCACCGACACACTCGCTCGTTGTAATATAACAACACTCTTCAGAGACATCGACATGAAGACCGATCGGCTCCGAAGCGAAAGACAACTGGTGCGTGCATCCACTTCCGTATTTATACCCGCGCCTCGGGGCAGAGTGTGAGATGCAAATCTCAAACGCCAATGTGCATTGGCTCGTTTTAACAGTACTCGAAGATGACAGGCTCCCTAAGCGTGATACCAATCAGTCGACACGTCGACGTACTGAAAGGGAACAGAGAAAGTCATTCACTGCTCTTAACTAAATAACTTTTGTAGCTTTAATAAGGATTCATTTATATTTACTTTATAAATTATGCAATGCAGAATGTTTGACCGCTTTATTCAATTTCTGTATATTTCCTACCTGTTGGTGGTACGGGGGGTCATATTTAAGACATCAGTAGCTGTATTAGTATTAGTGGTACTGGCTTTCATTCATAAAAAAGATGTCATTAAACAAGTATTTAAAATATACTGTCTTTATTTAGTCATTTTATGTTGTTTCTACATTAATCTAGAGATTAAATGTGAAATTATTAAATGATAAAATATAAGTCCAAACAAACGCTGACACGTGACAATAATACTGTAAGACAATTACAAAGCATTATTTTTTCTAGGAAATTTATATGAGAATTTTGAGTGAGGAAACCGACAGAAAGTGGCCACTCATTCAGTTTTCGAGATGCTAGGCCACACTTGAAGATTTCGAGACACTGTGTCCACAGAGGAAAAGTTTCCCATGGCTGAATGACGACGTTAGAACTTCAATTTGATCCATTTTTTTGTAGAGAAGACATATTTGTAATACCTCTAGTTAGTCCCGGTTTCCAGAAAATGTCCAAACAATAAGCTGCAATTGGACACAATCCTACCTGCAGTCTATTGAATGTGGCTTTAGACAGTTTGTTTGGTAGACATGTTATATAAAGTTCCTGTCATGATAAAAACTATTTTAGTCTTAAAAGTATTTGAGTCTGTAGCACCAAGTTTCATCCCAAAATTCCACTGTCCGCAAAGCCACTATTTTGTACAATGGAATAAATGCTATGTGGGATCTCCATTTCTCAGCTCTGGAAGGCTCTAGAGACATGAGTGCAAGATTGGAGGCTCTAGAGCCTTCCAGAGCTGAGATATGGAGATCCCATGTAGCATTTATTCCATTGTACAAAATAGTGGCTTCGTGGACAGTGGAATTTTGGGATGAAACTTAGTGCTACGGACTCAGGGGAGCCCACGAGGGTGATCGCAAAAGGCCCGAATGACCATTAAATAAGAGGCATCTGTCATCCCAATTCACCCTATGACCCCTCCGAGTCATTATGCGTCCAATGGCAGCTTATTTGTATTGCTGTTTGTCCACGAACCTCCTATATGTACTTCTTATATTATTCAACATTTTATTGTAATCTACTGTTTCTTTTAGATTCTTGACACAAGGATTGCACAGCTCTGTAAAGCACATGGTGGAACTGCTTTACAGGTGCACACATTCTCTGGTGGCGATCCTTCATTAACAAGAAACATGTGGATGACAGTCACATTTCTTGTCTGAAGGTAAATGAAAATCTATAAAATAAATCTCAGGAGCAGGGGACACATTTGCAGCACCAATTATTTACTTAAAATATTTTAAAGGACCTTGATGAGAATGACATGGTCCTTATTCCAAGAATTGTTGGTGGACAGAGCCCTGGAAAGGGAAACCACTTCATTTTGTGGGTCTGTGTGAAAAAAAAAAAATGAATAAATTTTTTGCTCAACAGTTGTTACTCTTTGTGGTTAAAGCGGTATCTGTTTGTTTTGTAAAGGTCTTGGATGGTTTGATGAATCATATTCGAGTGTATGACCCCACTGGCAACTACAAGTCAATTTCTGAGATGGACCTGGCTATACTATGGTATTTTGTGCATTGTAAATGACAAAATTGTTATCTTTATTTACTAATGTACATTTCTTAATTTCTTTTTTCTTTTGTACAAAAGCAATGCATTCTGAAATACTTGGGACTTGGGAAAAAGGATTGTTGAGTACCCAGAACAGTGGAAGCTGGCTGACTCTAACAACTGTGGGGTTTTGGTTTGTAGCTACAGTAAGTTAAATAAATGCTTTTTATTTTATATTTTTTGTGTATTACATAATTTAAGCAAAAGAAGGACAAAAAGCTTGAACATATCGACCTTTTAATGTGTGAAATGATTCCTGAGGTATGCATTTTATGGGATAATTTTGGTACAAATATATACTACACATTTTTATATCACAAAAAAAAAAAAAATTCATCATTTACTCACCCTGGTATTATATGATAATATGTTGGGAGAAATTGTTGGCTGATTTTTATATTTTTTGGTGAACTAACTCGTTAAGTAATTACTTTTTTAAATCTTTTGTTGTTCAGATCAGCCTTATAATACTGAGCTAATATTTAATTCTGAGCTATTTAATTCTTTATAAAAGTTAAGGCTCAGCCACGCCTTCCTAAAGCGCTTCGTTCAAACGCCTCCACAAATCTACATCATTATGTGGGGCAGAGTTTCATAACACCGCCCAAATGTATACGCAAAGAAAGAAGGCGTAACTTTTAAAACCGTAAATAAAACCTTACCAATCTGATACGATCTGGTCCAGGCGCGCTGGCAAAGTTGATCGATCAGCTTGGTCATCTGCATTTTCCGGTTCAGATTCGTGCTCGAGTTGATAAGGTAGTTCTGACATTATCACCTATCATTATTGCTTTGGGAGCTGTTGTTCCAAACATTTCCGTCATACGCTTAAGGTTTTTGGGCCAATCACAATGCACTGGATAGCTGGCCAATCAGAGCACACCGAGCTTTTTACACGTTTCAGAAAGGCTAGGCATAGAGGAGCAACAATAATGTACAGCATGTGTAAAATAATGACTTTTTTGGACCTAAAACCGCGTAAACACATTACATTAATCCAAATACACAAAATAATGTTATTTTTAGAACCATCATATGACCCCTTTAATCTGGTCTGTCGTCATGTGGTTCGGCCGAAACATGATGGTCACGGATCTGTCAGAGATCACTTAAGGCTGATTTATACTTCTGCATCGGACCTACGCCAGAGCCTCTACGCTGTAGGCAACACATTGGTTTTAATTTATACTTCTACGTCGTTGTCCGCGTTAAAGCGCAATTACACATGCAGAGGGAGCATGTGAAACCTGAGGGAACGGTTCTAGCAGACCAATTACAGCACTTGCGTCCACGTAGAATTGGTGCGTTTTTACATTTTTAGAGAGATGCACTTCAGGGTACGCCAAAGGGTATGCGCACAACACAGCCTACGACGTAGCTACGGCGGGAGTTTGACGCAGAAGTATAAATTGGGCTTAAATGTACATCTGTTTTACAAAATGTGCCTTGTCTTAATTTAATTCATGAACATATCCTACATAAACTTTTAATGTAATGCATTTATGTGTTTCTTATTAGTCTGCAGCCGAAACGTATTATTATCATAAGTAATTCTATAATTAATTTTAAATCTGTAAAAAAAAAACACTAATACTAATACTACATATAACATTTTTATACAGTAAGACAATTGTGATTGTGATTTTTTTTTTTATTCATTGCCACCAAAATGGGGCCATTCAAAGCCTTTATAAAGTCTCCTAATGGCTGACACAACACGTGCAGGTAAGGGTCCAATACAAGCTTTGCTATTGCCTGATACATGATAATAATCTACAATATTATGTTTATGTATTATCTGAGCATAGTATTATATATATATAGTCAGCTAACATGTATATATCTAAGCTAACATTCTCTTTATACCACAACTGTCATGGTTTAGAAGGAGAGAACCCAATCGCAGACCATTTGCAGACATTTCAAGGGTTTATTACTACACAAAACAGAAAACAAAACCCACGAGGGGGCAAAACAGGACTGAGGGTAGAACACTTAGGCTAAGACAAGACTATAAACAAAGACTAAATACTGACTAGACAGGAAACCAACTCACAATTCTTCATATAAACAGGAATCAGACAAAGTACTCACAAGACTGTATAACATGCAATGTTACACACACTATGTTTGACAATGAACCGACACAGGACAGAAAACAAGAGGGATTAAATAGGGAAGCTAATGAAGAGGCAACAGGTAAAACTAATACGGTAATGATTACAAAATGAGGATAACAAGGGGGCGGGGTTACATGACGAGACAACGCAAGCACATGGCCAAACAAATGGCCATGTGCTGCACATGAAACATGGGCCTGTCATGATTCTGCCGCAAGACAAGAGAAAATCAAGAACAAGGTGGCAGAATCATGACAGAACCCCTCCCTTAAGGAGCGGCTACCAGACGCTCCCTAAGGGAAACTAAACACGAGACATAACAGACTGTGACAAGGACACAAACCAACAAAACATGACGAATAACACTAATGGAAAACATGAAAAAACAATCACAGGGTTAGGGTGTAAAATCAAAAACAATAAACAAGGCAGAGGAGGTGGGGGAAACACAAAGTCCTTGGGGGTCAGTCCAGGGTGGATGGGAGGACTGGGGGGAAACACAAAGTCCTTAGGGGGCAGTCCAGGGTGGATGGGAGGACTGGGGGTCTTGGGCCTCCGTGACGAGGACTGAGGACAGGGAATCCGGGGGGACTTGACTGGAGACGCATGAGGGGATGACCTGGGGGAAACGGTAGGCAGCTTGACAGGGGAGACAGGAGGCGACACAACAGGAGATAAGACAGGGGATACTGCGGGTGACGGTGGAACAGAAACAAAAACAGAGCTCCCCGAAGACGGCTCAGTATTAACGCTCCCCATCACAGAATCGGGGAGATCGTCGTCAGCAGCTGACTGGGGTACGGTGCTCACGGCAGCTGACTGGGGTACGGCGCTCACGGCAGCTGACTGGGGTACGGCGCTCACGGCAGCTGACTGGGGTACGGCGCTCACGGCAGCTGAATGGGGTACGGCGCTCACGGCAGCTGACTGGGGTACGGCGCTCACGGCAGCTGACTGGGGTACGGCGCTCTTAGACTCAGGACAAGACATGACGGGGACTTCAAGAATTTGGACCAGACGTTTCAAGTACTCAGACATTGTCTCGGCAGCGACGAGGACAGGCATCTTTTGAGAAGCAGAAACCGACCGTAAGACATCTTCAGCAGCTGAATCGGCCGCTGCTCTCTCTGCAGCACTCACGACTGCGGGCTCTGGAACAGCGCTTGCAGTAGCGGGCTCTGGAACAGCGCTTGCAGTAGCGGGCTCTGGAACAGCGCTTGCAGTAGCGGGCTCTGGAACAGCCTGAGATGAAGAACGAGGGGCTCCCTTTCTCCTCTTCTTTCTCCTTGGCCGCGGAGCAGATGCCATGGACGGACTGGTGACAGGAGAGGGAGGTGAAGCAGGAACCGTTACAGGAACTGGGGAGCCCAGCGCAGGCGAGGAGGACTCCGGGCAGGAAGACTCCGATGCTGACTCCCACGACGGGTGCCTTCCACGCTTACCATGAAGATTTATGGACGTGGAAGGTGTCTCAGGAGTCGCGGCAGGACTGGGTTGGTCCCCAAGTGTAGCGACGGCTAGCAAACGACCCTCAGGGATCACAGGAAGCTTGGCAGAAGGTGGAGAGGACAACCACCATTGTTCCCGGAGCTCCGACTGCCACTTGAGAAGAGACACACTGTCTGCTGGGTTCAATGGTGGTCGGTTCATTCTGTCATGGTTTAGAAGGAGAGAACCCAATCGCAGACCATTTGCAGACATTTCAAGGGTTTGTTACTACACAAAACAGAAAACAAAACCCACGAGGGGGCAAAACAGGACTGAGGGTAGAACACTTAGGCTAAGACAAGACTATAAACAAAGACTAAATACTGACTAGACAGGAAACCAACTCACAATTCTTCATATAAACAGGAATCAGACAAAGTACTCACAAGACTGTATAACATGCAATGTTACACACACTATGTTTGACAATGAACCGACACAGGACAGAAAACAAGAGGGATTAAATAGGGAAGCTAATGAAGAGGCAACAGGTAAAACTAATACGGTAATGATTACAAAACGAGGATAACAAGGGGGCGGGGTTACATGACGAGACAACGCAAGCACATGGCCAAACAAATGGCCATGTGCTGCACATGAAACATGGGCCTGTCATGATTCTGCCGCAAGACAAGAGAAAATCAAGAACAAGGTGGCAGAATCATGACAACAACTCAATTAGTCTCCTGTGACCGTTGTTCTGTCTAATCCTGGCCTGTCCCTGCTCTCTGGGTTGTATAGCTGCCTCATAATTATATGGCAGAGGTCCGTCAGACGAGTAAACATTTGCAATTTCCTCAGCGTCGGAACTATCATTGCGATCCATTGCTTTCATTGTTTAAATTGGCCGCACTCCCTCCTGTTACGTCACTTCCGATTTTGGCGATTCTTCCTACATTATTTTTCTATACATTGAGTCACTGGGTACTTCTAGAAGCACATTTGTGAGGTTGGGCACTGATGTTAGACGAGAAGGCCTGGCTCGCAGTCTCCGCTCTAATTCATCCCAAATGTGCTCAATGCAGTCAGGCAAGTACCGTTCTCCTGGCAACCGTCAAACCCAGACTCGTCCATCGGATTGCCAGACAGAGAAGCATGATTCGTCACTCCAGAGAACACGTCTCCAATGCTCTAGAGTCCAGTGGCGGCATGCTTTACACCACTGCATCCAACGCTTTGCATTGCACTTGGTGATGCAGCTGCTCTGCCATGGAAACCCATTCCGTGAAGCTCTCTACGCACTGTTCTTGAGCTAATCTGAAGGCCACATGAAGTTTGGAGGTCTGTACCTATTGACTCTGCAGAAAGTTGGTGACTTCTGTGTGCCTCAGCATGCACTGACCATGCACTGTGATTTTACTTGGCCTACCACTTCATGGCTTAGTTGCTGTTGTTCCCAATTGCTTCCACTTTGTCATAATACCACTAACAGTTGAACGTGGAATATTTAGTAGTGAGGAAATTTCACGAATGGACTTATTGCAAAGGTGGCAACCTATCACTGTACCACGCTTTAATTCACTGAGCTCCTGAGAGCGACTCATTCTTTCACAAATGTTTGTAGAAGCAGTCTGCATGCCTAGGTGCTTGATTTTATACACCTGAGGCCATAGAAGTGATTGGAACACCTGAATTCAATGATTTGGAGGGGTGTCCCAATACTTTTGGCTATATAGTGTATCTTTATGCTATGAAAGATTCGTAAATAGTTAACGTTTTGTAGCTGTAAAAACGTAATAATGCTACGTATGTTGCAGATACGTCCATATTATAAATTTCAGCATCTATCCAAACGTACAAAAAAGTAAGTTTTATGTCTTTGAAAATTACGGATTATTACCTACGTTTTAACAATGAAACCAGGCTGGTAGTGCACGTGCATAACACGCATCATTTGTAAAGTAACGGTCGAAGAGGAGAAGAGGCAGACAGATTGAGTGTAACTTGTAAAAGTGTATTTAAAATCTTTAAAGAGGAAGAAATAATAATACTTGATGTGATTGTGTTTGCTTTGCCTTTTTTTTTTTTTTTTTTTTTTTTTCACTGGCCCAACTACTATTTTTATGTTTGGTGTGTTACACTAAAGTGTTTCTTCATTCAACATCTGGTCTCCAGCGTAAGTTTTATATCTTTCTACCCCACTCCATTAGAAGCTAGAACTGGTCCAGTAGCGTAAGTGTTGTGTTGGAGGATGCTGGTGCTACACAAGTCACAATAAATTAGAGCAAAACTGTTGAAGGTACTTACCCATGTGGTGATTGCAACTGATAATTTTCCTGGTGCTCTTTTTCTTGTCTAAGAAATAGGAGATACAGCAGTGAATGTTTGTGTTCTGTAATATAACTTTTGTTGTGTTTGTGTGTTTTTATTAGCATGTGGATGCATGTGCAGGCTTACTGCACAGTATACATCATTAGCAATAGCAATAATGCATACATTTTCCAGGTAGAAGAACATGTGTGATGGAGCTACTAACACATTACAACTAACATGTAACCTACCTTAATAACTGTGGGGAGTGGTAAAACTCTAATGGTCCAAATAACCAGTGTTGGACAGTAGCGTCTCTACAAGTGACGCTACTAGTTTAACTACATTTCTCAGTGAGGTACGCATATATATATATATACATACATATAAACACATATATATGCTCGTGATGTTTTCAGCCTATATGGACATGAATGCATGAACTTCATCTACACAGCTGCTTTGAGAGTCACTTCAGGAGCATTTTAGCTTGATTTGAGAAAAACTATTGTCATATCATAAAAACACAGAGAGACTCAAAGGTCTACACGGCAACCCGTAAAAATAAAAGTTTAGTTTAACCTTTGAAGAAAGCTTTGCTTAAATCATTACATTTTAAACCATTGGTTTTTACAATTAAATTAAACCATTTAAATGAAATCAAGAAAAAAGAAAAAGAAAACAGAATTTGGTTAAAAAAACATATTTCATAGTGCCCTAAAAATGTAATTTATTTTTAAAAAATTAATAAATTATTGTTAAATTGTATAAGTTTCATGATTTCAATTAATTAGACATGCTTTTTGATTTCTAAAATGTAATCTAACCATTAAAATGGGAGTTCAAAAAAAAGAAAAGAAAAGAAAAAACAGAATACAGAAAAATTAAAACGGAAAAAAATAAAACTGATTTCATAGCCCCTACAACCAGCTTTTTGGTGCATTACCACCACCTTCTGCTCCGGACGGTGACATCACGTACCAATCTCAATCCTTGGGCTGACATGTGAGAAATTTACTTAATGGAAAGATGCACACACTCTCGACACCTGGTTTTGTTATAGTTTATAGTTTGTTTGTTATATAGTTATATGGTTTTATATAGTTATGTTTTTTTGTTGTTGTTGTTGTTTGTTGCCAAATTGGTTTGGAACAGTTGTTGAATAAAAAATTGGACTGAGAAATTATGCCTGCCTATCTGTTTGAGTGACAGTTTTATTTATCACTGAGATAGCGTTGACTTGGAATGAAGTTGGCTCAATATAAAAATGAAATTTAAAAAAATAGCTTAGATGTAGTAAACTACTTTTGCCATAATGCTGTAGCTTGCTACATTTCCCAGGGTGGTAGCTTCAGAAGCTACATTTAATGTAGGCTAACTGCTAGCTTAGCTCACTACATATTTCGAGTATCTTGCCCAACACTGCAAATAACATAATCAAACAATATTTAAGATATACACATGTGCGTGTACATGTGTATTTGTATGTTTAGAGAGTTTTACTTTTTCGTTCTAATATAATATACTATATAACAATATATACAATTAAAACTGCTACTTAGCTATATTTGTTTATATTAATTGTTTTAGCATTAAAAATATATATATATATTACAAATAAACTAAAACATTCTAAATGTTTAAATTCCAAGTCAAGCATGATTTCCGTCTTTTTTAAATAACATTCATTATGTCAGCATGACATAGAAGGAAAGCAAGTTTAATATTCTAAGATCTTGGACCAGGAAAGAATGCAGGTTATCAATGTCCATTACTATTTAATTTTAACGTTTTTTATTTTGTATAATTCTAAAACATTTGTTGCTACTGTTTGTGAACAATTTTTAAAGATCAGGTGTCTTAATATGCATACCACTTGGTCCACATAAAATGTAAATCTATGATTTTTTCCACCTTTCCTCTCATCCTCTTTGCTAGTTTGCTTTGCAAACTCCCACAACACCTCCGCGCTGTCTCCTCCCTCCAGACATTTAAACTGATCTCAAAACTCATTTATTTACACTATGCTCTGTTAACCAATTGTATACTTTGGTTTTATTTTATTTGTAACATGATAACTGTCTGTCTGCCTGTTGTTATATCCTGTCTCATGTTGTTATATCCTGACTGTATATTTGTAACTGTCACTATTATGTAAAGTGTCCTTGGGTTCTTGAAAGGCGCTTTATAAATAAAAAAGTATTATTATTATTATTACTCGATGATCTCAAGTTTGGTATGGAGTACTACAAGGCTTAGTTCTAAAACTGTTGCTTATACATGCAATTTTTTGAAGATATCATTAGGAAAGATGAAGTTTTCCCTGTTATGCTGATGTAAAATTTGTAAGACCGCATTTTCCATCTTAAAAATATCTCTATACTCTCAGTGTCAAAAGTTCATTCATGCATTCATGACCCCCAAGGCTAGATTACTGTAATGCCTTACTGGTCATTAGAGTAATCAAGCAAAAGTGTCCAATAACAGGAAAGAAGCAGAGATAAAATACGTAGTATAAAATGAAGTTTTTTTAATCACTTGGCCATGCTGACAGTAAGTTTGAACTTGCACTAGGCCTATAGTGTAGGCCATGTGCATAAATGTATGCTTCTAAATTCACTTTTGTATGTGTAAGTGTGTGATTTGAGCGTGTTTCAGTGAGTGCATTAAGAGTGGCTGTACTTACTTAAGGCAGGATCTGTGCTGTTTATATCTGAAACATATATATGGTTATAATGCTGAAATACTGCATGGTCACAATACATTCCCCTAATTCAGAAAAAAGGGATTACGGTGGGTGAGCTTGTGCAAAACAAAACACAATTCCGAAAACAAAACAACAAATTCATAAACGAAATGACTTGCAATCAAGACTTCAGAAAGTAACGTAGGCCTATACAGCAGATCTGTGACAGGAGAGAGACGATTTGCGTGTGCATAGAGCTGTCTATTTAACCAGCTAATTTAATGCGATTATTATGGAGAAAAAAAACCTTTTTATATCAAAATCTTCCTACCATCTGGTTTGGTCAGAGAAAATTTTAAAAGAACACGATCATGTAAAGAGGGAGAGTGGCGTGTAGAGTAAGAACAGCAGATTCTGCTGGCTATTCTCTGAGAAAACAAAGGAAAATAACATTTGAACTCTCTTGCTATATTACCGTCCCCATTCGAGACACGATCACACTTGAGTTGACCACCTCCCAATATTAGGGCTGGGTATTGACACAAATTTCACAATTCGATTCGATTTCGATTCACAAGCTTGCAATTCGATTCGATTTCGATTACGATTCGATTCGATTCAATATTGATTATTTTGGATATTAGGTACAATACATTGCAAATTTGCTCAAGGAAAACAAATCTCTTAATTATTATTGTAAACTATGGGAGTCAGTTGTAGCCTATAGGCTTCATTAGCCTACTATAATATTGAAGATAAAAATTAACTGATTTGTATACAAACACTTAAAATAAACTTTTATTTATTTTTATAATAATAAAGTTATATGAAATTATATAAAAATGTAAATGGTGGTTGTCATAAAAACTTTCCAGATTTATTCAAACATGCATTAAATATTGAAGAACATTAAAACTTATAATGAATATGTAATATGGTGCATATATTTAACAAAATGCTACTCTCTAGAGTTAATTTTTCTAGCTGACTAACGAGTTTATGTTCACTGGATATGTTTTTTCTGAGGTAAATGTGACGTTCTCTTACGAGAGGTCTCTCGTATTGCGTAAGGTTAGCTTACGCATCGGGAAAGTCTTCTTTCTTCGAGATCTGAAGCCAAAAAATTATCCTTAATTTTGTATACATTGTCAACGCAGTGCAGCAGCCGACAGACCTAGGCAGGCTGTATAAGCGTGCTCATTGGCTGCTCGGCGGCAACTGCTTAAGCCTATCGGTGAGCGCTCTGAACGCGGCAACCAATGAGGGCGCTTCGCGCCCTCCAAACCCTTCTAACCGTCAGAATGGGTGTGGCCAGCGTGTATATATTCAGCGCTCATAGGCTAAAATTCAGATTTTCTTGTCTTCAGCGACGCTCTTCGCATCGCTGGATCTTGAGAGCCGCCGCCGTTGAAACCAGCGACCAGCAAGCTTAGGACAGCGCCTGAGGAAGCCGGCCGTCTTCGCCGCCTTCAGCCATCCGTGCCTGCTACGCTATCCGGCGACATATCCTTTACATTATTACTGTTTCTGTGTGTATTCTAAAAGAGCACGAGGCGTTTTTGTAAAAACGCCTCGTTTTTCCTGCGGCTCGTGCCGCGTCCCGCTCAGCAACGGAGACCGCCACCTCTCTGCGCTCTCCGCCTGGGCCGCGGGCACGCCGCCACCGCACTCTCCGAGTGCGAAGAGCTTTCAATGTCGACCCTGCGGGCTTGACTTGAAGCTTTCGACCAAGCTGTCGCTCCGCCTGTCCCTGCCGGGCCGCGCAATAAGAAGCACCGCTCGCAGCGACCACCGGAGACTGTTGTGACTGAGGAGCTCGCCGGAACCTCTCCCTCGAGCTCTCTCTCGCCCTCTCCCTCCCGGCCGCTCAACCGCCGGCTCTCGCCCGCGCCGCCGCCGCGTCAGGAGATGAGGCGAATGTGATAGATACCCGTACTCTCCCTCTGTTCGAGCCGTGCAACTACGCCGCTCACAAGGGATGGCAGAAGCGGACGGTCTCGGAGCGAGTTTCCTCTCCCTCTGTTCGAGCCGCGCAAACTGCGCCGCTCACAAGGGATGGCAGGAGCGGACGGTCTTGGAGCTCTCTTTACGTTACAAGAAAGCTACTCCGTCCTCGCGCGTCACTCACAGGTGAAAGGGGAACAGAGTGTTTTCGTCCCGCCGTGGCCTGGACTATAACCTCCATTTCTCACACATTTCTCAGTCCCCTCTGGAATTGTTACTATTGCAGTATACGAGCCTGTTATAAATACACGCTCGCCTGCAAGCAAACGCCGTCACAAGACATGATGACGCTAACCGAGTACTAATGTATTCTCCCCTGTGGCTCAGTGGCGGAATCCTAGACTGTCAAGCTAGAGACCCGGGTTCGGTCCCCGCTCTCGCGGCAGATGAAGTTTATGCTGTTCGCTTCTCCGAGCTCGCGGCCAGTTTTTCTTACATACAGAAAACAAGCCCGCTCTCTCCCTCTTTGGGCCGCGCAGATTGCGCCGTTCAAGGGATGACAAAGCGGACGGTCACGAGCAGCGTTCAGCGTGCGCGCCTCACTCACCGGCGAAAAGAGAAGAGAGTGTGTTAGTCTCGCTACGGCTGGACAACCGCCAATCCTCACACATTTCTCAGTCCCCTCTTAAGTTCAGGCGACTGGAAATATTACTATTGCAGTAAACGAGCCTGTTTTAAACACACGCACGCCTGCAAACAAACGCCGACGCGACACATGAGGTCGCTTTTTATATGCTCGCGCTAACCGAAAGCTAATGTGTTTTCCCCTGTGGCTCAGTGGCAGAATCATACGCTTTCATGCGGGAGATCCGCGTTCGATCCCAGCTCTCGGGGCAGATAAAAATTTATGCTGCTTGCTTCTCCGAGCTCGCGGCCAGTCTTTCTTACTTACAGAAAGCGAACCCGCCTCTCGCACCACACCTTCTCAGGGTGCTCGAGTATTTTTGAGCGTCTAAACACGAGAGAAGAAAAGACGGTTAAATCCCGCAGCCCTGCGGCTGGACCACCGTCGAAGCTTAACGCTCTGTCAGTCCCCGTTGCCACGGCTACTGCAGCTGTTTACCTCGCAGTCAACGAGCCGGTATATCTACCCGCTCGCCTGCGCGCATCCGCCGTTCTCACGGCAACCCAGAGAAATTTCAAAAGAGCATAATGTCTGGTTGCACGGCTGACGCCGTATGTGTTTCTAGTACAGTGAATGTGCCCACGTTTCTGTGCTCACCCCTGTACACAAGCACTATACATCCCGTGTCTCTCACAGAGCCCACTCTCATGAAGCAGGCAAAAGCCGCTTTAGTGTTAAAAGTAGGTCACGTGTCCACTTCTCCGTGCCCACACCTACTCACTGCCCGCTCTGTCACACGGCCTCGCACGACCGGTCATGTTTTAAATGTAAGTCCTGTGCCCGCCCTCGAGCGCTCACACATACTAACTAACATTTTCGCCCCGACGCCGACATCGCGCGTCGCGCCTCACACTATATGTTCCCTGTCCAAAGCCACCGGGACACTGTGTGTAAAACGGCCAGCTATCGCTACGTGCGATCCGCCGTATCTAAGCACCAAGAGCGCGCCGCGCCCGCCCCTGAATGTAAGTCCTGTGCCCGCCCTCGAGCGCTCACACATACTAACGAACATTTTCGCCCCCGACGCAGCCATCGTGCGTCGCGCCTCACACTTTATGTTCCCTGTCTAAAGCCACCGGGACACTGTGTGTAAAACGGCCAGCTATCGCTGCGTGCGATCCGCCGTATCTAAGCACCAAGAGCGCGCGCGCCGCGCCCGCCCCTCCGTTTCGAGCTCTCGAGCCCGCGATGCGCGGCGATCAGAGCACGGAGGCCATTCTGCCCCTGGCTGCACACGCAAAAGCGTGGGAAGCTATTCCAGGCGCATCAGAACGGGTGCTAAGCACAGTAAAACAGGGCTATACTCTGCAGTTCGCTCGCCGCTCTCCGCGCTTTCAAGCGCGTATCGAGACCAGAGTGAATGGGGAAGTAGCACATCTACTTCGAGCAGAAATAGCTACACTTCTGTGCAAAAGGGCTATAGAACCGGTTTCCCCTTCCATGAGCGCGTCGGGCTTTTACAGCCGTTATTTCCTCGTTCCCAAGAAGGACGGAGCTCTCAGACCAATTTTGGATCTGAGACGTTTGAACAAGGCTCTTATGAGAAGACTGTTCAAAATGCTCACAACCAGACAAATTCTCGCGCAAATTCGCCCGAGGGACTGGTTTATATCTCTCGATCTAAAAGACGCATGCTTTTCAGATCCAGATAATACCCCGTCACAGGCCATTCTTGAGATTCGCCTTCGACAGTCAGGTATATCAGTACACGGCCCGCCTGTCGACACAGCGCGCGCGCTGCATTCGACGCCTGGCCGCGTCCCTCCGGCCGGGCAGCACCGTACCTCTCAAAACATTTCAGAGGTTACTGGGTTGTATGGCCTCAGCCGCAGCAGTGCTTCGGCTGGGTCTTTTACGAATGCGCCCGCTACTACGCTGGCTGAATGCCCGAGTGCCTCACAGAGCATGGGCTTCCGGCGGTATTCGCATCAGAGTGACTCAGAGCTGCGTTTCAGCTCTGAAGCCCTGGTTAGCGGCCGACTGGTACCAGCGGGGAGTGACAATGGGAGCTATCTCACACCGCAAAGTTATCTCAACGGACGCTTCCACCTCAGGCTGGGGCGCTCTGTTCGAGGGCAAACCGGCTTTTGGCCTATGGTCAGACCGGGAAAAATGCCTCCACATAAACTGTTTGGAGATGATAGCGGTCGAGAACGCGCTCAGGCGCTTCCTCCCATTCATACGGGATCACCATGTGCTAGTCCGCTCGGACAACACGTCCGTGGTATCCTATGTGAACCGACAGGGCGGTGTCAGATCCAGGAATCTGTGCAGGCTGACAGAACGCCTTCTCGTGTGGGCTTACCGCTCTCTGCGCTCGCTGAGAGCCGCGCACGTGCCGGGCCACCTGAATGTCGGTCCAGACAGACTGTCCAGGGACAACATTCCCCCGGGAGAATGGTCTCTGCACCCCCAGACAGTCCAGTTTCTCTGGCGCCTATTCGGCAGAGCGGAAATCGACCTCTTTGCGTCGAAAGACAATGCTCAATGCCCGAAGTTTTATTCGAAGAGCGAGGACGCGCTGTCCCAGACATGGCCCAGCCTCCCGCTGTATGCTTTTCCTCCGATCTCCCTGTTGCCACAGGTCATTTCGAGGATCAGAGAAACGCACCACTCAGTGCTGCTTATAGCCCCGCGATGGGAAAACCAAACTTGGTACCCAGAGCTAGTGAGGCTGTCGCACTCATCCCCATGGCCGATCCCGGTGAGAAAGGATCTCCTCTCCCAAGCCGGTGGATCGATCTGGCATCCCCATCCAGAGCGCTGGTCGCTGCATGCATGGGTGATCAACGGATACCCGTTGACCTGTCAGAAGGGGTCGTGAACACAATCACACAGTCGAGAGCCCCCTCCACGAGACGGCTCTACGCGTCTAAATGGTCGGTGTTTTCTAAATGGTGCGCTACTAAAAACTTGGATCCGCGCGCATGCGGGGTCCCGCGGGTGCTCTCCTTCTTACAAGAGCTGTTGGAAAAGGGCAGATCCCCTTCCACGCTCAAAGTATATGTGGCCGCTATTGCAGCGTTCGCTGAGACGACGCGCGGCCGGGCAATGGGAAGGAATGAGCTCATTATCCGCTTCCTCAGAGGACCTAGACGGATGAATCCCCCGCGGCCCCCCTCGGTTCCCTCGTGGGATCTGTCCTTGGTCCTAGCGGCCCTAGAGGCTTTTCCCTTTGAACCGCTTGAATCCGCGGATCTAAAGTATCTGTCGAAATCAATATTTTTTTACCCAGCCCTACCCAATATACACATCATTCCCTTCACCCATCCCTACCTGAATTCACACAAAAATCTATATGGTTTAATATGAACAATTATCATACAGTATTATACATGTTTGGTATCATTTGAAAGGTAATAAAGTATTTAAGAGTTTAGAGATAATCCGCACACAGAGGAGGGTGTGTCTTCCAGGCAAATGACATCCTATTCTCAAAGGTTTAAACTCAATGCAAATTCTGTCCCCAGTAAGTCTGGGATGGTGATCAGTGCAAATTCCCATTGTTAGCATATGTTTCCATGTGAAAGAACTTTCTGTCTATATAATGAAATGCAACGAGAGACTCTGGGCGATTCTGTAACCCAGATCAGATCATTGTATTTTATAATGTCAAAGTATTGCATCTTCTCTCTTTATTCCAGAGCATTTGATGTTTTGTATCTATTATCTTTGAACTGATTATGAAATTGCCATTATACATTTACCTGACATAATAAATTGTAAACATTTTATTTTATTCTAATCGACTCTGACATTATTTTCAGTAAAGATTTAAAAAGAATAGTCAAACATTCGCTCACATTTAATGATGCACAGATATAATTAAAACCTTTTCATTTATGGAGTCAGATGAAATAATGAGTTAATACATATGAAAAAATATATTTCATTTAATCAAATTACTTTGCCACGAGGAAAGACAGTAGACCTTCTGTCAGAACAGAGACCTTCACCCGCTGATCGGATGCCTCCTTTGGGCCGATTGAGCCGGGCTTACACCCACCACTAAACTTTGACTATAGGCATGTTGCAATATTAACTTCTTGTGTATTGATCTGTATAAAATTAATATCACATGTGGAAAAAACAGCACTCTTGCTTGTGTGCTTAACTATAGCCTATGAATATAATATAAGACAAAAGCTCATGCAGAGGAATTTTATATCTGGAATTTCAGGGACATTACTGCATTCTAATAGTGTTTTTGTTTGTTTTTTGCATAGTGAGTGACATTCTCGATAATGTCAGTTCGCAGCCTCGCACATCATAAAAAAAAACAACAACAATAATTATCGTAGACAATTCAGCTCTAATATTTACACATGGACACGCAAATCGACTTCCTCCTGCTGTACATTCTGCACGTCTTGATTGACAGATGTCTCGTCCAATCAGCGGTCAGTATTACATTCGCCACATATACCTACCTTTTCTGTTTTGTCTGAATTGTCGTTGTGTTTTCTGATTTGCTAAAAGAAGGCTTTTATTTTATTCTCGCTGTATTATTAGGCTTGTTTGAGATTAGCAAAATCTGCGCAGAACCGATCACCGGTGATCACTGGGAGATGCATGCCGGTTAGAAATGTGTCAGAGTGCGGTACGCCTTGCTCTGATGTCATGCTGACGTATGTAAAAAAAAAAAACTCACGACGGCGGACGTGTCGGGTTCTGCAGTTTCTCTCCACCAAGTGCGCTGATCAAAAGCACAATGGGAAACGACTTGCTGACTACATAGCTAAATGCTCATTGGTTTAAACAACCGTGATGTATTGTTCTCTTTTAAAATGTTTGATTTTAAAACTCTGATTTCATGTTTTATGTGTATAAATTATGAGCGAATATTCCCAAACTTTCTGACAGTGTGATCTCTATATGGGTAATGTGATGTCATTTTAAAAAAAAATATATTAACATATGTCTGTATTAAAATAAAAATGATTGATAAACACGTATTTGGAATGGAATTAAATAACAAGTACTTGGGTGTCTTGTTCATTATATTTATTTTCATATAAAAGCAACAGAACGTCGCGGTTACGTATGTAACCCTGAGTTGGGAAAGGAGATGTTACGACAGTGATTGACAAAATTGGGGGTTTCGCTTAGAAGTCAATCTAAGCCTATCACCTTCAAGTTTCACAAAACGAGCTAATGGCATGGGAGATGCCATGGGTCTGCGGAACTTGCATGGCGCAACTCCGCCCCACAGCGTGGGTATAAAGGAGGAGCCCTGACAATCTCACATTGTGTTTCCTCGCTGAGGACCGAGACTGAACTCTAGGCCGTTTCAGCGGTACAGCGGTTGTGGCAGAGGGACGTAACGTCTCCGTTCCCTACTCAGGGAACGAGGGTTACATACGTAACCGAGACGTTCCCTTTCGGTCACTACGAATTACGTCAGTGACTGACGAAATTGGGGGTCCCAGTATAATCACACCTCATCCAGTGCCCTGCGCAAGACTGAGCTCCCTGTCGTGGGACTAGCACGGACGAAGGGCTAGGCTTAACGCAAGAATACCAAGGTACACTGGGTAACATATACCAGGAGGAATATGTAAGAAAATCCAGTCTGCAGGGTGGAATGTTTCAACCTCGAGAGAGAGGGCAAGACACAAGCTCGGTGGAGACTTACTGTGGAAATACACATGTGAGAGTCACCCAACAGGGGAACCATGCACATGGAATACCTAGCCAATCACGTGGGCTGACCAACCGGGCATGCACTCTCGTGACGGTATCATCAGTGTAGGAGGAACTCAAGGTCTTAGGAAGAAGAACTTTAGTCCATGGAGTGGAATGGCACAGCAAGCGATGACACCGAGCGGGTCTTATTCCCGGCCACTGGGGCGAGTACCTGGGAGGACACTGGCTCCACTCAGAGAATATAGAATATTGCGAATGTGTCTGCCAGTGAGGCACCATGCGCTAGAGCCCAAGAGGAAGCCTGGTGGAGTGTGCCTTCACACCAAGGGGGCATGGTCGGCCCTGCGTCTGGCAAGCCAAGACACTATCCAGTGAGACAACCTTTGCTTGGAAAGAGCCTTTCCCTTCAGCTTCCCACCATAACAGACAAAGAGCTGGTCTGAGGTCCTGAAACACTGCATTCTGTCTACGTAAGCACGGAGGGCGCGTACTGGACAGAGCAGTGCAAAGGCTGGGTCTGCCTCCTCCGTGAGCAGAGCTCGCAGGTTCACCACCTGATCTCTGAAAGGAGTGGTGGGAACCTTGGGCACGTATCCAGGCTGGGGTCTCAGGTTCACGTGAGAGTTAGCCGGCCCGAATTCCAAACCTGGTCTCGAGAGTGAGTAGGATCAGCCAGTCATGGAGATAGTTCAGGATGCGAACCCCGTGTTGCCGACTTGGCACAAGGGCTGCCTCGATGACTTACGTGATGTCGTGAGGGCACAGGGCTAACCCAGTGGGAGAACCGCGTACTGATATGCATGCCCCTCGAAAGCAAACCGTAGAGACAGTCTGTGTCAAGGAAGAATGGAGACATGAAAGTAGGTGTCCTTCAGGTCGATCTCTGCAAACCAATCCAACGGACAAACGCATTCGAAAATGCGTTTCACTGTCA
Organism: Squalius cephalus; assembly: GCA_022829025.1. Lineage (NCBI taxonomy): Eukaryota > Metazoa > Chordata > Actinopteri > Cypriniformes > Leuciscidae > Squalius > Squalius cephalus. Next base: position 57,028,301 of record CM040793.1, on the reverse strand, counting down.
ACATCTTGAACAGAAGCCTGTGAAGGAATTGGTTCAAGACGCGCAGGTCCAGGACTGGTCGTAACCCACTGCTTTTCTTGGGTTCAATGAAGTATGGGCTGTAGAAGCCGGACTTCATCTTGGCTGGAGGGAAGGCCTCGATCACACCCTTCACCAGTAAGGTGGCGACCTCCGCACGCATGACAGGGGCATAGCCACCTAACATGGTATAGCGGACTTCCCTGGAAGCGTGGAGGAAACCGTGAGAACTGAATCGCAAAGCCGAACCTGGTCGTTCGCACAAGCCAGCGGAGCAGGCTGGGAAGCCAAGCTCTCAAGAAATGAACCAGCAGGGTCAAGGAATTACAGGCGTACACACGATGGGGCAGCTAAGCGGAACGACCGGCCCAGACATGGGGATGCATATCGTCCCGGAGTGGGGGCGTGGTCAAGTTCTGGATGGCTGGCCGTAGGTGTAGAAGGGCCTCAGTCTGCTTCTGGGTGGACAAAAACTGTTGGGCGCAGTCCTCAACCACACCGCCGAAGAACCCAGCCTTTGGGGTGCTGAGAAAACAAGTTCTCAGTCTCCTGCACATCAAACTGGTTGAGCCCTAATGGCGTTCCTGGACCACACATGTGGACATCACCTGGCCCAGGGATCACGCAGTGACCTACATTGCCCGTAGAGCGAGGTCGGACAGTGCGCAGCGGAACGACCGGCCCGGACATGGGAGGCACAGCGTTCCGGTGGTGTCCTGATGCACGCGTCTCGCCAAGGAACCAATCGTCCAGCCTACAGTGCTCGGGGGAGGGCGGCGCCACTCCAACCGATGCTTTAAGCTGCGCCCAGGAAAGCATGGCCATCAGCTCTGGATCTGACTCAGCTAACGCTGGCACTCCCGAGGGAGGCAACGCAGTCGGATGCTCATTTCCAGAGGAATCAAGCCTGCCTTGTGATGCTGTGAGTGACATGACATCATCTGCCGGAGCCCCGATTGAAAACACTGGGTCCCCGAGAGAAACCAGGCTCACACGGAAGCTCCACGGCTTGCCCTGGCCACCAGCCAAAGTATCCCCTTTCGAGGAAGAGATAGATTGGGGTGTGGCAGAGGAGACTCTACCCACACGGAGATCATTGAGTCTCGATCTAAACATCACGATGGTCATGTTCCCGCAATGAAAACATGACTCATCCACCAGCGCTGCCGAGCGTGATTAAGCCCAACACGCCAAACAGTGCTCGTGACCGTTAGGCAGATGGATCATGCGCCCACATCCAGAAAACACACAGGCGAGCCGTCTTGAAAAAGACGTGCCACGTGCAGCTCTTTTAGAGAGAGGATAAAGCTCAGCAGAGTGCTGACGCACCCAGGGACAAGCACACACACTATCGGCAGATCACTGCACGGATCAGCAGCAGGCAATGTGATCTTGCTGCAAAGCGCCGTTGCACCAACACACTGGAGAGCCGCTCGTCTCGTAGGGTGAAGATAACTCAGAATGGCTTGTGGGAGTGAAGAAAACTCTTGGCTCCGAAGCGAAAACATAATGTGAGATTGCCAACGCTCCTCCTTTATACCCACACGGTGGGGCGGAGTTGTGCCATGCAAATTCCACAGACCCATGGCATTTCCCATGCCATTGGCTCGTTTTATAGAACTCGAAGATGATAGGCTTCTAAGTGAAACCCCCAATTTCGTCAGTCACTGACGTAACTCGTAGTGACCGTACGAAGGGAACTTCAATGACATCCAGTTTAAATGCTTATTGGTCTTAGTCACATTTTAGATATTTTGTCTTTCATAGTTTTAGTCTAGTTTTAATTAACGAAAAGTCATAGCATTTTTGGTCAGCTTTTAGTCATTACTTTTAGTCAAACTTCAGTTACCGACATAAATTTTGGTAACTATTTTATATTTATTAAAAAATATAATAGGCCAAATCAATTAAGCTTATGAGAAATTAGAATCAAGATAACAGGCTGTATTGACAATTCTACATATCCCTTTTCCTTAGTTCAGTGGTTCTCCAATTTTTTAGAGTGCCTATTAAAACAAGTATCCCATTCATTTCTAGAAGTAGGCTAATAACTGCTTATGTTTTAGAGGTATTTGCTCAAGTTTGTTTTTATGGGTGTAGTTATCACGCACAGTTGAAAAACACTCACCTGGTTAAATTGGGGGTGTAGCCAAAATAAATCAATCTGTGAGGAAACACAATAACAGATCATGAATGATAAAGTGAAGCAGATCATACATTTTCTCAATTGAATTATCAGATTTAATACACCGATACACATGAACCTGTCACAGTAGTTTGATGAGGTTTTACAGTGTTCTAACTGTTGCTGGTCTTCGTCAACAACGCGCTTTTGCACCACCTGCTGGTGAGGTAGACTAACAGCAGATGGAGAGTATGCTTGACAAACTACTGCTTTTCTTGCAGCTCCTGGATGTCAATGTTGAATTTACTGTCGAATTTGAACCACTTGAATTTGTGGAAGCGAATTTGCAGAGCGAAAAATAAAATGGACCGAAAATTGCCTGTTGAATATTATAGGTTGTATTTTTAAACAGTTTGAATATTTTGGAAGTGAAATATGAAAGGTGAATATGGATTATTGAGAATTTTTAATAATGAAAATGTGTTTGAAATGTTTTTAATTGAAATATTCACAGCTTAAATATTCAACCATGTTGAATTTCAGCCCATAAAAATGCAAGCCCTAAAAATACAATGCATTAAAATGCAAGCATGGTTAATGCAATGCCTATTTTTTTCCCCAAGTAGTGCAATTCAACAGGCTTTTTTGTTTCAAAAACATTTGCCATTATTTTACTTCCATAGGCCCTGATCCTATTGCAACAGGTGCTGAAAGAGCTTCTATTAATCAATCACAGCAATCTTGAAATTATTTGGAAGTGAAAGAGAGAATGTGAAGTAGGCTAATTATTGTAAAAGTAACTTATTACGTTACTACTATCTTGTCAGTTATATCACGATTTTTTATATTTTATCACTTTGCATTTGTCCATTAGTTGATTAGAGTTACATTGAAATAAGTAATGATGACACCACAGCAGCTCCTGAAAATGAACTCCACAGTCTTTCTGCTGGGCATTTAGGAACAGATTTAACCCTTATAAACTTTTCTCAACAATAATGTGTGTTTGCTACAGTTAGATCAAGCCATTCATTCATAAAATCAAAATGATTATACTGGGTCAGTATATATAAAACTCATTTACAGCAATGTAAGTGTATTTGTGATTATTGTGATGGCTGTTTTATGTTCAATTCAGTGTCTTCACGGTTACTTTTCCTGTGTAGCCTACATGCATCTTTCTCTACCGTGAATGAGATTATAATGTTACAACCCCGATGCGGATGTACAGATTCAATGTTACATTTGAGGTTGACGTATATCTCTCTTAGTTGTTTAGTTGCCTAAACTTTATATTGCGGCGATGTGCTGCATGCAGTAGGCTACTAGGGTCTCCCTCAATACTTCAGGATTCCCCTGCTGGACATATAAAACACTTAACTTAGCTTAATGGACTAATACAGTGATATAAAAGACCAAACTAGCAGGCAAGCAGATGGACTCAGAATATGAACTTAACGCGCAAAGTTTAATGCTGACTGAGCGTTTCCCAGTGATATACTGGCATAAAGTTGGCTTGACATTGGACATTCGCACATTTAGGGACCGTCTCTAAAGTTACATATGATATTGGTATACAATACCGTGGTATACACTGGTATACATATATACCGTGTTGTTGTTAGGTAACAAGTATAGGTCTCTGCAGGAGAGTAATAGAAGTTACCAGATCAGTGGGCGAGGCCATAAACACAGGGACGTTTTCGACCGCATTACCTGATTTGCCTAAGTCACAGATAGGGTAGGGTTTAGGTGTGGGGTCGGGTCGGGTGAAGGGCACCATTATCATTGCATGATTTATAAACACCCACCAGTACCAGTTTGAAAACACCCACAAATTTAGAAACACCCACTTTTGTTCCGCAGAGACCCCATACTCTTATGCTGAGTCCACACTGCACGATTTTCAAAGTAGTGAGGTCGCTGTTCTTTTCACACTGCCTATCTGGGGTAGCATCAGTCACTGCTGAGTTGACACTGCACGATGGATCGGCAACAGAGGGTTTCACATTGCATGACTAAACAAAAGAAAGAGTCGCCAACAACTTCTGTCTGGTCCGCAAACTACGTTTCATAACCAAACACACGCGAGAAGACTGAAATTGTTATTAAAAATGATAACCCGCAAGAAGCTTGCGATCCAAATTATCTGTGCACTGATTTGCAAAATGAGAAAAAGAAAAACAGATTATGCAAGAAGAAATGGTTGGGGAGACGTGGGGAGCAAGGATTGTGTGTTATGCGTAGAGAGTTGGGGGTAAATAAATAATTTTGCAATGTGCTGCTGTTGCTGCTGGTCAAGCAAATGTTTGTGCTTTGTTTCTGTTTGATATCATTTTAAATATTCTATTAAATTCTGATATTCCGGTCTATAACTCCTCCCCGAACATCCCGCTGCCCTGTATCTTGCTCTCTCATTGGCTGTAGGTCATCACTGATGTAGTTTTCAGTCAGAACACATTTCATACAGCAGGATGTTGTAAAAAAAAAAAAGAACCAATCACAACCAATCACAGTAGGGCTTTACACAAGCTGCAATAGCCACCACAAAGACTTTGTGCGTGGATGGGGCACAGCCCGCATCCAGTAGCTCTTGAAGAAATGAAAGTACCAGTGGTACTTCGCATAACGCAGGGTCCTAGTTCCTGGCTGAGCACCAGCTGGAGAACACAGACCACTTAAGGGCATAGAGGCGTCTCGTGGATGGGGCTCTAGCCTCACAAATAGTGTTTAGGACTCTCGCTGGAAGGTCCGTAAGCTCCCCTCGAGGGGCCACACATGGAGGGCCCATAGTTTGGGACGGGGGTGCCAAATCGTCCTGTTTGCCTGGGAAAGGAGGTCTTTCCACAGGGTTATCGGCCATGGGGCTGCTGTGAGCAGCTGAATCAACTCGGGGATCCAAGGTTGGGTCTGCCAGAGAGGGGCCACTAGAAGGACTACATGTCTGCCTTCCCTGATCCTTTTGATGACCTGAGGGAGGAGCGCGACTGGGGGAAAAGCATAAAGAATGTGGCTAAGCCATTCATGGGCCAGCATATCCCTCCCATAAGAGGAGACTTCTGGCTAGCCTGTACAGAGGTCTCGTCCTGAGCCCCCCTGGTGGTTTATATAGGACACTACTGTCGTGTTGTCCGATCGGACTAGGACATGGTGACCTGCCAGTTGTAGGAAGCTTTGGAGGGCCAGCAAAACCGCCAACATTTCTAGGCAGTTGATATGCAGCTGTTTCTCCGTGCTCGTCTAAGAGCCAGGGATGGCTTTCCATGCCTCGGCCCGGCTGGCTATGGGTTGGATCATTTCGGGGGACGGTGCACTGCATTTGCGCAGGGTACGGACACCCGTGTGGTGTGGAAGAGGAAAAGTGCTCTTTTCTCGAGTATTTTTGTTTTTTATTTTGTTCGCTTTAACAGCGGTCAATTGCAAGGGGGCGTGAACTTGAACGGGCCCACAGCTTGCAATAGCAACATCTGCTCCAACAGCCGGAACTGAACAGGGCTGCGTTTCCCAAAAGCATCGTAAGCCTAAGAAGATCGTAAAAACGATTGTACGACTGATCTTAATATTACGGTATGTTTCCCAAAATCATCGTAATTTAAGTAGCAAATCATCATTAGAAAATCATCGTAGATCTACGAGTGCTCTGGAGTAATCGTAAATCCCTAAGTGCATCGTTAGAAGACAGAGTTATGTGGTCACCTGCAGGACAACCGGCAGATTACACCTATATTCAAGTGCAATGTGAAGATGTTGATTGTACTTTAAGTTTATTATTTAACTTTTTAAGGTCTGCCAGCACAGCGTTTTTTCAGTTGGGACGCTTCGTTGCTATGATACAGAATATCCGCGCCACAGTTTACTTGTAACTGATTTTGCAGATAATTTGTTCCATACTAAAAATGTCGACACAGTGTAGAATACTTGCTCTGTCCCTTGCTTTGGATGAAGGGATGGCTGAACCACATAGAAAGAGAGGACGGACACGCCGGTCTATGTGGGTTCATGAGATTTTGAGAGTGAGAAAACAAATTGGCAAGTACCATCGTTTGGTCCAAGAACTAAAGTTGGACGGTAGCCGGTGTGGCAAATTAGCTCTAAAAAAATATGTTATTGTAACTTGTGTATAATTGATTATGAATATTTGGATCAGTTAAACAGAATTAACTTACTGTAGTAAAATTTATATTACAATCAATTACAACTCTACCCACACGGAGATCATTGTGTCTCGATCTAAACATCACGATGGTCATGTTCCCGCAATGAAAACATGACTCATCCACCAGCGCTGCCGAGCGTGATTAAGCCCAACACACCAAACAGTGCTCGTGACCGTTAGGCAGATGGATCATGCGCCCACATCCAGAAAACACACAGGCGAGCCGTCTTGAAAAAGACGTGCCACGTGCAGCTCTTTTAGAGAGAGGATAAAGCTCAGCAGAGTGCTGACGCACCCAGGGACAAGCACACACACTGTCGGCAGATCACTGCACGGATCAGCAGCAGGCAATGTGATCTTGCTGCAAAGCGCCGTTGCACCAACACACTGGAGAGCCGCTCGTCTCGTAGGGTGAAGATAACTCAGAATGGCTTGTGGGAGTGAAGAAAACTCTTGGCTCCGAAGCGAAAACATAATGTGAGATTGCCAACGCTCCTCCTTTATACCCACACGGTGGGGCGGAGTTGTGCCATGCAAATTCCACAGACCCATGGCATTTCCCATGCCATTGGCTCGTTTTATAGAACTCGAAGATGATAGGCTTCTAAGTGAAACCCCCAATTTCGTCAGTCACTGACGTAACTCGTAGTGACCGTACGAAGGGAACTTCAATGACATCCAGTTTAAATGCTTATTGGTCTTAGTCACATTTTAGATATTTTGTCTTTCATAGTTTTAGTCTAGTTTTAATTAACGAAAAGTCATAGCATTTTTGGTCAGCTTTTAGTCATTACTTTTAGTCAAACTTCAGTTACCGACATAAATTTTGGTAACTATTTTATATTTATTAAAAAATATAATAGGCCAAATCAATTAAGCTTATGAGAAATTAGAATCAAGATAACAGGCTGTATTGACATTGCACTCTTTAGTAGTAGCACTTGTGCAATTCTACATATCCCTTTTCCTTAGTTCAGTGGTTCTCCAATTTTTTAGAGTGCCTATTAAAACAAGTATCCCATTCATTTCTAGAAGTAGGCTAATAACTGCTTATGTTTTAGAGGTATTTGCTCAAGTTTGTTTTTATGGGTGTAGTTATCACGCACAGTTGAAAAACACTCACCTGGTTGAATTGGGGGTGTAGCCAAAATAAATCAATCTGTGAGGAAACACAATAACAGTGTTAAAGTGAAGCAGTTCACAGGACAAAAGGTGAGTTTCTTGTAACAGCACGATATATGTTTTAAATTGCTTAGACATGACCCGTTTTAACTTGGAAAGTTTACTTAGCCCCCTAACATTCCAAGAAATAAATGTTATCTGAGATTCACTTGACATTTTTTACAACAGTACATTTCCATAACTCTATGATCATACCCACAATGTATAATAATAAAAAAAAAAAAAAAAAAAAAAAAAAAAAAAACCTTAGGGTGGAAAACAAGCTTTGAATGCAATGAACTACGCACTTGAACAGAACAACCCAGCGTTCACCCCTTCCCACCACACAGCAAAGATTCTTCAACAGGCTCGTCTCGTCCTAGTTGTAGGACCAGACGAGCCTGTTGAAGAATCTTTGCTGTGTGGTGGGAAGGACATAGGACATAAAACATCCTTGGACATAAAACATCCTTGGCCAGCAAAAACAACATTAGACCTCAGCCTATCCACAAACTAGCCTGGTCCTTCCAGACTCTCGTACATTTCATTTGTACAGAGAGTCTGGCCACTCTCAATTGACAAGCGTTAACTTCATTGAAGGCAGGTACTCTGTTGAAGTTTAAAACTATTGGATCTGCCCAGAGCCACTCTGGATCTGCCATAACCAATCGCTAACGTTTGGTCGTGACGTATGTCTACGACTCAAACTAGAGCACCTCAACGTCATCGTTCTCAGCCACTCCCTCTGTTCGCTGATTGGACTGCCAAAAAATTGGCCACAGAAAACCCAAGAATATACCACAAACCCAGACGGAGAACTGAAGGAAAATGAAAATTGAGCAGAAGTACGTAGGAGGGCGGAGCCAGGCTATCCACAAACAGCCTTTAAACATAGTGAATAGATGATTATCTCCCCTCAAATATTCGTTGAACTGCTTCAGTCTCAGATCGAGTTACATTTAAATATGTTGTCTTAATTTTAACAGGCTGATAAGACAACTGTCAGTATACATATCTGAGTTAAACCAATAGAGAATTTCCTTGGTTATGATATCAGCATTGAGAAATAAAACTGCATAACGTTTCAGTCAAATGCTAGAATCTCTTCATTGCTCTCCCGGCGCTTCTCCGAATTCCTGTATGGATTTCTGTAAATCTCCTGTCGTCTCTCAAATCCTCCACTCTCCCTTATACAGCAAGCTCAGTTTGGCTGGATACACAAATCTGTATGAAATTTTCAGTGTCTGGAGACGCTTCTTCACATCATCGAATTCCTTTCGTTGTTTCTTCACCGCTACTGAGAAGTCTGGGAAAAACACTCATACTCATACTTCACTGTTCCCATCTCCCTGGCAGCTTGAATCACTCTCTGTCGGTCGCGGAAGTTGTGGAATTTCATAATCAGGATTCGCGGAAAGTGCTGCGGCTTTGTCAGGGGCCTACCGAGTCTGTGTGCTCTTTCGATGACTACTGAACTTGGAAAGATAGATGCTCCGAACACATCAAAAAGCCACTTTTCCAAAAAGTTTGCCACATCCTTCCCTTCCAATTTTTCAGGCAGGTTGACTAAACGGAGATTGCAGCGATGGTTGCGGTTCTCTAAGTCATCCAAATCGCGGTGCAATTCGACATTCCAGAACGTTTACTGTTTTCTGTAACTTTTCCACATTATCCTCAGTTTCACTAATTCGGTGCTCCGCTTCTGATATTCTGCCACTAAATTCGGAAATGTAATATTTTTATTTCTTAAATAGCATTCAGGACGCCTTCAAATTTGGAAGAATAAAAGATCTTCATATCAGCGATAGCCTTCATTACCTCATTATCCTCTTCGTTGTTCACGCTAACAGCACCCACTGGCTTAACGCTAGCTTCGTTCCCGTCAGGAGTTTCCTCAGTTTTATCCGGAATTTTCTTTGTGGTTCTTCGATTTGCCATGACGAATCAACACTCTTTGTGATCGCGGTTAAACTTGGGTAATACTCAGTCAGCTAAGTGTCTTTAAAAGTTTTATAAACCTTAGAAATCTGGCTGTTTGTGGTAGGAGCGTTGAGTCGTACGACTATCTAGCTCGCCGCCATGTTGGATCCCCCAAAGAAGGCTTTCTGAGTATTCTGTGAAGTCTGAAGATCGTCGCAGAAGGAGATTAAATCTGAATCATATTGCGAAATGAGCTGCTTTTATAGGTTTATAGATTCCCCACCCCTTCTGGCGGGCTCTGCGCCCGGATCGGCGGGCTGTACACTGATTGGTTTGCGCAGTTACGCCGCAGTTACGCCACTTATCAGTGTCTTGTAGGGTGTGTCTCACGTACACACAAAAAACAGCAACAGTACTTTCTCAGGAAACTCTTTAGTTGATTTAGTACTTTTTATTTTATTTGGTAGCATATTCTGATCAAGCACACTAGATAAGACTTGTAAAATAAAACACGTCACACAGCATTCATTTTACCACCTAACTCTGAATTTACTATCAGACACTCAATATATATTTTTACAGTTGTTTATGTGAAGTGTATTTCATGAATCTTTTTATTATTATTATTATTATTATTATTATTATTATTATATTTAATTGTACAGTGTGAAGAATTCTGTGCTTTTATTTTCAGTTTTCAGTAATTCACATAACCAACTGAAATCGAGTCCCAAATGAAAACTACTCCTCGAATCATAAACAGTTTCACTACTTACAAGCTTTATTTTATTAATATAAGTTCCAAACAACAAAAATAATCAGGGTTCCCACACCTTGGTTAACTTCAAATTCAAGGACCTTTGAAGGACTTTCCAGGTCCAATACCCTCAAATTCAAGGACTTAATGTGGTGACACATTTCAAGTGAGAGCAAGGTTACATCCTCTTTTTTACAGTCTATGGTTACATTGTGTTACCTTGTAAGATACATTGTTACAGTTCCCTTTCGAGGGAACTCGAACTGTGTCGATTACAACACTTTAGGGAACGCCCTTAGCGTAATGCATCTGAAGTATAAATGAAACTAATCCAATCCTGAGCAAATTGTACTTTTTGTGATTCACAACCTGAGACTATCTTACATCTTTTTTGGCATTGTGATCATACAAGAAAACTTTGGCAAGACATTTGCTAGTCCATTGTAAATTATATATATAAAGACTTTGAGCTTTATTTCAAGGATGTTTTATTTGGGTTTTTCATTTTTGAGAAGCAATATGAGAATATATTTTTTCTTTGCAACTTAATTATCTTGCTTGCAAAATATTTTATCCACAAGTGTAAAACTATGAAAGTAACCCCCAATTTTTCTCACTTTCAAAAAGATGTTAAGATTTATATCAAATCCTTATCTACCTCTTGTAACAAAAAGGCTACTAAAACTTTGAATTTATGCAAATTTTTTGGCGTTTTTGTATAATTTTTTTTATTTTATTATTATTATTATTATTTTATTATAATGTGATGTAATATTTATAATAAAATAGTATAAAATAATAATAATAAAAAATAAATAAATAAATAATAATAATAATAATAATCCAATCCTGATTGGTGCTGCGTCATTACGTAACATGTGACGGCATACACGGAAGCTACAAAGGGCACACAGCAGAGTTAGATTTTTGCTCTTCAGCAAGCGCTCTGTGTTAAAATGTCTGTCCTATTTGGTGTTGTTTGTCCCATAAGAATTGTCCCAAATAAAGGTCTGCATTGCAATATAGAACCTAGTCGCTCGGATCTCGCGTTTTCCAAGGCAGCGCGTAGATTACGGGTCTACTCTGCATTAAAGATTCTGTGGCTGGGATCTGGCGTTGCCGAGGCAGCGCGTAGATTTAAGGTCTGCATTGCAATACAGAATCTATAGTGGCTCGGATCTCGCATTTGCTGAGGCAGTGCGTAGATTACGAGTCTACTCTTCAATAAAGATTCTGTGTGGGTGCGAGGCGAGGCATGCACAGTCAGCTCCTGAGGGTGCGCTGTCGGATGTTCCAGCCTCGCACCTGTTGACTTTCTTCTTGAGGGATGAAAGCCAAATATATTGTAACGGCTCGAATCTCGTGTTTGCCGAGGCAGCGTGTAGAATACGTGACCGTATAAATAAATATTAAAACAGTATTATCTAGTAGAATGCATGCTGCAGTGTCTGCCCCACAGGCTTGCGGCCAGGCAGCACTTGCGTCCGCACATCGAGAATTGTTTCGACCAAACCCTGCCGGAGAGCCGCTTCAGGGGATCGAGAACGAATCTCGAATAATACCCGAAATCAGTCTTGAGAGGCTTAGTATTCTACCCTTAGTAGAATATTTCAAAGCATTGCAAGACCTGCCAAATATTTCTCCGTGGGTCCTGCGCACAATAAAGAAGGGTTACAGGCTGCAGTTCGATTCCACCCACCAAAATTCAATGGGTTGGTGTGGACTGCAGTCGACCCAGTGCAGGGTCGGGTATTGGAACAGGAAGTAAACTCCCTGCTGGTAAAGGAGGCCATAGAGCATGTTTCTCCGCCGGAGAGGGAGTCTGAGTTCTACAGCCGCTACTTCATAGTTCCTAAGAAGGTTGGAGGGTTGCGCCAATTTTAGATCTAAGGCATTTGAATCTGTCTCTGAGGAGATTCAGGTTCAAGATGCTCATTATTTCCATCATTGTGAGTCAGATCAAATCTGAGGATTGGTTTGTCACAATAGACGCATACTTCCACATATCCATCCTTCCATCTCACAGGAAGTTCCTGAGGTTCCCTTCGGGGGTGAAGCGTTCCAATATTGGGTTCTTCCGTTCGGCCTAGCTCTCTCCCCTCGCACGTTTACCAAATGTATGGATGGAGCCAGGGCCTGAAGTTAACTTTTTTGACCACCTGCCACAGTAACTTTTTACCAGCCAGTTTTTTTTTTTTTTTTTTTGCCTCATAAAGGTGAAAAATAGAAATCACACAAACATTGTTTTAACTTGTAAGAATACACATTTAAGTGCTGTCAAGTTATTAACGAAATCATTATAAGTAATAATAACTCAGATTATAATTTTTTTTAATCTTTTTATTCATTGATTTGCTGTGTCACAGACATAGTCATATGTCATATGTCAATGTACATGTACCAATTCTACAAATAAATAAAACATCTCCAGTTAACTGGCAGAGCATTCATTTCGTTCGTTTTTTAAATAAGAGACGATCTAGCGCTGAAATGTGTTTTTTAAATCAAGTGATCAAAGTGCTCGTTGCCGCTGCGATCAGAGGCGCGGGTACAGTGTTTTCACGTGTGGCTCGCGCACACGCCGTACTTTCTTCACTCGGATGCGCGCTTGGTTTGCATTTGTGTATGTGTTCCCTGCTACAGCTAACCCTTTCTGTTCATCCACCCTACAGAAACAATGACAATTCACAGTATAGCTTGATAACACATGCATGCCAGCGCATGCACGCACGCACACACACACACCGTGCTAACAGATATAGACCTAAGTTACCGCAGCTCGTATGTAAACAAATCACACACGGCTGTATCGATGGCTGATTTAGTCAGTAGACAGTTCCTGGCAACTGTTAATTACAGCCTTCAGGAACCGTTAAGCAGAACTAAATTAATATTAATATTATTGTTAAAGTTACCGGGTACCGGACATTTTCTCACTGGTTCCCAACTCCCAACATACACGCACACACATCTGTGTAACAGTCATTGTACCGTAACCAACGTCAGCTTTGCTTTATCTCATCTCATCCCATCTCACGGCAACAGTTTAATACTGTTACTCGCACATCCAAAACATCGTATTTTATGTCGCGGACTTAAAAAAAAACAACAGACGCAAAAAACAACAACTAATGAATCACTCAATTCTCATTGGCTACCCGCCAATGTGGCAGGTAGATTGACAGTTTTACCCGCCAATTGCAAAATTCACCCGCATTTGGCGCGTGGTCGGGTGTTAATTTCAGGCCCTGGATGGAGCTCTAGCTCCGCTGAGGCTTCAGGGTATCAGGGTGCTAAATTATATAGACGACTGGCTTATTATGGCCCAGTCACAAGAGCTGGCAGTTCGGCATCGAGATGTCGTCCTTGGCCACATCCAGAGCCTGGGGTTGAGACTCAACATGAAAAAAAGCGTGTTGGCATCAGCCCAGAGAACCACGTTCCTGGGAGTGGTGTGGGACTCGGTCACGATGCAGGCACAATTGTCCATCCTGGCCATGGTGACCAGTATAAAGCTAGGCCAAGCCATCACTGTAAAAAAAATTCAGAGAGTGTTAGAGCTCATGGCAGCAGCGTCCAACGTCATTCCATTCGTATGTCATTCCATACAGGCCCTGCAGTGGTGGTTAAAAACCAAGGGGTTTTCCCCGAGGGGGAACCCTTTCCGCATGATCAGGGTTACGCGCAGATGCCTTCGATCCCTATCTATGTTGGAAAAAAGCTTGGTTTCTGTCACAAGGCCCCGTGCTGGGAGCGTCATGTCGCCAGAAAGCCGCTTCGACAGACGCCTCCCTCACGGGCTGGGGCGCGGTCATGGATGGCAGGGCTCTGAGGAGCTTCCTCCCAGACCTCAGGGGTCACCACGCAGACAATGTGTCGGTGATCTCCTACTTGATTCATCACGGGGTTCTGAGATTGCGCCCTCTATCCAGATCGGCACATCAGATCCTCCCGTGGTCCCAGGGGAAACTGTTATCTCTCAGAGCAATGAATGTCCCAGGGGACCAGAATCAGAGAGCAGACATCCTGTTGAGGCAGGGGCTGAGGCCCGGGAAATGGAGTCTTCACACCGAGGTGGTGAAGTCGATATGCGAGAGGTTCGGCCCAGTGGAAGTGGATTTGTTCGCTGTCCACTGTGGTTTTCTCTCATCCCTCCAGCCCCATTGGGTTTGGATGCCATGGTACAGACATGGCCGAGGCTACGCCTGTACGCTTTGCCCCCGATTGCTCTGATCCCGATGGTGTTCTGGAGAGGGTCCGTCGAGACAGGATCAGCTTACTTCTAGGTGCCCTGTACTGGCCGGCCCCCTCTGAGGAGGAACCTGCTTCCACAGGCCGGTGGCTCAATATTCACACTTGACCAGACCTGTGGAAACTTTGGGCCTGGCCCCAGAGGGGGCTCAGTACCTAGAGGCTGGCCTGTTGGCTGGAGTGGTTGAGACCACACTCAGTTCCAGAGCTCCTTCCACGAGGAGATTGTACAGCCTAAAGTGGAATGTGTTTCGAGTTGGTGTAGAGAGCGTGAGTTGGACCCAGTTAACTACTCGGTTGGCTTCAGTGCTGGAGCTCCTCCAATATCGCCTCTCGGCTGGTCTTACCCCGTCCACACTCAAGGTGTACGTGGCTGCCATTGCGGCTTTCCATGCTCCTCTGGGTGATGGGCCCCTGGGGAGACATCAGCTGGTTGTACGTTTCCTCCGTGGGGCTCGGAGGATGAGACCTGCGGCTCATACCAGAGTTCCCACATAGGACCTGGCAAAATAAAGAGCTGGTTGAGGCCCCATTCGAACCTCTGGAATCAGCTGAGGCCAAGAACCTTCCATCAAAGTAGCTTTTTTATTAGCCATTACTTCTCTGAGGAGAGTAGGAGACCCTCAGGCACTCTTTATATCTCATGGGTGCCTGGAGTTTGCTCCAGGTGACATTAAAGCTATCTTGCATCCCAGGCCAAGCTATGTGCCTAAAGTGCCATCTAATGTGGCACGGCCTATGGTTCTGCAGGCTTTTCATCCTCCACCTCACGTGACGGCGGATGAAGAAAGACTTAATTTGCTCTGCCCTGTCGGAACTCTCAAGATTTATGTCCAGAGGTCTTCTTTATGGCGGAAGTCAAACCAGTTGCTGGTGTGCTTCGACTACCCAAGAAGGGGCTTCCCGCATCCAAACAGGCCATCAGTAACTGGGTCATTCAGACTATCTCTATGGCCTATCAGGTGCGCAGCTTGCCTTCACCTTTGGCCGTGAGGGCTCATTCAACTAGAGGCATGGCGTCCTCTAGAGCCCTCCTTTCAGGGGCCCCGATCCAAGAAGTGTGCGATGCAGCAGGATGGGCTACCCCTCATACTTTCATCAGATTCTATAGCCTGGACATTCCTTCTACGCCAGGCACTCTAGTGCTCTCGTCCTAAGTGTGCCTGTGCACAGCTTCACACTGGGACAGGCAGGGCTCGTTGTGGCGTAGTGGGTACTCGTTCCCCAAAGTGTCGTAGTCTACGCAGTTTGAGTTCCCTCGAAAGGGAACATCTCGGGTTACGACTGTAATACTTGTTCTCTGAGAAGGGAACGAGACACTGCGTCCCTCTGCCACGCCTTCCTCTGCCTGGGAGCGACTTGCTTCACCGCAGAAGCTAACTCTGTTGTGTGTCGGGGTCCCTTTGTAGCTTCGGTGTATGCCGTCACATGTTACGTCATTATGAAATAAAAAATTTATGTCATGAAGAAATTAATATTTTTCTTACACAAACTCATCGCTTTCCTTCAGAAGGCCTTTATTAACCTCCCGGAGCCGTGTGGAGTTCTTTTATAATGGATGGATGAACTTTTTTGAGCTTCAATCTTTTTTGCAATCCACTGCCATTATAAAGCTCGGAAGCGTCAGGGTGTTTATTAATATAACTCTGATTGTATTCGTCTGAAAGAAGAAAGCCATATTAGTGTTGTCAAAAGTGCCGACTTCTGTACCAAGACGGAACTGAAATTTTAAAAATGTGACGCTTTGAACACTGTTGAGCGGAATCGTAAACACCTCTGATTGGCCATTGTGTTCACAAGCTCATCAGATATGTCTGTGATTGGCTACAATACACAGGCAACATAAACAACATAAAGACAGTATTTTAAATATTTGATCTAACACAGAGGTTCTCAAACTTTTTACACCAAGTACCAATTCAGAAAATATTTGGTTCTCCAAGTACCACCATAATGACCAACATTAAGTAGTAATTAAGTAGTAGACCTAAAATGGCCTAAAATGGTAACACACACACAACACACACACTCAGTGAGGGGAATTTTTTTGAGGGGAATTTCCATATAGGCGTAATGATTTTAATACTGCACAAACTGCATATTCTACCCTCTTACACTAACCCTACCCCTAAACCTACCCATCACACAAAACTTTCTGCATTTTTTTAGGTTAGCCCCATACATATTATTCTCTTTTAAAAAGCCATATGGATATGAATACATTCGCAATTTCCATTCATGCTGAATTTTACACAAGAAGACTCGAAGCCATGCTACTCAACATAAAATCACAAAAAGAGATATTAGGCAAAGCAACCAGTCACCACTCTTTACACTATGGAGAAAAAAAAAAAAAAAACAAGCAAATGAAACCGAATGGTAACTGCAGCTTTCAATCCCTAACATTCTCTCTAACATCTTAATTTCGTTTAAGAAAAAAAAAAACATGCTTAAGACAGAAAAATAGACCATTAAGTTGATTAAAAAAAAAAATTGTAGATTATTTTAATGATAAATATTTATTTTATTAGGGAAATATGTAATGATAATTTAGGGTGTTTTCACATCTGTAGTTCGGTTCATTTGGTCCGGACCAAGGGCAAAAAAAGTATACATTGTAGCATTTTTCAGCCTTTTTGTTTCCTTTTCACACCACACTGATTGCTCTGGTCCGAATCAGTTGACGAGTTGGTAAAAAGAACCAAAAAGCAGCCTGTGGATTTTAAGCAGCCCAATAGCATGTAAACAATATTGTGATTCTGGGTGGATAAAAAAATAAATAAATAAATAAACTGTAATACTGGGTCTGCAGATTTCAACCAGGACTTGACCTTTGTGTACATGCAGTATGTCAAAAAGTTAATACAGTTATGGCCAGATGGTCCTTTTTGTGTATATCAACAAAGCAAAGTATAATAGTTTGTAATTATTTAAAATATTTTTATGTATTTTAAAATATGAAAACCGATAATTTCCACAGTTTAGTCCACAAAGACTGCTGTTAATTAGACTGCGTAATTAAGCTACCATGTGAACAGGTTTTTTTGTTTGTTTTATCAGTCCAAATTAAAATGACACTTAAACTCCTAAATAGTTTAATTACTGATATGTTGTAGTTTATTCATTTAAGATCCAAACACTAAAGGTAACAGTAAGCCAGCTACAAATGACAAAGTAGTAACTACGTACCCAGCTATTGAGAAGCCAGCCAACACGAGAAGAAATGCATTAACATTTTGAAGGGGTTTCATTATTCCTGTAGGCTATTAGGTTTTGTGTCCTTGTTAATTCGAAGAACTGAACGTCCAACAGATAAAGCAAGCAAGAGAGTGATAATTAAAGAGGCGTGGTGCTGGGTTACAAAGTGATGACGTTTTTTGTTTTTTTTTTACACTTTTACACAACAGATTAACAGTTGATAACAATCCTGTTGAACAGGTTTAAAACACAAGCCCAAGTTTTACACTGATGTAAAAAGATAGTGACATGATACCTCACGTTGTCAAAATGTTTTAATCTTTTAATTATCAAATGAAAACCATAAAAAACTATCAAAACACCATGTATGTTTTTAAATGTTTGATTATCTTTTTATTAGTGCTGTCAATCAATTAAAATAATTAAGTAATTAATTACACATTATTTCAGTGATTAATCGCGATTAATCACACCTAACATTAATGTTTTTAATATATATTTTATATTGTAATAATTTCACTTTTAATCTCCAAATTAATGTAGAAACAACATAAAGACAGTATTTTAAATATTTGATCTAACACAGTCGTTCTAAAACTTTTTACACCAAGTACCACCTCAGAAAATATTTGGTTCTGTCGTTATCAGCATAGTTCAAGGAGTCTGTGTTTCCCGAATCCATAGTTCTTCTAACGAACATTTGCAAACAGCATCACAAAGTTGTGTGGTTGGAAAGACAGCCTTCGACCTGTGGTTAGAACCAGTTTCTTGTAGAACCAGTTTCTTGTTTGCATGCATGGCATGGCATGTGGACTCATGTCATGAATAAATCCTTATCTTGAGACAAGCTGACATTGAGCACAATTTATATATTTTATTTAAAATACATACACATTTCATTTACATCTTGTGATGGATTTTTTAATAAATAAAATAGTAAACTGTATTTTAAACTAATCATAATTCTAACATATAACCTTACTTCTCCTTTAGGCCTAACATTCTAACATTTGAACAAAATGTATTCTGTGTCGAAACCAGTGGAAAATTTTGAGATGCTGGCCAGACAATATGAAAAATATAACAGTCTAGAATAGACTCATGACATATTAACCCTCTGGGGTCTAAGGTGTTTTTGGGGTCCTTGAGATGTTCTGACATGCCCTGACATTTGTGCTTTTTTCAGTTGCTTATAAAAATATTAATGGCAAAGGTGTAATTACACTCTGTTTAGCACAAACAGGGATACCATAATATGTGAACAACATGTATGTACATGTTTGTATTTTTGAAAGAATAATGTGTATGCATGGTTATTGAAAAACAAAAAAATTCTGAAATAAGGCCACAAAACACATACTAAATGTGTGTCCACAAGACTTTTGACTAATTGATGTTGTCGCCTAGAGTTTTTGCTTCAAAATGATCTGAAAATCATCCTGTCTAATCATTCACATAAAACAATACATTGATTTTGTAAGTGTCATGATTCCTGTCTTGTGTTCCCCTTGTCTTGTCTGGACTTTTGTTATTTCCTGTCCTGTGCCATGTTTTGTAGTCCTTTGTAGTTTTTCTTGTTTATTAGTCTACCCAGGTGTTTCTGATTAACCACGGCCCCTTGTTATCTTATTTAGCTTGTTTGCCTGTGTATTTAGTACTTGTTTGCCTGTGTATTTAGCTTGTTTGCCTGTGTATTTGCCTGTTGTAGCTGTTTCCATGTTCCATGTTCCTGTCCTGAGTTCCGTGTGCCATTGTTTGCCCTGGATTTCCTGTTGGTTTCATTAAAGCTTGCATGTGGATTCTCTCTCTGCTTCGTCCTTGCCTCATCATTACAGTAAGACAAGTTTTGTTTGGAAAGGTAGTGATGGCAAAATGAGGCTTCCTGAACCACTGAGACCTCGCAGTCCATTGCTTCAGCCAAAGGTTCATTACTCGACGCTTCATTCAGCATCGCTCACTAGTGACACCTAGCTACTGTGCAAAGAAATAGCAGACAAATTAATTCATTCTGTAACCTTTCATTTGCAATAATAAAAAGAAATGAGCAGACATTTGTCCATTACCTGTGTATAATATCAGGCACGTGCAGAGGGGGGGGGGGGGGGGGGCGTTGGGTGCTTGAGCACCTGCCCCTTTGCCCCTTGGTGCCCAAAGTGCCCTTTTGTCAAGGCAAAATTTCCTCTACTTTTTTTGTAATTAAAGGCCCTTTTGTGGATGCCTGCCCAATCTAACTATTAGTAAAATGAATTAATAATAATTTAGCCGTAAATAAAATGACCCACATGATGACCTTTCACCTGACTAGGCCTAACTCATTCCTCACGCTGCACGCACATTTTTTTTTTTATTTCGCGCGGCTATGCGCACTACCAGAGGATATCTTCAAATCTGCGGCTGCTGGTAAGTGGCGTTTCATTCTCAGCGAAGTGATTTTGATGTTCGTTTACTTATTATAATTATTTTACAAGGACGACGTGAAGAGAGCATGCAGAGATGTTGTTTATATTGCTGTGTGTAACGTTAGGCTATAGAAGTAACTGTTTTCCTGAATGCCATCAAGATTGAAACCGAGACTGATTTCATAGCAGGTCAATAAACAAATAGTTAAAATTAAGTCACTTACATTTTAGACGCAATGACTATTTTTGTTCTGTTTCAGCAGCGAAAATAGTTCCAAACAAAGATCACAGCAGAACCATCGCGCATCTCACAGCAACACTTGTTGCATTACTGAATGATTCAGCATTTTGAACGAATCGGTTGAGTCAAAGATTCAATTACCCATTCATAAACTGCCTCATTCAGAATAAATCAGCCGTTTGAATGAATCGTTTGAATGAATGACTCAATGACTCGCTCATTAAGACGGTCGCCTGCCGCCTCCTACTGGCGGTTTAGTTTCATAAAGTATCATTCTTTTCAACATTCCTTTTTTGTATATTCAAAAATATTTAAAATAATCTAATTTAATACAGTTATAATTTTTCAATGTTAATTATTTAATTTGATTGGTAACAACAGCCTAGTATCTTATTATTTTAATTGAATATATTGATCAAATTTGAGATGAAAGATGGAGCATACATTTAATAAAATTAGTGGAAAAATGCCCTTTATAAAAGGTACAAAAAAATTAGTGTTTTCAAACAGTGATGTAATGAAACATTGACAATTTAAGTTTGAAGGGAGTAAAGCCTCTGTTTAGGCTATTAAGGAAATGTAATTTTGCCAAAAGAAGAACTTTTATTTGATGTGCTATTGCTCAGTGCAGGTCTCAGCCTCAGGTTGCCACGAAGAAAAAGAGTAATGAGAGGATCTCTCCCAATGATGCACCACCCAGAGGAGTGTGGTAAGCAGATATAGCCGCCACATACACCTTTAAGGTGGAAGGAGAAAACCCTGCAGAGAAACGTTCTTGCAGATAATCAAGTACAGTACCAACAGGGCAGATAACAGGATTCATTTGGCGTTCTCCGCACCAGGCAGAGAACAGTTTCCATTTCAAAGCACACAGTCTTCTCATGGAGGGAGCTCTAGATTGGAGTATGGTCTTCACAACCTTGGTCGAGAGACCTGATTCTATGAGCTGGGCCCCCTCAGGGGTCAAGCCCACAGTTTCCACAACTCCGGGCGAGGGTGATAAATCGTGCCCCCTGCTTGGGACACCAGGTCCCTCCTGATCGGAATCTCCATCACAGAGCTGTCCAGAAGGAACACCAGGTACAGTACGGGGCTACTAACAATAGACAGGGGAAAAGCGTACAGGTGAAGCCTCGGCCACACTGAACCATAGCATCCAGCCCGAGAGGAGCTGGGTGCGTAAGAGAGAACCACATGGGACAATGCGTTGTATTTGACGATACGAAAAGGTCGAACTGAACTTAACCAAAATTCTCCCAAAGGAGCTTCACCACCTCGGGGTGAAGTCTCCATTCCCCGGGCCTCAGCCCCTGCCTCGACAGGATATCCGCTCCCTGATTTAGATGCCCCGGAATATATACTGCCCTGAGAGACAGTAATTTCCCATGGGCCCATAGGAGGATCTGATGAGCTAGTTTGCATTGGTGACGTGACCTCAGACCCCCCTGATGGTTGATATGAGAGACCACCGATGTGTTGTCCGTGCGAACAAGCACATGGTGACCTCTCAGGTCTGGCAGGAACTGCTTGAGAGCTCGAAACACCGCCATCATTTCTAGCCGATTTATGTGCCAAGAAAGTAGATGGTCCTGCCAAAGACCTTTTTGCCGAGCGACCACTCATGATCGCCCCCCAACCTGTGAGGGAAGCATCCGTTGATAGCGTTATGCATCGACAAGAAGCCCCCAGCACTGTGCCTTGGGCGAGGAACCAAGGTTTGTTCCACATGACTAAGGCACGTAGGCATCGCCGCGTGACCTTGATCATGCAAAACGGATTTCTCCTCGGAGAAAACCCCTTGGTCCTGAGCCACCACTGCAGGGGTCTCATGTACATGAGGCCAAAAGTTATTACGTTGGATGTAGCTGCCATGAGACCCAACAGTCTCTGAAACTGTTTCAGAGTGAGTGACTGACCTACAGTAATTTTACACCATTTATGACTGAGAGAATCAAAGTAATATGTGTTGGTGACAATTGTGCCCGCATCATTGTCAAATCCCATACCACACCTAGAAAAGTGGTCCTCTGAGACGGGAGGAGCACACTTTTCTTGGGGTTGAGCCTCAACCCCAGCATCTTCATGTGAGACAGAACGACATCTCGATGCTGAACTGCCATCTGCTTGGACTGAGCTAAAATCAACCAATCGTCAATATAATTCAACACGCGGATGCCCTGGAGTCTCAGGGGACCCAGAGCTGCATCCACGCATTTCATAAAAGTGCAGGGTGATTAAACCTTGGCCAAACGGAAGAAACCGATATTGGTATGCTTTGCCCCGAAAGCGAACCTCAGGAACTTCCTGTGATAAGGATGGATGGATACATGGAAGTAAGTATCCTTCAAGTCTATCGTGACAAACCAGTCCTCGGACTGAATCTGTGACACAATCTGTTTGAGTGTAAGCATCTTGAACTTGAGTTTCTGAACCCTGCGGTTTAGTTGGCGCAGATCTAGAATAGGACGAAACCCCCCATCCTGACTCCCTGCTGGGAGGAGGAACCCTGTCTATAGCCCCCTTTCGTAGAAGAGTCAGTACTTCCTGCTCCATAACCAGAGCCTGCTCGGGGTCCACCACCGCCGGGAAGACCCCTAGAAGTCTGGGCGGACGAGAACCAAAATGAATTCTGTAACCCTTTTCTATTATATGCAGGACCCATTGAGATATATTTGGCAGTAGTTTCCACACTGCCAGAAATTCTACTAAGGGAACCAGTCTCTCGAGACTGGCCTCTGGATTTGGTCGAATTGTCACTTCGGTGCCCTGAAGCGGCGAACCGGCAGGGAACAACCGAACTGACGGTTCTACGACCCTCCTCGGAGGATCGTTTGGGGACGTTGACACCTCGGTGCCCTGAAACGGCGAACCGGCAAGGAACAACAACAACTGGCAGCGCTGCGACCCTCCTCAGAGAGTTGCCCTCCAGAGGGCGCCGAGGAGAAACGGTTTCTTGAAACCATCCCTCCCCAGAAGGGACCACCCTCAGAATACTGATAGCCTCGGCGTCAGGACTTCTTCTTTGTCGAAGCTTTTTTAGAGATGATGCCAGTCCTCAGATCTTGCCTACCTCTAACAGACTTTGACTGCGAGCGCCACCTAGGCCCCCCTGATTGTGGAAGAACCCGAGTGGCGACGCTTTGTTTTTGCTGCACTCTGTTCTGCGAGGAGCTTGTAGTCGGCCGAGATTGCTCCCGCCCAGCAGTCTCAGGGACATTAGATCGGTGAGCAAGAAACCTCTGGAATGCCGCTGATTGCTTCTTCATCTCCTGGAATCTATCGACGTCAGAGTTTATAGCGTCGCCGAAAAGACTTGAAGGCGAAAGTGGAGTGTCCAGAAGAACAGATCTGTCTCTCTCCTTCATATCAGATCAATTTAACCATAAGTGTCGCTCCGTGGCCACCAGGGCTGCCATAGAACGGCTTATTGATTTGGCCGTCTCCTTGGTGGCCCGGAGAGATAGATCTGTTGCGAAACGCAATTCTCGAATTGCGTCAGTGCTGACTTCCTCACAATCATCCATGTCCCTAAGCAGATCAGCCTGTTATGCTTGCAAAATAGATATAGTATGCAAGCATACGCTACACTGAATACGCTTTACCCACCAGCGCTGAAGTGGCTTTTAATGGCTTGGTGGGTAACGCCGGAGCTCGGGAGAGAGATAGCTTGTGAGCGTCTCTTCAGCCCAAGGCATTGTCATATAACCATAATCTTTAATACCCATAACATTGCTGTAATTAAATGTTTTAGGATTAAAAACACGATAAGAAACCAGTTTATTCCACAACTTTGACACCTCAGTGTGGAGATCGGGAAAAAACGGCAAACCCCGACGAGGAGGCTGTGACCTAGATGGTAAATATCTTTCAACTAGTAAACTTTTCTTTTTATGCTCATCATGTTTCTCGGCTGGCCAGTTAATATTTAATTTGGCAACAGTGCGAGTCACAACCTCCATAAGCTCCTCATCAACAGAGGTATGAGATGGCGAAGTCTCATAATCCCCTGCATCAGTGCTGACGACATCCAATTCCTCAGAACTGGATAATCGCAGCATTGGTGCCTCATCCTGGGGAGAAGAAACAGCAGCGCGTGCTTCTCCCTGAGATAAGGCACTGGATCTGGCAGGTGAAGACTGAGATAGGGCTGGGCCTGTCTCAAACCCCGTTGTCAGATCCATTTGAGAACCCCAAGATGTACGTCGCCGCTGTGCCTCGACGGACAGCTTCTCGCAATGCTCATCTTTCTGTGAAATATTGTGCTTGCAATGACAGACAACATTAAATAGACAGGGACTGTATACAGAGAGCGCTTGCTGAAGGCACAGAAGCTAGCGCTGTCTGTTTTCAGGTGTGCTTTATAGTTTCCTGGTCAGTGACGTCACCCGCCTATGACGTCGCATCTTTCCAATGGACTGATTATACACGTGCTTCACGACGCAATCACGCAGGGGCGTTCCCACCGCATCTCGACGAAGCTCGAGTTCCCTTGAAAGGAAACTGCTGTATTATTTTTGTTGGTGGGATTCTCTCTGAAATTTGTCCAACCCTAACCCAATGTTCAAACTGGAGTCAGACAATGATGGAGAGACTCAAGAAGTAACAACATTTAGAAGCAACAGGACATTCTGAATGGTTAGTTGATGAATTTATATTGCTTATGTGGAGTTAACTATCTTCTAGTCATTGATTAGCATATTAGATCTGATAATCTATAAATTGTATTCCGGGGGCAGGGTTTATGTAAATTCTAGGGTTGGTTATGTCATTAACCCGGGAGGAATGTTGTGTAGTCTCTACCAGCCGTTTGTTGTAGTCCTTAAAAAACGATTTCTTTAAAAGCAAATATCTTCGTTTGCTTTGAACTTTAAGCATTGTAACTTTGCAGATGCTATTTATACTATGTTATTCTGTTTGACTATTTTATATTTGAGTCTGACACTGTTTTTGCTACTCCGGTTTTAAGGTTGCTCTTAGCTTTGCTGCTTTTATTTGTGTTTTATGTGTTGTTATGCAGGCAATATTTTCTTATTATTTATCTGGGTGTTCTGTAAAGCACTTTGGTCAGCCTAGTGGCTGTTGTAAATGTGCTATATAAATAAAGTGAACTTGAACTTCTGGTGAGTTGCTACTCTTAAAAATAGTTGGGATATAGAGTATTATGTATTGCTGGCTCTTTTTTTTTTTTTTACAGTGCAAAGGGTGAGGTTTTCTAAGCAGACATGATGTGGCAATGTTTTCCTTCCTGTTGGCAATTTGTGTGATGGACACTTATGGTCAAAGTAATGAGTAATGTGTAAAAACCTGTTCTCTCTCTTCTGTGTGTTTGTACTGTTCTCGCTGAGGTGTAACAACTCCAACTAAACAGTCAGCTAAACTCTCTCTATTCATGAACATGAAGAAATCCTGAGTTCTTTGTATGCAGATTTATTTTCTTCACATTATACTGAATCCATACATATGAGACGAGTGATGAGAGAGTGAAACTAGGAAACAAACAGCAAAATAGTAAAATTAGCTAAGCTACCTAGCTTTCATGAACATTACTTTTACAGCACGAAATCAATATGCTTAAAAGTTAACTTAGTCAGAACAAAGATTATATATACATACAAGCGATGCTTCTGCTGGGAAGTCTTTTTTTCATTTTTTTTCTTCATGTTGCATCATACTTTTTTTTTTTTTTTAGAGATCAATTTACAAACATTCAGTCATCACAGTCCATAAAAATTATTCTATGTTTATTAAGATATATACTGATGCATCAAAAACAGATGATAATAGAGTAGGAGCTGCATTCATTATACCAGAAATGAATATTATGTTAAATAAAAGAGTTGATATGATAAATGATAAATTGTCAGGGTTTACAGGAGAAATGTTGGCCATTCTTTTAGCCCTTGAGTGGGTAGAAAATAGTAAGCCAAACAAAGTGTTAATAGGGTCAGATTCAAGTAGTGCACTAACCAGATTCAAGAACATGCAGTCAGAAGCAAGACAAGACATTATGTTGGAAATAGCCCAAACTGTTTACAGGATCAATAAAGTAGAAGTAATAGTGAAATTTATCTGGATTCCAGTAGTCGGAAATTAATTGGCAGATAAATATGCAAAAAATGCAACAAAAAAAACAAAAAAAAACAGAGGTAGATATGGCAGTAAGTTATAGTAAGGCAGAAGTTAAAAGCATAATCAAAGCAGAAATGAAAAAGAAGTGGCAGGAGGAGTGGAATATGGAAACACAAGCGAGAATGTTCTATAGTATCCAGAAGAAGGTAGGAGGAATGAGAGAAAATAATAGAAATAAAAAGGAAGAGGACATTATTTCGAGAATGAGATTTGGGCATACTGGATTAAATAGTACACTTAAAATAATAGGGAAACATGAAACTGGGTTGTGTGAGCAGTGTAATAGTAGTGAAACATTAGAACATGTAATTATTATTTGTCGTAGGTATAAGCAGGAAAGGATGATTCTGAAAGATAGGCTAAGTAAAGAAAAAATTAGATTTGAAATGAAGGAAATATTACAATTGAATTCAGGTCATGTTGGGTATAGAGCAATATTTAGTTTTTTTGGAAAAAAACTGGGCTCATTAGAAGGATATAAGTTCAAATTGTTAGTAAAATTTTATTAATAATGATGTAAATGATAATGTATTAATATTAATAATTTTGTTAGATATTTATGTATTTATTTATTTAATTAGTAGTGAGCAAAGTAGGCCATTTTGGTCCACACTCCATTTCAGAAGGTGGCGGTAATGCACATTAAAAAGTTGTTTGCCAACCGGCATTAAAAATCCGAAGAAGAAGAAAATACCGGTGCAACATCCATTAGCTGTGTCCCAATGCGAAGGCTGCATCCTCCGAAGGCCGTATTTGAAGGCCGATTGGCCATATTTGAAGGCCGATTGCGTCATAGCGGCGCAACGAAGGATGTCCCAATTCAAAGGCTGCACCCTTGGAAGGTCGCATTTGAAGGCCTATTGCGTCACCGCGGCGCGATGAAGGCTGTCCCAATTCAATTCTGCATCCTTCGAAGGCCGTATTCGAAGGCCGGTTGCGTCATCGCAGCACGACGAAGGCTACCCTGATTCAAAAGCGACGCCAAATGCACCCTTCGTTTCCCCGTGAAAGGAAGGATACATAGGCCCTGTCCCAAATGGCACATTTCATGAGCACTTTCGGTCTTCTGGACTTACAATGGCTGCCGCGTGCGCGTGCGCGTGCGCGTGTCCGTTAAGTCCGTGAGACCGCAGTGTGTCCCATTTGTCATTTTTAGATCTCAGAAGGGTGCTCGCGAGCGCCCCCATGTGGTCGATTTGCGCCTTTGATGCACACGGGCACCGCAGCAGACTTCTTCCCGACAGTCAAAGCGGCATTACGTCACGAAAGTGCGGACTCAGAGGAAGACCGCGAGACGCGAGTGCTTAGGGTTCCATTTGGGACAGGACCCAAAATGGATCCTTAACGGCCTATCCTACCCCATAAGTCATTGCGCACCGGTGATGACAGCATTTTTATTTTAAAAAAATTGCGCCCGAGAGTTCGGTGGCAAATTCACATTTAAATGTAAGTATTATGTTTTCATTTACTCAAATAGCTAGCAAAACCACAGTTAAAAGCCACAAGTATTTCTTTCTTATAAACTTCATCTTAACTCCTTCGTCAACATTGCGTGGCTTCAAATTGCGGTCTGAAAATGACCATTTCTTTACAGGGCGAAAAACTGGAGGCAAGACAACAACCTATTTGTAATATTTGCACTAGTCTGTCTCACTTGTGTATTATAAGAAATATCACTCACCCTATAAAGCCCACAACAATAAGAAACGCAGTAGATAAGGCAATGGGGTTTCACTTTTATTTGTTTTTGTAGTGCTGTCATGCAAGCTATGTCTATAAAGGTTTAACCAAATTTGAGAATCCAGAAATATTATTTCTGTATTTTGTATGCATGTCCTGATGTGTCATATTTTGCAGTGTTAACAATGCACTAATGTTAAGATTGCACCCCTGTGTTAATATTTTTCATAAGTACCCTATTCTGCTTTTTAGAGCAATTCTGGAGAAAATGGGTCTGCTGGGGAGGGTAACCGTAACTCCCATTCAGGCAGAAAAAAAAAAATATATAAATAATTTTTTACAAAGAAAGAAAGTTTATACACACGTCTTTGCTGAAATGTATTGTGCTGTTGTTGTTAACAAGCCATGGGTAATTTGCTCTGCCTTAGGATTGCAAGTGTCCTGGGACATGTGTGAGGTGTGAGTGGGAAACCCACTGCTGAAACTTGGCCCTGGTTTGTCCTCATGGATGAGGTGTTGGGACAGAGGCATTGCACCAACCCCCCTGTCCTCATGGGTGCCCACGGTGAGGAGGAGCCAGGGGCAGCAGCACCAGCACCTGCAGCAGCAGCAGCAGCACGAAGGCGGCGAGACAGAGAAGACTTGCAACTACAGAGAGAAGCAGAGGCGAGGAGAGTAGGGAGAGGATGGACAGGCTGTTTTCTCTTCTTGAGAGAATGATTGAAAAATATATTTTTTTTTCTATATATTCTTGTTTAACTTTTTTTCACTTATTTTTTTAAAAGGAAAGAAAAATTCTGTACATTATTTATTTTTAAGCAACTTTAAATGTGTAAATAAAAGAGAATGAATTGTTCTGGACATTGTTTATTTTTTGTAATGACGGTCATAATTTCTACATGAAACATTCTTCTATACCTTTTAAATAAAATTGTTAAATTAAAATCATTTGTTCTATTGGCTACGTAAAAGTACTTTTTCCAACTATTTACAACATACCTTAAACATATCAAAATCAACAAACATTTAAATTTACAGTACATAAAATAAGAAAAAATGATGTAGATTTTTATTCAGCTGAGCAGGGAGACCCTGGTGGTGCTGCTGGACCGGGATGGCCACAATAGAGACCCTGGTAAGGCCTCCCTGCTGGTGGGACATCATCTGGGATGGTCTCCAGAGTGTTTGACTGCATATTTCCACTATCCACTAAGTTGTCTACCAACAGGTTTGCAGGGCTGACTCAATTTTTTAAGGACTACAACAAACGGCTGGTAGGGACTATGGATGGGCGATATGGCCTAAAATCCATATTGCAATATACATTGCAGCCTCTTGCGATATAAAGAGCACAATATAAATTATAATAGAACCATTTCAAAACATGTTACATAGACCCTAAGGAAAGCCAAACTGCTAAATGTATTTTAAAAAAAAGAAAGAAAGAAACGTTGTGTGTAGTTTTGAGAACATTTAGGGCCCTATCTTGCACCCAGCGCAATTGACTTTGTACACCGATGCATGTATCATTCCTATTTTGAACCTGGCGCACAGCGGACTTTTCCCTCCACAGACGCACGTCTGTAAATTAGGGAATGAACTTGCACTCCTGGGGGCGGTTCAGTGAAAAGAGGAGGCGTGTTCCGGCGCAGTTTCAGAAAACAATTTGTGCCACAGACCAGGAAAAACCTAGTCTAAAGTCAGTGGCGGGTTTTTCAGATGCTATTTTAAGGGCACATGCTTGGCCATGTAGCGTGTGCAGAAGGCTCATACACTTTGCTTCTCTCACCTACACAGACTTAGCAGTTCCCATTTTTGCAAACCATACATAATTTCAAGGAAAATATTACGACACAAATGTCATTGGAAATCATTGTATTGCGAGACACACACTACAATGAAGATGTGAAAAATTAGGCATAAATCTAGCTTACACATTTACCCAAATTATTATACGCCTGTTTAACTGAAGGTAATTTGGGTGGGTTTCTCCCATCCCCATACAATGTCACTTCTCTGTCTTTTCCGGCCCTGACGAGAACGTCGGCCTGCGCCTGGCAAATCCATTGTTAAAAAAAATAGCAATCCGCCATGGAACAAGCACGCCTGCATTTAAAGGGAATGTGATATGACGCTCTGACTGGTTTATTTCACGTTACGCCCAAACCACACCTATGAGTAATGTAGCTACTTCAGACCAACCCACTTTAGATTTGTGCCGGGCGCAAGGGTCATTTATCCCACCGGTATAATAGCAACAGCGCCCAAGATCCGCCCACAAAGTTACTTGCATTTTAGGGCCCTTATTATGTAAAACTGTAATTATACAATATAATGTTGCAGATAAATAAAAATCAAGTACACTAGCTGCAGAGACTTTAACAAAGAAAAAGCTTAAAGTATTGGGTTTCTTTCCTTTAGTGCAAACCATTCTAAAAGGCACTACACTTTCAGTATTAGGCAAAGAAAATTATTTTGTGTAATGCACAGATACTTTAAATAAAACCATATTTCAAACAAATTTTCTTACCTGTAGCCTAATGTAAGGCATTTGGTTTTAAACATTTTGTTCTCTTAATGAAATGAAAACTGGTGTCTTGTTAATAAAGGAACGGATACTGTTAATTAGGGAAATTCTTCCAGTATTAGGCATGGCTATTTTAAATAAAGAGAATTCTTCCAAGTGTAGTGCACAGATACTTCAAATGAAAACATAATAAAGTGCAAAATGAAAGCACAATATTTTTTTTTTATTCTGGCAATGCTGGTATTCAGTGACATGTTTTGTTTTGAGGTGGTAGAACAGATTAGTCGTGTTACCTCTCTTAACCGTGTAATGATATTAGCTCAAAGGGGAAATATTAATAATAATCCATAATTACCAATTATGATTAATTATTAATATTTGGGTCAGTTAATTAGATTAACTTTGAGGTAAGCCAAATTAATATTACAATCAATTAATCAGTTCCAACGAACTGATTGATTATTAATTATTCTAAGAACAATGTATCTTTCATGGTCACTGAAAAATAATTATTCCTTAGCCTGTACAGCGCTTAGAGCATGTAACAAGATCAAGATCGTAAAAGGGTTTTATTAACTAAATCACATGACATGACTAAACATGACTAAACTAAACAAACACACAAACATACATACATTCATCCATACATGCATAGGTAAAGGGGGTGAGTGATGTGGAACTGGAAGCAGGAAATAGAACTATGGAAAAGATCTATTTAACATTGAAAAGAACCAAAAGCTTATCATTTTCAGAGCACCTTATACTTGCATGGTCAATTCTTGAAGTGGTTGAAGATTGAATTCGTTGCTTGGTCCTTGAGTGTCAAATGTCACTGTATGAGTTGCAATCGTTTCTTCTCTGCTGGATGGAGAAGATATGCTGGACTTTTGTGGTTAGTTCAACACTGTTCTCATAGCTGAAGTGCAGATTGTGGCCTGCCAGCCCTGGGCCGGAGAGGACACGCAGAGCAAATGGTGGGAGTTGTGATGGACTTCTTCTGCATTGAATGAAGATGTGGAACTCCTGAGGTTGTCCTTGATGCTGTTGTGGTGGAGAGAGAGTCCTCTCTCTCCGGATGAGCACATGGCTGTTGTGAGTCGAGGCCTGCTGAGGCCACGCTGGACAGCACGACACTCTGAACGTACCGAGAAGGCCAAGAGTTGATCGTTGTCCGTTCCGTGATGGTAAAGTTGCAGATTTTCTGGATTGAAGAAGAGTCTGACTCCCTTTTGGGAGTATGAAAGCAGGGCAGGCGTTGTTCAGGCCTGTTGGGCCCTGGGAGCTGGGCCCCAGTGGGGGAGGGGAGGGGAGGGGTCCCCCCCCCCCCCCTCTAAACGTGAGGAGTACAGTGGAGGCCAGCAGCACAAACACAAAAAGTGGGCTGATCTAGTGGAAAGGCCTTTTTAAAGCTTGACAAAGGACAACCCTATGCAGGCTGGCTCACCCAATGAGAAGGGTGGAATTTCTGGTGGAAGTTTCCTCTGTGACAAAGATTTATGAGCCATTGTCTTAAGTACTATTTTCTGTTCATTAATACTCCGATAGATATAACGAATCCACACTGCATTCTAAGAGAAGGTGATGTACATCAAAGTGTGAGTCATTAAATGAGGAGTAATTAGATAGGAGACATGATATAGGTAAAGTTACATTGACCATTGGTGGTGTAATAAAATACCTAGTATCAAAAGATCAAGTATCGAATAGATAATAGCATTAAAAGACACAACACGGTTAAAGCATCTCTACACTTACAGTTCTTCGCTCTCATCTGCTCTCAGTTGATCACTTGCAATTATATTTGCACAGAAACTCATGTTTTGTTGATTTAAATTGTTCAGAATGCTGTATTGAACTCTGTTTTACTGTAAATCTGTGGTTAGTCGGTTGGCCGATTAAATTTAGGGACTAAAGTTCACACATTTATTTTTTGCGACAGTGATGCGATTGTGGTCAGATTATTTTCTTCTCAGCTTCACACTCGTTGTTATTTCACACTTCAGTGGTCGACATCTTCCTAGAACTGTTTTACAGAGTATTTTCAACAAAAACACCCGCAGCCATGATAAAATTAATGTCTGTCACCTTTTAAAAGAAACCTTTTTTCTCTAGTATTTATTTTAAGTTTCTGATAAATAATGTAAATAAATGCAGAATCCAGAAGCAATATGAAGTGATTTTGTTTTATATCATAAAAAGCAGTAGATTTTATTGTCAGTGGGATATTCTTATAGATCTGTTATTCTCAATTGTTATATTAGTCTTTTTTGATGCTCATGTAAAAGCTACATAAAGAAAATGATCTGAATCAGTTTTTTGTTTTTCATGTATTTATATTTCAAGACTAACAAAATAAAGAGGTAGAATCAAATAAACAAAGAGTAGAGCTGTATTTGTGATGTCTGCAAAGGTCAAGAATAAGGCCGAAGAATTTAAAGGATATATTAAAGCATTTTTATTTAATATTGTACAAAAGGAGACATAAAGTAGGCCTATAACTTTTTAGAAATTTTACACAAAAATGTCACAGTGAGAGAGAGAAAGCAGTGAACAAATACATTAATATTACTAATTAACCTTAATCAAATACCACATTCATTAACTCACAATAATCCTTCACAGAAAGGATTCAATTTTTTTTAAGTCAAGTTGATTTCATTTATGATGACTTAAAAAAAAATTGAATCCTTTCTGTTTTTCTCAATATCTGTAATTTTGTTGCTGTTTCGATGTAGTAAAACCCCCAAATGTAGCCAAAAACATCTGGCTCGTGTTTGCATTTTCTTCTGTTACTGGCCATAATTCTAACCTTGAAATCAGGATTAGGTATAAGATAATGTCTTCAGAATCATTCATACACGTGAAAACCGGCTAAGAACTATAGCGCAGAGGAAGATACGAATCATGTCTTTGTGTTCCGAAGATGAACGAAGGTCTTACGGGTTTGGAACAACATGAGGGTGAGTTATTAATGACAGATTTATCATTTTTGGGTGAACTAACCCTTTAAATACACAGGCCAAACAAAAAAATCTAATGAGATAATTGGCTAGACACACCTGAACTGAAACTCAAATGAATCTGTAACCAAGGAAACAAACAGGCGGGAACGGAGGAGAACAATTAACAAACCAACACCGATTAAAACACATGCATACTTTCATATGCAAATAACCCCCCATCACAGACCATTTTTGAGATTTGCGTTCAAAGTGGTGGCCTACCAGTACATGGTCCAACCATTCGGACTGTCTCTGGCACCACGCACTTTTAAGAAGTTTTTATACTTTTACTGCCTGTAAATGATGGCGGTTTTTCTGTCCCTCAAACCCTTCCTACTTGACCAAACAGGGCACCACATCTTAGTCCGGTCAGACAATATGGTGGTGGTGTCCTACATGAGGACATATGTATATCATGCGTATATTATACACAAACATTCAAATAAGCAAAGTGATTATTCACAATATAACAGGTTTTAAAGGCCTAAAGTATCACAGTAAAGGTGATGATACACAAGGCTAGCCTGGTCCTACCAGCATACATTTCATTTGTACAGAGAGTCTGGCCACTCCCCATTGACAAGCGTTAACTTCCTTGAAGGCGGGTACTCTGTTGAAGTTTAAACCTATTGGATCTGCCCAGAGCCACTCTGGATCTGCCATAACCAATCGCTAACGTTTGGTCGTGACGTAAACCTACAACTCAAACAAGCACACAACCTCAATGTCATCGTTCTCAGCCACTCCCTCTGTTCGCTGATTTGACGGTAAAAATTTGGCCGGAGAAACCCCGCGAATATACCGCAAACCCAGACGGAGCACTGAAGGAAAATGAAAATTGAGCGGAAGTACGTAGGAGGGCGGAGCCAGGCTAACACAGGGCAACTTTTTGAGCAATGTTGCTGGGCAACGTTGCCGTCAACGAGCAACCAGATGATAGTCACTGGTAAAATATAATATATTGAAATATTTGCGATATATGTTACTTACAAATATGTAACTTTATCTAGACTACACGTTTACGTTTGAATGGCCATCAAAGAAGGAAGATGCCTTGTGTTCTTAGATACGTGTAGTTACAACATCTACCAGCAGGGTCGAACAGGCCATTCAGTACTAACCAGAAGAGAAAACAATACACACCATGAGGCATAAATAACAGTCTATGTTAAAAACTAAGCTCAGAATCGATTCGAGAGAGAATGGCGATGCATTCGGAAAATATTGGAATCTATCCAGGAATCGTGATGAATCGATTTATTGTCCCAGCCCTATTATTTTGGAATGATATTCTGCAGTATAATTTTGTAATCGTGACATGATTTTCATTATTATCAGACGCATGTTGACAGGAAACCTCAGATCACTTTATGAATTGCTGTCTAATCTTCAACGCATTTACCATTAAACATTCATCTTGGATTGATCAATATTTGAAGTTTACAAAGGTCAGGGTGGGTCGAGAAAGATAAAAGTAGTGATGGGCTCTTTAGTAATCGTAGCTTTGTAATCTTACGAATCCTTTGCTTCGAACCAGTGATTCAGAGCGCGTATCAAAAAAGTTTTATAAATGTGTAGACATGTTTGATGACATGTATAATGAAAGGAAGAGTTAATGGTATCTTATTGGCCTGATTAACCAAGCTCTCCACAAAACAAGCTCTAGAATTTAATAAAAATGACTCACGCATTTTGTTAATTGCATTTAATAGATTACACTTTCAATAAAACATTTGCAATTGGTTTGTAAAAGGTTATTATGTATGTTTTCTCTGAGTTTTCAATGGATTTACACCCTTTTGACCACCACCGTGTTGGCATGTTGAGCGCTTTGAAACAACAAATCATTTTGCGAATCAACTGGTTCAATTGATTCAAAGTTTTGAAAAGCTTTGTTTCTCCCTTCACTAGATGAAGGAATGATGAGGAGATACGGATCTGGATGAACCTGTTAATACATTATTAACAGAACAAAACAAAGAAGGATAATCCACAGAAGAAGAACCCCAACAGCTTTACATACGCAGAGTAAATACTGAACCAAACTGAGGGCTTAAATACACAGGGTAATGAACAACTCAACAAGAAAAAGGTGCGCAACATAATTAGTCTCCATGACAACAAACTAGTGATACGAACACAAAAAATAGAAAGGAATACACACCAATAGTCCAGACTGAAACTGAAACAGATTACACTGTAAAAAATTATTATAGCCTCTCCAAGTCAAAATTTTCTAGTGACTAAATACATCTAAATTTTTAAATTGGCCCAAGTGCAATACTTGTTGCAATAGTCTGTTAACATTGGCTCAATGAGAAATAATACGTCAGACTAATTGAAAAATTTAGATGTGACCAGTCACTAGAAAATTTTGACTTGGGGATGTAATTTTTTTTTACAGTGTATGACAACAACAAAATAAATGCTGTTTCATAAGAGAATACAGATTTTTGCGACAGGATTGTATTGTATTTTTGTGGTATCCGCAAACAATGACTGACTGTCATAAAACTGACGAAACTGAAAGCAATTCGATGATTCAGAATCAGATTTTCAAATAAAAATATTTTAATCTAAGCTTTGACTTTGATAATATGTTTTATATCTTTTTAAGATGTTTGCATTACCACCACTCACTGGTATGGAGTGTGGATCAGAATTTATAAATGTATTACTATGTTGAATTGAATATGTGAATTGTGAACTAAACTAGGCCATAAATTTCTTACCTAACTCTGTCGTTTTCAACTATTGTCATAAAAACAAACATACATTTTTTTTAATTCCTTTTCAAAATTTTTGTTAACTCTTCTTTAGTTCATAAATCATTTCTATTCCTTCACTATAAGATTTGGGACATATCTTCATCATGTTGTTTTACTGTTTCTTTCTCCTTGCAAAATTCACATTTCCCTGTCGTGTTCCCCTCTAATTAAAAGCTGTATGTCCGAAGTCTGAAGGTTATGGATTCTTCTTTTCATCTCATTTCCTTTTACTCCCACATGAGCTGATACTCATAAAAACACTAAATCCCATCATCTGTAACCTATATAACATTTGTAATATTTCAATCAAGATGTCTGCTCTACTTTCAGTATGTTTCTATGTTAACCTAACCCAAACTCTGGGAACCCTTTGTGATGTGTTCATAATTGCCATATAAATATGGGGACCATTGAAATTAGCTCTTTTAGAATGTTCTAAAATGTTAGAAAGATGGCAAACTTCAAATGCGTTCTTCCATGATCAAAGTCCTGTTTTAACAGAGTCCTCTGTCATGAGATGAAGGGGAATGCTAAGGCTTTCACCAGGTATAATAGACCTTCTTCAGCCAACTCACTTATTACTTTAAAACTGTACAACACTGGGCTCTGCTGGTGAAAGAAAACTTTGCAGCTAAAAAGATCATCAGTCAGGGCCTTGTAAAGACACATCAATGAACATCAGTTACTTACACTAAATACACTAATCTACACTGTTACCAATCAAATGAAATCAAAATGCATCTTACCGTTTATCAAAAAAACATTTACACTGTAATTACAATTGCATAAATAAATGTTATGAGAGTAATGTTTTAAATATATTCATTTAGCTAGAAACATCATTACTAGATGTGCAGTGAGTATTGTGAATCATAGAATCAGTCTTTATGAATGAATCACTGAATCAATGACTCTCCCGATTCGTTCAAAAATGCTATGGCTGAACCCTAAACTTGATAAACCTGCAAATCTTCAATAAACTTTATTTAAATAAAAAGTTTTATTTTCATTCTTTTCAGTTATTCTAGAACTTTGAGTTAATAAAAATAAGGGGTCGTTCACACAGAACGTGGTTTTTGCGGTTAAAAACTCGAAACGCAGGTCACTGGAATGAGAAAAAAAGTGCATGGTCTAGAGAAGTGTTTTTTAACCCTCTATGTCTATGGTATGGCATTGCCATATGGCAACAATTAATTTCTACTTATTTCCTTTTTATTCAGAAAAAAATACAATATATTCCACTATGGGAATTAAAAGGGCACGCCGTAAGGTAGCCACTGATGTGCTGTTTTTTAATTACATTAATAAAGAATTATAAAATAATTATCCAGGAATTAGGCTATAACCTGAAACAGTATTCTAGAGTGAAAATATAGGGAACCCATTAGTAATTAATAAACAATTACCACATAACTCTGGCTCAAATCAAATTTACTGTAAAAATAAAAACACTATTAACGTAATCATCTAAACCTTTGTAAAATACACGACAAACACTCGTTTAGGCTACATGATATCATCCTTTATTTCGGGATGAGAACATTTCAGCATATATTTTATTTTGTTTTAACATGTAGCCTACAATACTCCGTTTAAAGGGATACTCCACTTTAAAATGAAAATTATGTCATCTCACCCTCATGTTGTTTCAAACCTGTATGAATTTCTTTCTTCTGCTGAAAAGAAAGGAAGATATTTAGAAGAATATCAGTAACCAGACAGTTTCTGGTCTCATTGACTTCCATAGTAGGAAAAATATATACTATGGAAGTCAATGGGACCAGAAACTGTCTGGTTACTGATAATCTTCTAAATATCTTCCTTTCTGAAACAACATGAGGGTGAGTATATAATGACAGAATTTTCATTTTAAAGTGGAGTAACCCTTTAACAAACATTTTAAAATCAAAAGTTAAACCTTTAAAAGCAATTCAAGACTCCATAACCTGCCCATAAACAAACAATGCACAGTTCTAAGAACATATTTTAATATCTGATGTAAATAGATTTAGTATATTTAGAAATAAAATAATTAGTTTTATGCAAGGGATCAGGCGTTTCCATCACACAAAAAAGACAGACTCATTATAGGCTAACTGACATCATGTCCTTGTGTGTTGTTGCCTTGCATACAATAAAATGATTTACAGCACAGTAATGATTTTATAAATTAAATAAAACGTACACAAAACTGAGAAAATTTGGATTTCTCGGACCTACATATGTGTATTTTAAGGTGCTTGAAGCCCAAAAAATTGGATAACAATAAAAGCATGTTAGTGGGCAGCAGCATAAATGATTTATCAAGCAGATAACAGATTCTTAAACACGAGAATGAGGATAAATGTTGCAATGAATGGTCCACACTACAAAATGTTAATGTGTATTATTGTCAACATTCAAAACTATTTTAACTCTTCCAAAAATGTTGTTTTTGCGTAGTAGTAACTCTACACACAAACATAAAATGATTAGCCCACATACACACCAAACTACACACAGAATTATGTAAAACACTACTAGGCTATCTTGTGTCTTTTGCTTGTTCAGTGTGCAGTGGAGTGTATAGGAGTTTGTCACACGTAGCCTACATGTATGTGCACAAATACACTGTATATATTATACAGTAGGCTATGTTTAATAAATGTTACAGTTATTGAACTGAATTGAATCAACACTGAAGTGACTATTAACTGAATATTGACACTATTGGCTTGTTTGTGATACATACAGTATATTTGCACTATAAACAGAAATTCAAGGGGGTAAAATAATTTCTTTCTTTCTCAAAACTGAGTTTCTCACTTCACGCTCACTAATGCGCAGACTCTGAGACTATGACAGCTTCACTTTTCTTCAATGGAAGAGAGTGAAGGGGCTTCGTCCATATTCTTTTTACAGTCTGATCGGAAAACAAAATACGGGACTTGCACTTTCTCCCATTCATAGTAGGCTAATGCGAGACTAGTGCACTGTTTTTTGTATAAAAAGTCTTTGCCTATAGTAAAGTGCAATTCCATTTCTTGGCAGAGGTGTTTCATATGAGTTTTTCTGAGGCTTGATGCTTTTGCATCTGATGTCTGATGATGTAAATTGTTTATCAAGTCTTACCTCCCTCAAACTCATCATCTCTCCTTTCTGCTTCCCTGTCCCTCCCTGCTTCGTACAAAAAAAAAAAAAAAATAAAAAAATAAAAAAATCTGATGTCCATCTACAGAAGCCAATAATGAATAATAATAATAAAAAAAGATTATTTGTATTATTTACAAACTTTTGTTTCGTCATGTTTTCATAGCCTGCCTCAATCGTGCCAACACCTGACCGGACTTCGGTGTGCTCAAATGTGCGCGCGCTGCAGTTGCTAGGAAACACAGACGCGCGCGGACATGGATTTCTGTCGCGGGTCAGCTTCTGTTTTCAACTGCGTTGCTTTTACAAGCGTTGATTGTTTTATTACTGCGTTGCAAATAGATAGTTTATATTACCCTGTAATATAATTTCTATTAAATACACTGACAAATAAAATAAATTGTTAAACTCAAACTTCAGATTTACTGGGGCACAGCAGATTTATACTGGGACACGTGCCCCAGTAAAAGGGGTCTAGCAACGAAATAAAACGTTTGCTTATTTGCAGATCAATATATAGCCTATAGGTAAATGTCTGCAGTTATCTTTCTTATTAGTGCTGAAGAATGACTAAAAAAAACATTTATCAGTGCTTTTTACTTTTTAAGTAGGCCTACTTTTAAAATGAATTACCTTTGTACTTTTACTAAGGTAATTTTGAAAATGAATAGGCCTAATTATAATTTTACTGGAGTAATATTTTATTGGGGTATCTGTACTTTTACTCAAGTACTTGATTTGTGTCCTTCATCCACCACTCCACTGCTAAAAAAAAAAAACTAAAAAAAACGGATTATTGTAGTGTAGACTGTTCATTAGTAGTTACTTTATAGTTATTTTTCTTGAACCTTAATTAGTAGATAATTAATAGTAGTTCTTCAGGATGTATGACAGAATTCATTAGTTATTGATTAACGGTCTGATACTTAACACAATTATGAAATTATATTACATACTGATTAGTTAACACATCGTCCTTAGTAGTTAACAGTATAGTGACTTAAGTGTTAATAAAGAATTACCTATTAGTTCTTCAGTAATTCCTTAGGTAGACTATTCTAAAGTGTTACAGACATTTCTCCTGATATAGAACCTTTTTTTGGCATAAATGGAGTCAAGAACCCTAGAGTTCTAAATAGAACTTTTCTAAGAGTGTAGAGAAATGCTGAGATTGTTTTGCTGAACAATGCAGCCTACAGCTCAGCTGTTCAAGGCCTGCTTAAGCGAGTCCATGACAGGAACACACATCTACATGTGTGTGTACATCTGTGTACATCTACATCTGGCTGCACAATGTGTCTGCTTCATGTGACTGTGTTGCTGTTGTTCCCACACAAAGAAGCAGTGGGGTGGTGGAGGGGGGGGGGGGGGGGCTCTACAAACATGTATTATACCAGTGGATGTCACATCGCATGTGGCAAAGAAAAGCTCTGATTGGCTGGGAGGGAGGAAAAAT
The DNA here is from genome assembly GCA_022829025.1 of Squalius cephalus. Lineage (NCBI taxonomy): Eukaryota > Metazoa > Chordata > Actinopteri > Cypriniformes > Leuciscidae > Squalius > Squalius cephalus. The sequence goes on along the minus strand of CM040793.1, from coordinate 56,987,384 downwards.
ATTTTCAAGGAAATTAATTAAATACTACAAACAAATAGGCTAAAATAAACAGCGCACTGCATAAAGAGAGTGTGTACTCTCGCTCTCAGACTTGGTCAGTGATCAGTAGCACACATTATGACACACAAGTCTGGCCAGAACTTTCACACATCATATAATCTGAAATCAAAACCACTACACTTAAAGCTGCAGTCCGTAACTTTCGGTGCTCTGGTGGTTAATAAACAGAATTGCATTCAGAAAATGGATTCATGATGTAGGCTACTCGCTTATTATATAAATTTAGTACATTTTGAACACAAAAAAAGTTACGGACGGCAGCTTTCAAGATGTACAGTAATGCAGCAATGATTGATGATAGTTGTTGGGGTTTAAAAACTGTAGCTCATCGATTCTGACAGTATTGAATGATAGTGATGTATGTCTCGAGACCGGTCTTGGTCTCGAGACCGGTCTCGAGACCACTTTTACGTGGTCTCGGTCTTGTCACGGCCTTGACGGTCTTTGGTCTTGGTCTCGGACCTCTTGGTCTTGGTCTCGGACCTCTCGGTCTTGTCTGGTCTCGCTGTCTCAGACCGACATAGTGGTCGGGGGATTTAGAAATACAATACTACAATATCCACGACGACACAACGTTCGATAATGCAACATTATTATCCGCAACGGAACGGATTGAAGCGCGCGCCGGATTGATGACAGTGCGGTGTGTGCGCGAGCCACACGAGAAAACATTTTATCCGCGCCACTGATCGCAGCGGCAACGAGCACTTTGATCACTTGGTTTAAAAAACACATATCAGTGACATGATGGGTATTAACTTCATTCAGGAGTCATTCATTTTGGGTAACTGCACAACTGCACAACTGACAGATGACTTTGAGCGCACCGCCAACGGTGTGTGTGTTGTGTGTGTAACCATAGCGACAAAACGACCAACTTTCGGATCCCGCACTTAAGCCTATAATTTCGTTTTTAAAAATGTAATTATGTATTTAAAAGTTGCAGAATGGGTTCATTTGGAGTCTGAGACTCCGAAATCGGCAGAGATAGGCAGGCATTTGCTTGGATGAATTTGTGTCTTTGATATCTCTAGAGATACAGATTACAATGAGCTCACAGTCACACACATGACATGGTCTGTCTCTGTATTGTTCTGCCTGTGTAGTTGAAGTAATACCATCTAATATGTATTGAATGTAAACTGCGGCTGAACCCTATGCTGCTGTTCTTGAATTCACAAGTTATTGCTTAGCTTCAACTAGTCTGTTTTTTTCCCCTCCGGTCTCGACTTGGTCTCGGTCTTGGTCTCGACTTGGTCTTGGTCTCGACTTGGTCTGTCTTGGTCTTGGTCTTGGTCTTGTCTTGGTCTCGATACCCTCTGGTCTTGGTAGTGTCTTGGTCTCGGTTTAGGCGGTCTTGACTACAAGTCTATTGAATGAGAACAAAATCTGAACTGAATTGAGCTGGATAATGTTACTAGCTTTGCCACATTTACATGGACACTTATACATGAACGCTAAATAAAGTGATGTGCGTGTTTATATGTCACAAGCTTCAAATCGGATTGCGCACACTGCAGTCACAGAGCCCTCTGTTGTTGCATACTACTAACCATCCTCATTGTCTTTGTTTTAAAGAGCAGACTTAATATTTATCTGATATGGAAAATAACTGCAATATAGAATTGGTAGAAACATGCTAACAATGTGCTAAATCATGCTAGTAACATGTTAAATCATTCTAACAACGTGTTAAATCATGTTAGCAACAAGCTTAATCATGCTAACAACATGCTAGCACTTTGTTAAGTCTTGTTAGCAACTTGTTAAATCATTTTAGCAACATGTTAAATCATGCAAACATGCTAAATCATGCTACCAACTTGCTAGCAATGTGTTAAATCTCGCTAACAACATGTTAAATCATGTTAGCAACATTCTATCTATCTATCTATCTATCTATCTATCTATCTATCTATCTATCTATCTATCTATCTATCTATCTGTCTGACTGTCTGTCTGTCTGAAAACCTTTAAACTACAAGCTTTTAAAAATTTCTGGTTAGGCTTTCTCAAGCCAACTTCAAAATTTGTCTTGACAAACTTTTTTTATCTAGTTATTATTTAAATTTTAGAGTACACTTTATTTCAATGGTCCACTTTAGAGAATCTATTAACTATAAGTAACTTTAACTACATGTCAACTAACTTAGTATTAGTAGACTGTTAGTTTCAGGTTTGTATTTAAAGTTACTTATAGTCAGTATAATGTCTGTTGAGGAGCATCAAAATAAAATGTTAGCAGAAATTAAGCAGACAGTCTACTGATAATGACTGCTAGTTGACATGTAGTTGCAAAGTTACTTATAGTTAGTACTAGAATGTCTAAAATGTTACCAAATGTTATTATATTTGTCACCATATTTATTCTGTAATTTATTTAACAGATAACATTCATTTTTATGCATCCAGTGCTGGTCATCAGGCTAGACTCACAAAGTAATTTTAGCATGTTTCACATTATCAGATTTCACACAGCAGTGACAGCAGTGGAATACTTGGACAAATACAAAATGACCCCTGAAAAACAGATGCAAGTATTTGGGTGGGAGGGAGCAGTCGACTGCTGGCAAGCTCTTTAGGCAATATATGACCGTAAGATGAAGTCACAAACATTGCGACTGGAGTCGACTCCCACTCATCGAGAAACACAGTCAATGCTTTATGCGGAGAAGTACCAGCTGGTGCCACGGTCTCATAGTCCTCCATACTTATTTGTGTGCATCAGAAACTAGGAAATGAACATGCAATTTAAGCGTAAATCCACATCGACCATCTTCGGCTGTGTATTTGCATTACTCCTTCCCAAAATCTGCTTTGCTGAGAAAAGTAAGTAACTCTTGTTTCAGATATTAGATTGAAATATAGGCTATTTGATGAACTGTCATCAGCAACACTATTGTGTCGGTGCAACATGTATCAGTCTCTCTCTGTGGGTATTTCGTATGATGTAGGGGTGAATTTGGGGTGATTGGGACACTTCTTGCCATTGAGTGTCCCGATCGACCTGAATTCAAGTGATTTCAGCTCAGGCAGTGGCAATAAAAAGACGCCATGTCTGTTCATTGTCATTGGATGTACAGAATGTAGAAGTTGGAAATATGTCTAATGTTCAAAATACTTTCCTACACTCATTGTGTCATCAAACAAACTGCCCCTTAAATTGGGTCACACTTTATATTTGGTGTCTTTACCTACTATGAGCGTACATCAAAATTAATAATAATAATTGTTAGGTACAATAAACGCATTGTGTTGATGTTGTATTGCTATTGAGGTGGATACGGGTAAGGTTTGGACAGGTTTGGTGGTATATAGGTTGTGTAATTATAGATGTAATTACAATGCTTTTATGTATATATAATTGCGCTGTATCAAATGATTAATTTAAATGTTAGTGTGCTTTCAACACACTTTCTATTGTCAGTATGTAAATGAAGAATGTTTACTTGTTCTCTGTGTTACCCAATTCACATTTACTTTTGACAGCTCCATGTCTTTCACTTCTTCCCCTCTGTTTGGCCTAAAACACTTGTGTTCGCTGACATCCAGTTTGAAAAGCTGACTACAAACATGGAGGTTTTTCAGATTTCATATTATCGTAATTCTCTCAGTATTTACGATTCTTTGCATCCTTTAGCCAATGCCTTCAACGCGCCAGATCCGTCACTGGAAACCGAAAGTTACTCACTTCCGCTAAACGTTCATTCTTTGAATTCTTGCACCCGGGAACAAAACAAGTCGATACCATTGTGACTAAAAGTTTGCTAAGAAGTATTTCCTCCTAAAGAAAAGGCGTTATTTGAGTCCATAAGCGTATTATAGCGTGCTGGTGGGAGTGGCCTTGGATGGCAACATGCCCAGTGCATTATGGGTGTTGAAGTGTTCATACCAATTTGGAAAAAGGGAAGAAAGAGCCTTCTTCAGCACCAATTTAAAAAATCAATAAATAAAAAATCACCTTTCTACTGTGTAGGCCCATTTTGCCAGCAGTGAAGCACCACTTAATATAAGTTGGGCCAAATGGTAATATTTGTTTTCTCTCTGCAGTTTGTACAGTCCCTTCAGGGCCTGTGACGATCAAAGAGAACAACACAGATGACACAGTTGTTGTCCACATCAACACAACAACAAAGGATGTAACGCTGAATCTCACAGAGAATCCTGGAAATGCATTCTATCTGAGAGGTTCAGAACTGATAGCAAAGAAAGGCCTGGACTTTGAAGTATGTTTATTTCATGACTTTCCATTATCGTGTGCGCAATTTGAGTAACAAGACTATGATGATCCTGCTGGAAAAGCTGGCTAAAACCTGCTTCACTGCAAACAATTATTTGCTTCCTCAGTATTTTTTTGTCTTTTTTTTTTTCCCAGTACAAATATCTAAACATTCTTAAATCAAGATACATTTACATGAGATGCAAAATAACTTATATAACTTAACTTAATAAAGATATTAAGTCTTGTTTTCTGGAGAGAAAAAAATCCAAAATTAAGTTTGTGCTTAAAAAAAGAAAAAAATATCTGCCAGTGGGGTCAAAAAAATATTTTATTATTTTTCTGACCCCACTGGCAGATTTTTTTTTTTTCTTGTTTTAAGCACATATGATTTAATATCTTAAAAATAATTTTGCTTCTCAAGTAAATGTATCTTGAACTAAGAATTTTTAGATATTTTGTTTATGAAAAGCAAGACAAGAAAAACTTTTTTTGCAGTGTTATAGGGATGGTTCGGAGTAAAATCAACCTAGGGTCCTTTGCACCATGACCTCGAGCCAAACACCCCCCCCCCCCCCCCCACACACACACACACACACACACACACATACACAGCCACCAGAAGCCTTTTTGGCTCGAGGTCATGGTGCAAAGGACCCTAGGTTGATTTTGCTCCGAACCATCCCTTTATGATGTGGTTTCTAGCTTTCATTCGTGATCCAAGCTGGTTTAGATGATGGTTAATCTGACAAATTACCAGCCAGTGGACTTGGTTTAAACCTGGAGGTGGACCAAGCTGGACCGACAACAAACCAGCTGCCATCTTCCAAATACCAGTTTGACTGATCTTAAGTTAATATGACTTTGGTTAAACACAATGAAAATGCACAATGAACGATCACAGCAGTTTGATACTAACTTCAGTTGATATTAACCTGTTTTCCAGACACTTTCAGGTCCTGAGGAGCTAACTGTCCAGGTCCGGTGTAATAAAACTGGCTACAGAAGTGTAAGTTACTCACAAGTACAATTACAAGTAAATTAATTCTATGCAGATTAATGTAAAACAAAAAGGCAGAGACTATTTGCTCTGTGCAAACAAGCGAAAAGAGCAGTGTTAAAATTGTTAAAAGTATTTAGATGTCATTTATACTTGGCTGGCAGATAGTCAACATTTGAAGTGGATCAAAACCTGTCAAAGTTATACATGAATTTTGAACAATACAGCTTTGATAAACTTTTTTGATCCACTTCAAATGTTGACTACTGTATTTACCCGTCAGTGTATTGTAGTATAAAACAGTATGCAATAATAACAACATATTGAGTGTAAATTATTATATTTATTTAAATCATTAAATGGATGCTGCCTTATTGGGACAAATCTCTCCCGACACCTTCCCCTAACCCTACACGACTAACACTTTTCTACTATTAAATACCCTTTAGTCACTTTAGTTCCAGTTTTCTAATATTTTTAATGCGAAGACATCCATACATTTTTAGTGTCCCAATTATTTTTTAGTGTCTGTTATTTTTTTTAAAGATGAAGCCAGCTGTTACATCTGTAGTTTTGACCTTTTTATATTCATTTGTACATTTTATTTACAGATAACTCTGATTGTGATTGTTCGTGTTGAGAATATCAATGACAACACTCCATCATTTGGCCAGAGCGAGTATACGCTTAACGTAAATGAGGTGAGAGCATGCTATTCAACATTTGTCCTAGTAAGTTGGTCCCGGAACAACATTTGTACTGTCTGAATTTTAGAGCAAGTGTTCAGCTTTGTGGCTTAATCGACATTCTAATCTACCAAAAATTTCAAATATTCAGGGTTGAGTTTAAAAATTATAAGTTAAATCAGACAGCAAACAGTTTCTAGACCAACTTTCAATGTCAGGATGTTGTCATTCTAGTCCATAAATGTTACATTGTGTGTGTATTGCACAGCTCACACCAGTTAATACCAGCATTGGCCTGATTGAAGCAATTGATGATGATTCTGAGGTTCTGTATTATTCTATAGAACCAACTTTGGTAAGTAACCAATTCCTTTTATCTAGGTTTTTAAAAATTCACGAATAGTACACTTAAAAATAAGTCAGACATCATTCACTTATACTCATGTTGTTTCAAACCCATATGAGTTTCTTTCTTCTGTAGACCACAACAGGAGAAGTTTAGCATAAAGTCCAAGATGCTCTTTTTCATAAATAACCAAAGGCTCAAAAAAGACAAAACAGGGTTACACTTTATCTTAAGATGTCATTCTTACAGTGTAATTATATATTTAAGTACTGAGTACGGTGCCCTTGATACAGAGTAATTACTTAATTAATTACTTAGTAATAGACTTTGTAATAACATGTAACAAAATGTACTTAACATGTAACTGTAACTAAGTTATGGAACAGCCTATACTTACAGATTGTAATTACGCACATGTAATAGGCAGCTACTGTTACACATGTGTAACAAGCCGAGAAAGTACTTAGTATAACACAATGTAACAACAAGTACTTAAATATGTTAGGCTATAAGGTCTGCAGTTACACATGGTAAATGTGTATGTTCTGTAGCATTACTTGTATGTAACATAAAATAAAGTGTATCAAGATTGTACTTAAGTGCACTTTCTGTGTATCCACATATGTTATCCATCTGAATTAACCCACTAGTTCACAGCTTAAATACATGCATTAGCTTCCTAATTACATTGCAATTACAAAATATTAGACAGGTATAAACTACGTAAAATAAAGTGTATCAAGAATGTACTTAAGTGTACTTTGTGTATACATACCTTATCTTTCTCTGCCTTAGTTTGATTTTACTCACTAGTTCACAGCTTAAATGCATGCAGTAGTTTCCTAATTACATTGTAATTACATAATATTACACAGGTATAAGCTACGTAAAATAAAGTGTATCAAGAATGTACTTAAGTGTACTTTGTGTATACATATCTTATCCATCTCTGCCTTAGTTTGATTTTACTCACTAGTTCACAGCTTAAATGCATGCAGTAGTTTCCTAATTACATTGTAATTACATAATATTACACAGGGATGAGCTACGTAAAAAAAAAAAAATGTATCAAGAATGTACTTAAGTGTACTTTGTGTATACATACCTTATCTTTCTCTGCCTTAGTTTGATTTAACTCACTAGTTCACAGCTTAAATGCATGCAGTAGTTTCCAAATTACATTGTAATTACATAATATTACACAGGTATAAGCTACGTAAAATAAAGTGTATCAAGAATGTACTTAAGTGTACTTCATGTGTATCTATAAACCTTATCCAACTCGGCTTGTTACACATGTGTAACAGTAGCTGTTTATTACATGTGTGTAATTACAATCTGTAAGTATAGGCTGTTCCATAACTTAGTTACATGTTAAGTACATTTTGTTACATGTTATTACAACGTCTATTACTAAGTACCTAATTAAGTAACTACTCTGTATCAAGGGCACCGTAAAATGTGTTACCGCATATTTACTGTTATTACTACGGTAAGTACATGTAACATATACAACAAGGACACTGTAAAATAAAGTGTTACCCAAAACAGAACCGCAAAAGCATCATAAATCTGACTAGTGTGATATTACAAGTCTTCCGAAGTCATATGATCTTTTTGTGTGAAGATCAAAGTGAAACTTAAAGGTATAGTTCACTCAAAAATGGAAAAACTGTTGTTAGTTAGGCCTACTCACCCTCATGTCATTCCAAACTCGTAACACTTTCATTCATCTTCAAAACACAAATGAAGATTTTTATAATGAAATCTGAGAGATTTCTGTGCCTCCATTGAAAGTCTATTTCACCCAAAACTTCAGCTTGGGTAAATGCTTTAAAATGTTTATGGGTAATGACATAAAAGGTTCATAATGAGCAAACACAATTCATATGAATAGAGCAGTTTAATGCAAGTCTTCTCAAGAGACACAGTCACCTATTATGAATGAGGAGCCAGAACCAATCAGTTTCAGTAGAGTGATCTGTAGCAAAGTTACTTGTTATGGGAAGAAGGAGGTGGGAACCGGCGAACGTTCACAGACTTTAATAATAAAATAAGCAAATACAAAATGAAAGTAAAGGCAGCAGTCCCTCACGGACGACTGCTGCCACATATAATAAAACAGAAAAAAAAAACACAACATAAATCCAGGCCTGTCCTCTCTCATCCTTCACTATCGTCGCTCCTCCTTTTATGGTTTCGTTCCTCTGTGAGAGATACGAGACCGGTGTGTCACGCAGGTGACGCTCATCCGTAATCAGTAACCACTCGTCCTACTCGCCACATGACCATTTACCATGTGCTCTATGTACTGTATGTGCATTGATCAATGTTTATATGTGAATAAAAGTTTAACTCTGTTCATCATATAAAGTGATTGTGTCTCTTCAGAAGACTTGGATTAAACTGCTTGCTTCATATCAATTATGAACCTTTTGAAGCGTCAAGGTTTGGGGTGAATGGATCTTTAATGGAGGTACAGAAGGTTTCAAAGATGAGTGAAAGTCTTGTGGATTTGGATGGCACGAGAGTGAGTGATTGATGGCTGAACTTTCATTTTTTGGTTAAACTATCCCATTAAGTAATAGCTGAAAATCAAACATCGTCCTTCAAGATGCTTAATCTCAGGTCTGATTCCAATGATGGAAAATCCCATTGGCTCTCATATGGCTTGTGACCAATTCCAGTTGTTATGTTTAAAAATGTGCAAGCTTGAATGAGAATTTAGAGCTATTGGTTTGGCACAATATCAGTATGAGTAAAGCTGGGTTCACACTGTATGATTTTGGCCATGATTTACCTGTCTGAGACATCCATGCCAGTTGGAATATTAGTGGCTGATAGACTGGGAGACAGAGGTAGCGTTTCCCACCCTTATACCCACCCATGAACCTCTTCGGCCTCTAGAGGTCCCATCCATCACAGAGTGTTCTTTATCGCCGCTGGTCCCGTCCAGCACAGAGTTGTCTTTGTCGCCACTAGTCCAGTCCAACACCAAGCCTGTTTCCTCACCCAGCACCTGTTCTATGCCACTGGTGTTTACACCCAGCATTCCTCTCCTGCCTGCTCCACTGAAGCCAGCCATTCCTTCAGCCCTTCGGCTCCCCTATTGGCTCCGCCATACAACCCGGATCCACATTGGGGCTTTCTCCCTGTGAGCCCTCAGCTCCACCTCGGCTCCACCTGGGACCGTCCTCCTTCCGGCTTCACATTGGCTCCTCCCTCCATCAGCTCCACCTCGGCTACGCCCTGGCTCCTCACCTCTCAGCTCCACCTGGGACCGTCATCCTTCTGGCTCCACCCTGGCTCCTCCTTCCATCAGCTCCACCTCGGCTACGCCCTGGCTCCTCGCCCCCTCGGCTCCACCTGGGACCATTGTCCTTCCAGCTCCACCTTGGGCTGTCGTCACTCTACCATCGCCATGGACTTTCGGACCTTCGGCGGCGCCTCATTCCTCCACCGCTACGGCTCCGTTCGGCTCCTCCTTCCCTCCGGGCTCCACCTCTGTCACTCACACCATTGTCGCCTCAGTCCTCAGGCACCCAAGCTCCACCTTGGCCACTCATCACCACGTCTCCACCTTGGTCTCCTGGTCCAACAATGTCGCCTGGTCTCTCGGTCCATCAGGCTCTGCCTGGTCCTCCACATCTCCCGGCATCACTGCTGTTAAGCTTAAGTTTCCACCTTGGCTCCTCCCTCCATCAGTTCTGCAGTGGGTCACCTTCCTCCTGGCTGTCTCCTGGGTCACTCTGAGCTCTTATCAGCTGTCCGCTCCTTCATGGGACCTCGTCCACCTCCAGAGCTTCCACCCTCCCTCCCTCACATCATCAGTTACGGCTCGAGGAGGCGTCTTTTGGGGGGTGTTTCCAAAATCCAGGTTAAAAAATAAAGGTGACCGAGCCTTCTCGGTGGCTGCTCCTAATCTCTGGAATAGTCTACCTGTTCATAAAAGAACAGCTCGGACTGCTGAATTTTTCAAGTTGTTGCTTAAGACCCACCTGTATTCCTTAGCTTTCGTTTCAAGTTGAGACATTTTCTATTGTGTTTGTTGTTTATTTGTTTGTGTACCCTGATATTGTCAAGCACTTTAGTCAACTATGGTTGTTTTTAAATGTGCATTCTGTCCATGTTTACTTTCGTTTAAATGGACTTTTAGTTTGTTTTCCTTAGTTACCTGTTTCTATTGTTCCTCTGTTCCCGCCAGCCCTTAGTTGCCAAACTAATTTATTTGATCATCACACCTGTTCTTATTTGTGGTCATTATCATTTTGTATTTAAGTTCCTCACTGCCTTCAGTGTCCTTTATTGTTTGTGCCGTGTTGTGCTTGATCCCTTTGGATGATCTGTGTTGCTTTATTTATTAAACTACTCTGTTATTTTAAACTACTTTACCTATCTTCATCATGTTTGGACTTTAAATGTTACACTGACAACAAGCAACAATCGTAAAGGACTATTGTAAATTGTACACTGTGCACCTGGCTTTAATGACATTGTTGCTTGAGCCATTACTTTAATATGAATGTTTCTTTACAGAACAGATACTTCAGACTTGAGACCATGTATACGCCAAACATCCTTGTGAACAAAGTTTTAGATTACGATGTCATCCAACAGGTGAAACTGATCTTGTATGCGCAGGTATGTGAAATTAATTTGAATTTGAATGTGTTAAAAGTTATCTCCTGATCTCACGTTTAACACGAACAAGTCTTGACTCCATCAGGATACTCCACTGCCATCGCAACATACTCCACTGCCATCACAACCGAGTGAACGCTCCTTCACAGCTACAGCAACCATCACCATCAATATTATAGACATTGATAACCGTCCTCCGTGGTTTCAACCATGTACAAGAGTAACCATTGGTAATGCCAAAATCTGCCTGAGCCTCGGCTACAGGGGCAGGGTGAACTTAACAGAGAAGCAGGTACATTATCATTCATATTATGACCATGGTTAATAAATGTAATGCTGTATTTCAGAATTATCCATACAACATGTATATTTCCAGGAGGGAGCCTTGCAATTGCAGCCAGGTCCAGTGTATGCCAGAGATGGAGATAAAAGCAGAAATGAAGAGATAAGCTATAAAATTGTTCGAGGTAGTAAAGCATTTTTCCTAAAATAACTGTTGCCCTTCAATTTTCAAAATGAACTGCACAAGCTATCATTTCTGTAACTGCCTAGGAAATGAAGACAACATATTTCAGATTGATGAGAACTCCGGCAACATATCCATGCTGAAACCAGCAGATATAGCAGGCCCAATCTCCCTCTTAGTTTTGGTGAGTTTCTTGTAAATATTCTAAAATCTTTGAGAAGTCTAGTCTACATATGCATCCTCACAATATCTGCTCAAGCCTGAGAGCAGATACAGCTGAATCACTGTGTAATTTTGATAACAGCGGCCTACCTTTATTTGTCCTTCCTAGGCTTCCCAGGTATTAAACCGAGATCAGTTTGCCACCACTTCAGTCACCATTGATGTAATGAAAAAGAGCAGAAATCCTCCGAGGTTTGAGAAAGAACGATATGAAGGGTATGTTTACATTACTTCAGGGCCTGAAAACATGGTGCTAAGAGACAGGACGACCAACAGACCCTTCAGAGTCAGAGCAAGAGATGAAGACTTCGCAAGTGTAAGTTTTAAGTTTAAAATTATGGTCACCCATAAACATGAAACCCATTTAATAAGAGATTGGCAGTTTCTTCCTTTATGTTTCAGGGAATCAATCCTGACATAAGATATGAAGTGCAATACAGCAGCTATGTCAATATCACAACAGATGGGTTTATACTTTTGAAGAAAGCAGTTCGGACTGATTCCTTTGCTTTGCAGGCAAGTAAATATGTTTAGTTGCATCTATTTTGAGGATATTTTAACCACAACATAGTTGATAGCAGTTGAAATCAGTCTACTTTCACAATTACATGGTCCTCCATATATGACACAAAAGATTTCAGCAAGTAATTTGTCAACCTTCACTGAAAGCACAGAATTTATCAAAGCTTTTTTGGTTTTGTCATGTCTGGCTATTGAAAGACTGGCCCCTTTATATAGGCATCTTTAACAAACTACTATAGTGAAAAAAGTGTGGTGAAAGATTTACTTTGAAGCAAGTTTCACTCAGAAATTGCTGGTAAAAACAACAACAACAACAAAGAAAACATTGAAGTGGACAGAATGAAATGGTGTTTTCTTGTAAAACAAACTTCAATAATGTTTTTCAAAAACTTGTACTTACATGAAAATAAAATAAAATAAATAATTAGTTTAATAATAAAATGTCTATGTTGTGTTGCAAATCACAATCTTTTTTTACAGTGTACTTGCATAAAAATAAATTAATAAAATAAAATAATCAGATAAGACTATTTCATGGTGACATAGTTACATTTTACTTACTCAAATAAGTACTGAGTAATATTAATTAACTACATATACTTACTATAAAGTTACTGTTACGGTTTCATTTGGGTTAGTTACTTGTAATTATGCATAACTTACAGTTATTACCATAGTACATGTAGTAGTGTGTAACTACGTCACCTTAAAATAAAGTGTTAGTTAAAATATAAAATATATATAAAATAAAATAAAATAATGTCTATGTTGTATTGCAAAGCATAATATTTTTACAGTGTACAGTATGTACTCACGTAAAAATAAAATAAAATAAAATGTCTTTGTTGTATTGGAAAACACTTGCTGCTATTAAGGTCATAATCTTTTTTTACAGTGTATGTACTTACATTAAATAAATAAATAATTAAATAAATTATATTTGTATTGCATGGGTATGTACATAGTTTGCACATTGTTGTTAAAGACACTTTATATAAAGTAGATTCAAAAGACTTCCGGTCACTTTGATGTTGCAAACTTCTGTCAATGTTAAGGCCAAAATCTTTCAAATAGAATCTGAATTTGAATTGTTTGTTTCATCGCCAGCTTCGGGCGGTGGACGTGTCCACTGGTGAGTCAGGGACAGCTGCTCTCTCTGTCCTTGTAATACCATGTAAGTTTGCATCTAAAATGTTAATTAACCCACTGAGTGTGAAATGTTTATCCAGCATGATGGCTGTCTAACGTTTCTCCATATCAGCCGCGGGGGTCCAGTCGCCCGACGAGAGCTTCCGCGCAGGAGACATGGCTTTACTGGGCTTCGTAATGGCCGCTTTACTGGTGCTCTGCCTCATTGTGATCGGCTATCTGATATCCCGTGTCAAGAAGGGGAATCCTGACGCGTTCAAGTTGTCTGAGGTCAGCATCTTCTCATCAAAGCTCAGTGAGTCCAGCTCTGAGTGTCCACTTTGTAAAAGAACTGAGGCTTAAAGGGTGACATATTATGCCTCTTTTCACAAGAATGTGTCTGTGAAATTTCAGCCCCAGATCATTTATTAGAGCTTGTCAAATTTGCCCCTTTTTGGGTGTGAGCCTTTAAATGCAAATGAGCTTCTGCTCCGACCCTGTTCAGAAGAGGCCGATCCTTTACACTAGCTTCAGATACTCTGGCGATAACAAAACAGGCCAATCTCACTCATCCAAAATCTCAGAAATAACCAGTAGCGAGTGACGCCTTACGGAGAGACTCAGGAAGAGTTTAACTTTTAGACGCACCTGGACGTTTCTGAATGGTTAGTGGAGACATTTATGTAGTTGTTGTGGAGTTACATTGATTAATCTCATCGACTTGCATGAACTTGAACTTTTACACAAGTTAACAGTTCCCTGAGGACTTTATAAGACAGCTGTGACATGTTTTGATCAAATAGTGTTCAGTGCTCCTCTGTGCAGCAACGACAGAACAATTTGCATGTTTTGCTCGAACTTTTACCAACTGGTCACTGTAAACGTGAAGATTAAGGGGCGGAAATATTATAATAAGATCCTCTTCCTATGTCAGAAGGAGAGCGAAATCTGATCGGCTTATCTTTTGACATGCTTGCGGAGAAAGGCTCACCAAAACAAAGTTAGGTTGTCACTTTTCATGTTTTCTGGGTTGGTAGATGCACCGGGGATCCGATTATAGCACTTAAACACTGAAAAAGTCAAATTTTCATGATATGTCCCCTTTAAGAGAAAGTTCCTTAAGAACGCCGTAATCATGTAGTACAGCAGGTAATATTCAGCTCATGAAATTGTGAGATTAACCCTCTGCCCTCATTCAGTGTTTAGGGTCATGCTTGAAGTTTACTCAGCCCCCTAACAGGCCAAGACCAAGAGATAGCATGCAGTTCAACAATGATGGTTTCTTAAATGAAGGAGACACAGGGAGATCCAGAGCCAGGCGAGCTGAACTGAGAGAAGGGAGACTGGATGCGGTTCAAGCAGCAAGAGTGCGAGTGATTCCTCGTGAAAGACTGAGGCACTGCCGATCCTGTGGACTCCAGACGAGTTTCAACCATTCCCATCACAGTCCAGTCGTCCAAACCAAAGGGAAGGCCAATAAGCATAGAGTGAAGTCCATTCTGGCTAAAGAGAGGAGGAAGGATGACAGACACAAGAGCGTTTGGTTCAAGGAGAGCGAGGATTCTTCAGACATCGAGGTTGAGATCATCCCTGACACTATAGGGATTAAGCCTGAAGAGGACGTGGAGAGAGTCGAAGGGGATTTCGCTTCCCATGCGCCGGAAGACAGTCAAATGGAACTGGGGGATTTGATAATGTCGAATATACAGGACTTGAGTAGCAGGGAAATTTCTGACGGCAGAGACGGACTGAATACAGACAGAAAAGATCCGTGAGGAACCGGCTTGAGCTCTTTTGCTCGTCAGAGACTCTGGAGTTTTTCAGTTCGGCTGTAATAAGATGTCTTCGCAAAACACGGTTCAGTTGAGATGTGATTAATAGCAAAATACTGACACATTTAGTGACCAATATATGTGAATGATGATGCATTTTTTTTTTCCATTGTGTGATAATGCGTGCTAAACTAAAATGTGTTAATGTAATGTGTCTATAATTTAAGAAAACAAACCTGAGAATTTAATGTTGGCTTGCTGCTTAATTTAACATCAGATGTGTTTATGAATAATACATTGTGGAATACAGTGTTTTGTATTATTATGTAAATTATTATGTGAGGGTGGGGTGGGGGGGGATGCAAAATAAAGCAAATTCGAACCATTCGAGAAAGTATCCACACTTGATATGATGCCTGACAAAAGAATATTATTAAAAACAAAAACAAGCATGTTTAACAAGGCTATATTTACAGCGACTTGATTACTTGAATACAGCTACTAGTTTCTGAATTGTTACACAAAGGATTTGTTGATGTCTTTTTTCCTTTTAAATGTGGTAAATAATAATAATAATAATAATACATTTTATTTATTTGGCGCCTTTCTGGACACTCAAGGTCGCCTAAATACAAACATAAGTCTCTTATGTTCTAAAAGTAATGCGTTACTCCCTAAACCTTAAGTTTTTTCCACATCTGTGCTGGTTTTTTTTTTGTTTGTTTGTTTGTTTTAAATCAAAATACAAATGTTCTATTTTTGGCAAATGTAAAGACCCTTTCACACCAAAAGTGAAATGAATGAGTCTTAGGCTGAAGGAAATACAAATTCAAGCCTGTAAACACCCCCCCCCCCCCACCCCCCCAAAAAAAAAAAAATTAAGCCTTTTTTAAGATTTACACATTTGAATTAATAGTAAAAATTCATCAAATTGAATTGAATAACCCTTACATATTTTAATTGAATAATTAAACAATTCTTAATCAATTATTCAATTAAAATGGGTAAGGATTATTCCATTCCATTTTGATGGAATTTTACTATTAATTCAAATGTGTAAACCTTAAAAAAAAAATAAAAAAAACCTCAAACAACCCTTTCAGCCATTCTGGATCACGGAAGAATAGGACACAGGTGAAGATCAGCAATTAAAACAGAATAATGAAACACAAATATGATGTTTATCTAAAAATCGTTTTTTGCTTGATCATCAAAGGTCAGCAGCAAAGAAACTGTTTAATAAAGTGAGATGAAATTCATAAAGTATATATGTCATTTAACATAACTAATTATTGCAGGTAGCATTTCACAATTTTTATTCATTTGAGGAATGTGTTTTTGTGCAAGTGAGATGAGTAAATGCTCACATTTAGTCTAGAAGTACAAAAAACATCATATTTACACAGCGTCACCTTCTCTCAACATGGGGACAAAAGAGCTGTCAGTCAATTAATGGGAAAACAAAGTAACTTGCATTACTTTTTTTGAAAAGGTATACTCAGATTTTTGTCATTTTAAAAGTAATGTCTTAGTTACATGAAATAAAGTAATCTGAATACATAAGTTGCTCTAATTGTAATGCGTTACCCCAACACTGCTCTTCACTGAGAGGTGAGAGAGAATTATGAGAAATGCCAGTCAGACTAAAAGATTCCAACCCTGACAAACCAAAACAACATGCATCTGCAGTTATGCACATACTAATAAGCTCCTGAAAAATATAAGATGTTAAGAAAAAAATATTTGTCAATCCCCCAAGAAACTTTCCATTCGCTCGACATCTATTGCAAAAGCATTTCTTATATTTTTGGAACAGCCTTCAATAAGCAGTTGTCATTCACTCATAAAAGTGTGAGCTAAACTAATACATGCACCTTCCACTTGAGGGAGTCCTGAAGATGTTGTGCCAACACTTCTCTGAAAACACTGCAGGCTGGGCTTTTAGTGCGATGTGTGACGTCTTCTCCGTGTGTTCACTAGATATGTGTTGGTTGGCTTTTTAAAAGCTGTTAAAAACAGAAATCAAACCATTTGTGCCATTAGGCTCATTTACCAAAGTGTTTGTTAAATGCTTGAATTCACATTTGCATTTATTCATTTAGCAGATGCTTTTATCCAAAGCCACTTACAAATGAGGAATACAACAACTCACTTCATCCTATGCAGGCAATAACAAGTGAAATGCTGATTCAGTTTAATGTAGTGCAAGCATAGAAAATTCAATGAATGTAGAAATTCACATGCTCCTGCAAGTGATCAGTTGTCTGAAGCTTATATGTTTTATATGTACGAGGATGTGTAAATGATGTGCATCTAATATATTTAGCACAAGAAGTGCAATAGTATCATGAAAGTTACGCTGGGCATCAACAAGGGCAGTCGAGACACTAATTGGGATATCCAATCGGCATATCAGATCCTTTAACCTCAAAATCCTCTTTCTCAGAACAGATGCGATGAAATATATATGATAAACCACGTTTTAAGGAAGTTTGGTGAGTGATCTTAGCATGAGTACTGTTTTCTGCATATTTTGTATAAAAAGAACAGACACTGTTCATCAATAATTGATATGCAAGTATTCAGAAATTTGACATTGGTGGTATAATAGAAGGTCTTCAACAATTCATATTCAAAACAAATGCTTCTTTGCACTGTTCAGTTTATAAAATAAAAATATTTTTGCTAGACCTTCTCTAGTCCAGATAAAATTCATTTGGTGTGTGGTTTTCAATCTCTTTGCTGGCATTGACTTTTTTTTCCTCTACGATGCAATATGATTTTTAACTAGTTGGACTGCAACTATTTCTTCAGCAGTAAAATCGTTTGAAATTATTTTTGCCTTTTCTTTGCCATGCAGCGCTCACTCAGAATAGTCAGTATGGCTCCTGTTTCAGGTTTATCAAGGAGACGTTAATGTAACATTATTCCTGCTCTCGGATGCAAAGCTTTCTGTTAGTTGAGCATCTCTTTACTCCACAGCTGTCATTAATTTAACCATTTATCTTTAGCCCAGAGATTTACATGGTTTTATACATTATCTGCTGTCTCTGCATGCACAAAACAGATTAGCATAAATAATGTGCACAGTTTGGTAGATCACATCTTACCCACTGGCACATCTTACCCCACTCTCCGTCTCCTGATGAAGACGGATGTTAAGTGACAAATATTGTGAAATATAATCTTTTGTGTTATACAGAAGAAAGAAAGTCATAGATGTTTGGAACTAAATGATGACAGCATTTTCAGAATTGTCTTGAAATAAATGTATTACAGTTCATATTAATAAATGATTAAAACTCATACAGTACATGCAAGCACAGAATCAGACCTCAGAGTATCTTTACATTTAAGTGTACTTTTTATTTCTCAAATTTACACATACTTCAATCACATGAAAAGATCAAAACATGAAAATAAATTAAATATAATAGCAGGAAAAATAGTTTAGATGCAAGACAAAATGTAAACCGTACACTCGAAAAAACACTGAAAGTTTAAACCAACAGTTGGGTTTGTCTATATTTGACCCAAACATGTGTTGAAACCACCCAGTATTTTTTAGAGTGTATTTTAAGCCATTAGGTTTAACTCAGACATCCAGCATGTATGTGGGCAAACGAATAAAACACATTTAAAACTGTTCAAGTCACACTCAATCATTGTTCTTTAAGTCATAACCTTCTCGTTAGCAGCCTTTGGTTCATCAGAAACAGAAAGAAATCAGCCCATTGTTGCATCAGTTAACAGAACCTGTCCAACATGGAAAAATACTGTAGTCAATTTTAGGATTTACTATAGTAAACTGTAGTATATTATAGTATTTACTAAACTTTTTTTAATGAATACTACAGCATAACTATAGAAAACTGATAAACTGTAGTAAATACTGTAGTATACTTTAGTTCTTACTACAGTAAACTGAATTGTATTGTAGTATACTATAGGATAGTATAGTATTTACGATACTTTGTTACTTTATAATACAGGATACTGTAGTATTAACTATCGTCAGTTGTTAAACTACTGTAGTATCTTTACTATAATACGATTAAAAAACGTTATAGTACATACTAGAGAAATTCTCTATAATAAGTTTACTATAAATTACTATAGTTTTTGTAATACAGTTTACTGTAGTACCTTTACTATAGTATCGTTCAAAAACACTCTAGTATTTACTATAATATAGAGTAATTTTACTATAAAGTACTATAATTGTCCTGTGAAAGCTGTCAGGATTTGGTCTATTGTCTGGATTGTTGGCAGAGTTGTGCGTCAATCACGTTTAAATGAATTCCAATGTGTGCGTCATCGTGCGTTTGATTGCTTCCTCCACTGTATCCATGGAGTTTCCCAACGTTCGAAAGAACAGGTGACGAGACGCGCCAAAAGAAACTATGTAACGTTTTCCTAAACTCCCGTCGCATTAAACAATACAAAACTGGGTTTAAGCAGCTGTTAGTATGGGCAAGACAAACAGTCACGGGGAAAACGTAAGTGTGCACCATGTAGTATGACTTGTCCCAGTGCACGGCGTTGAGTTTCACCAGAACTCCCCACAGAGTGATCGCGTGGTTCGGCATCCAGCAGATGAAGAACGAGAGCACCACCACCGTTACAGACTTTGCTACTTTAGATCGTCTTCTCTGAGGGTTGTTGGAACCCCTCTTTTGGATAAACCTCAGAAGTAAAAGATAACACACTGAGAGAATGAACATGGGCATGATAAACGCAACGACTATTTTCTGCAGGTGATACAACGCGAGCCAGTCGTGTCCTTCTGGAAACTTGAGGAGACAGAGTTTTTCACCTGCCACAACTGTCAC
Organism: Squalius cephalus; assembly: GCA_022829025.1. NCBI lineage: Eukaryota > Metazoa > Chordata > Actinopteri > Cypriniformes > Leuciscidae > Squalius > Squalius cephalus. Next base: position 56,967,490 of record CM040793.1, on the reverse strand, counting down.
GGTGGAGAAAATAGATGTTGGAGCTGTTGCGACAGTCGCCAGGATCCACAACACAGCGCAGATCCACTTCACGGACACACACTTCGTTCGAGAAGGGACTTTTAAGGCGGACGCGACAGACCAGTAGCGCGTGATGCTCATCGCGGTGAGAAAGAACACGCTCGCGTACATGTTCATCACAGTGACTGATAAAATGATCTTGCACATCGCGTTACCAAACGGCCAGCTGAAATCCAACACCGTATCCACTGCCCAGAAGGGCAAGGTCAGAACGAACTGGAAGTCGGTGACAGCTAAATTGATGACAAAGACATTAATGATGGATTTCTTTCGTCCTTGTCTGATCTTCATCAGGAAAAACACCAAAAGATTCCCGACCAAACCCACGGCGCACACCGCGGAGTAAACAGCCGAGATGATGATCCTCAGGACGAGGCTTCCGTCAGCACTCACATCGATGTCCTCCAGACTGCTGAACTTGTGGAGACCCGTGAAACTCCTGTTCAGACTTCCCCATCCGCTGTGGTTGAGATTGAGAATGTCACCCATTGTTTCTGAAAGAGCTCTCCAACAGGTGCCCGGTGGACAATCGCATATCACTCAGTCTGATATAGTATTGTGTCACACAAAAAATAGAAACGGATATATCTGCAACAGATTCCCATGCGTGTAAGCGACGTGATAGTGTACCTGTCAGCACGCGCTTTATGCTGAAGTGCGCGCCTGTGGAGCGCGCGCACTGGATACACCACTGACCGCACACTTGACGTCATGTCATGATAAAGCATCTGAAAAAATTGAGGGAGAGTGACTAAATAACACAAGATGGCACTGAAAAAAAAAACCGTGGTATGCATCTTAGTGCAATGCCGAATGGTTTAACATTTAATTCTAATTCTCTATTTGCGTATTTTATTGGGTTATAAGGTTTGCTTTCCAGTTCCTGTTGAAAGCTCCTAGAGTCAATCAAGTCTGATCTTATCATATCTGCAATGCTAGATGGGAATGACTTGAAAATTGACATGAAATATGTTTGCTTGCTAGTGTCCACTAGAGGGGGCACTTGATGGACACTCAGATACATCTGCAGTTTGGTACTTTCTAAATCATAGCATTTTCGGTTTTCAGCCTTTCAGTTCATGAGCTAGAATGTTAAATGGAATGGTAGATGACTTGCACAATACATAAATGCACTTCATCAGTGCAACACAGCAATGGACAATAACATAGTAGCCTAGGTGTTAAAGGGATAATTCACCCAAAAATAAAAATTCTGCCATTATAAATGCTGTTCCAAACATATAGACCTTATGTGCCAGAGAAACAAGCATGCAGCCATTTTGTCTTTGAACTTCGTAGCTCTGTATATTTCTGTGGCATCGCTGTTGAAGAGTAAAGTTGATTTACTTACTGTAGTGTTAGGGAAAGTTATCATGATATTGTAATGTTTGAATTAGATGTCATGAATGTTACCTGGAAGATTTTAAAACGAGCGGTTCATTCATAAATTTGTAAGATCTTACCTTCATGCTGTGGAATTACAAACCGGAAAACAGAACACAACGAGCGCAGCGCTGAAAAGGGGCGTGGCTTCATACGAAAGAAGTTATTTATTTTCCATGTCCAAGTGGAAATAGGCTAACAACAATAATACGATTATGATGCACCTTTAAGATCAAGGATATCTTTGATGGATTAATTGAGGGACATTTCTGATGATTATTGGCATTATTATTAATGCTCTCAACAACATGGACACATGCTAGCGTTCAAAAACAGCAATCCGTAAGTAAAAGGAATTGAACAGAACGCAGGTCGAGTATTATAACTGCAATGACGAATGATAAAACGCAACGACCGTCCGACTGACGTGTTCATAAACCAATAAATAAAATTGCACAGACGGAACTCTTAATTCCGTTCGTTCATCTACTGCTCTATGCGATGTCAAATGGTGAAGTAGTGTTTAAATGATGAGATGAGAGTCCCTGAACACGGAAAGCACCAAACAAAGACTAGAACGGGTTCAGTTCAGTCTGATACACTGAGCACAAAGAAACCCTCCTCCTCCACCTCCTCCTCCAACTAGAGGGCGGAACTTTGACAAAGTTTTACTGAGACACACACAGTTCTCTGCTCTTCTGTGTGCGGCATCAGTAACTCCAGTCGTCCCAGATGATTTAACGGAGTCCAGAATCGCCCCTGCACCGGATTCACAGATTCACAGACTTTATCATGCTGGGTTATTTGCTTCGGACTGATGATGATCATTGCAGATCTCTGGCGTAATAAATGCACCGTTCTTTTGTGTGATGGGTCCAAACCACCGATGCATTAGGCTGAGGCAAAAGTTCCTACTCAAACCATCTCCATTTAAATGGACTGTAGATGTACCAGGAGTGATCTGTCTTCCCCTCTGTGCAGTTTGACATGATGGTTCAGCTGGACTGCGGGAGGAAAGTTTTGGGACCAGCGAGTTTTTTTCTCTTGTTTGTGATAACAGCTGGGCTTCTGTCCATTCTCGAGAGCACAAACACGAGCGGAGATAATCAACACACAGGTGAGTGGGTTGAGCTGTGTCTCATTACAGTCCCACGCCGTGATTTGCAGCTTTGTTTTGTCTCATTGTCAGCTGATTGTCACAATGGAGCTTGAACAGGCTACAGTGCCCACAAGAGCCATTTATTTTAGCACATCAGACTTTGAAATATTTCATAAAAAGTTTGCTTTGTGTAACACACAGGCCTATGCTGTTTATTAAAGATACACTACAGTAGGCTACTAACTTTTTGTTCAAAATTAACAAAATTTATAAGAATCAATTTATCATCAGTCCTGTCCAGTTCTCCACAATGGAGCTTGAACAAAAAGTATTTATTTATTTATTTATTTATTTATTTATTTATTTATTTATTTATTTATTTAAAAGTGGCATTTATTTTAGCACAATCACACTTTGCAATTTGAAATATTTCATAAAAAGTTTGCTTTGTTTATTATTTTAAAACAACATATAGGACTATGCTGTTTATTAAATATATGTAATGTTTTGTTCAAAATGAACAACATTTAAAAGAATAAATATATCAGCAGTTTTTGTCTTACCCTGGTTCACTATGGTAAGCCATGGTAAGATATACAGTATAGGCTAATGATATCTGGACATATTAATTCTCTCCCCAAAACTTTGCTCAATATGGCCCTAATTTTGATGACAGATGCAAACTCCCCAAATGTTATATACTTAGATCCCTATATGGATACTTTCCTCAAAACCACCACCTACATTACCTCCATACAAACTTCAAATCTAGAAATTTGGTTGATATTTGGAGGCTTCAGCATCTGACAGATTATTAATTTTATTCTCATGTTCATAAATCATAGAAATTATTACTTTTTGGTAACGTCTGAATTGGTTTCTAATATTAGTAATACTACTAAATGGGACCCAGGAATAGACTTTTGTCCACTGTAGTGGACATTATATTTTAGTGAATTTCTCTGACACCATAGATGTCACATGTCACGACCTGGGTGTCCTGTAAAGAGCACATTCAGGGCTTTTCAGAGAGACCAAATGTTTGGAGGTTTCACCATGAAAACAACTTCTCCTTGGTCTTTAGTGATTAAATGTAGCACTCTTATGGAAATATGATAATATATTGTAATTATAATTTAGATCGGACTACTTTTCAAATTGTATTTCATAAACCTTATGGGGTTTCAAATCAAAAAATTACTTTGTTACAGAATAGGGCATTGATTTCATACGTGTCCACTGTAGAGGACATCAGGACTTAAATCATGTTTATCAGGCATTTTGTGAGACACAACAAGTGAATATGGAAATAAATTATACATCAATATTCCTATGAAATATTAGATATTATTATTCAAATGTTGCTAATTATTACTCCAATTATTACACTTCTTTTTTCATTAAATGTTGCTCCAAGAACACATTAATGTGCAAATTAGAAACAGCGTATAGATACATTGCATTGAATGGGAATATTAATTTACGGCCATTTTACCCACATATTGCATAAAGTAAAATGGTATATCAATTCATTCCGTTATATCTTTCATAACATAGTTGAGAATCGTCTTTATACAAATTTTAGTTAAAAAAAATCCTGAAACCCAAAAATGTATTGGTGATTGAAACCCCAATTTTTTATTTTTCCCCAGCCTTACACACATAGCCTTACAGCCTTTGCTGAAAACCATTTAATTAATGCTATTTTATCTTCTAATTCTCGTTTTGTTCGTGCTTTTGCTACATCTATATGCACCAACCACCTTAAAGTAGCCTGGTCTATTGAGCTGACCGTTGAAGTGTCTGAGTGTCTATTGAGATCTGGGAAGAAGGCCTGTCAAGAATAAACAGCTGTTCTGTAAATTCAAGATATAAATGAATCCAGTTCAAAGTTATACACCCCATTCGTTACTCCAAAACTAGATTAAACAAAATATTTCCCTCCAAATCTTCTCAATGCGATAAGTGCAAGATACCCCGGAGGGGACATTGGCACATTTATTTAGGTTTTGCCCCATATTCTGTATGATTTCTGATTTAGCATTTTTTTATTGTTTTCAAGCACGTACAGTATTAACATTCAACCTGACCACAATCTGGCTATTTTTGGCTATTCTGATGTAATGGATACTATCCCTCATACTCATCAGCTCGCTCTAATGGTAGGTTTGATTGCAGCCAAAAACGTAATACTCCTCAATTGGAAAACGTTTTGGAAAGAACCAGTACAGCTGCATGTATATGTCTTTTATAAATCAGATAAAACTAAAGACTCTTCTGAGATATGAAGGATGCACTACTACTCTATAGGTACTCAAGATTAACATGAGATTGGCACAAACTGTGTGTTTTACCCTTTAATAGTATAGTAAGTATTTTGGACAACCTGTAATCAATTTTTTTGTGTGTGTGATTTAGTGCTGGTGTGAATAACTATATTAAAGTGTAAGATAAAAAAAGATACTGTAATGTGAATTGTTTCTAAATATCAATGTCACATGCCACTGTTCTCTCAGAGGCGTTTGTGTGGTTTTGAGTTATTTTTTCCCAGATGAAGCAACTCCATATCCCATTTCATGGAGGACACTGAGGGGTAATGCTGTTTCCCTCTGCTTCCACAATCATGGAGGTCAAAGCAACAGGGCTGCCAATGAACAGAGTCAAGTCATATAACAAAGACTGTTTAAACTTCTTTAAACAGACTAGATATTTTAGTCTTTACTATGGCGCAAAATTGCTATAAATCCTTCTGTAAGAATTATTCTGGTCTATTGTTTGAATAGAATGACAGACATCTGCTTACTGCTTTATGATGATTCATGGATTTGTTTCATGAATTATTCAATGTACAATTCAATTGTTTTGCAAGTCATCGGAAATGAAATGATTAGTCAGTTGCACTGCAGCCACACTGTCACACAATCCACAAAAATCCTGAAATCAAAAATCCTGAAATAGTAATGTTTTATGTTGTTCACAGCTTCTTATTGTCTTACGGTGCACTAAAGTACCAATGAATAATATTTTATCAGAGTTCAAACTCTGATAAAATATTATTCATTGGTACTTTAGTGCACCTTAAGACAATAAGAAGTTGTGAACAACATAAAACATTACTATTTAGTTGTTTGTAAAATGCAATCTATATACATGATTTTTACATTCCCTGAAGGAAAAAGTAAGGGGTGCTTATCCATGCAAAACTTGCCACAACAGTGCAGTTCTAAGTGGTTTCCAGGACACTATACTAAACATTTGAGTTTTGTACCATTGAACTTAGTTGAAGCATATGTATAAACTAAATATTTACGCAAGCCTTCAAACAGCAGTAATGGCTGGAATAATGAGCTCATGTCTTGCATGTTATTTGCAGCTCTTCAGCACAGTCAATTTAAATTGTGCATTTTAATTTTCATTTGTGCATGCCAAATAAAAAAAAAAGGTTATTGGTTATATGTTATTGTATTTGTATTAATTTACTGCCCATTATTATTTTTTATGTACTATTCCTGAAGATGTATTATTTACTAATTATTTTTGATTAATTATTATTTCTTTACATTGACTACTTTACAAAAAGCTTACTAACCTACTTGCAGTAACCAAATTGATAGTTATAATAGTTAAATAAACCCCATTATGCCCCCCATATTTCCAGGGCTGGGGTCTTTTTGATACTTCACACTCAAATTGATACTGTAACCGACACCATCGTGACTGTTTGTATCACTGCGTATTCAAGTGTTGAGGAAGATCCGGGGCTGAAAATCAGATATGGTAATGGCCGCTTGGTTTCTGACGTGCTGTAAGAGGTCAACCAGTTACAACAGACTGGGTCATTTGACCAATCAGAGCAGAGTAGATCAATCATAACAGACTGGGTCATCTGACCAATCAGAGCAGAGTAGATAAATCATAACAGACTGGGTCACCTAACCAATCAGACCAGAGTAGATCAATCACAACAGACTGGGCCATCTGACCAATCAGAGCAGAGTAGATAAATCATAACAGACTGGGTCACCTAACCAATCAGACCAGAGTAGATCAATCACAACAGACTGGGCCATCTGACCAATCAGAGCAGAGTAGATCAATTACAACAGACTGGGCCATCTGACCAATCAGAGCAGAGTAGATCAATTACAACAGACTGGGCCATCTGACCAATCAGAGCAGAGTAGACCAATCACAACACACTGAGCCATCTAACCAGTCAGAGCAGAGTAGACCAATCACAACAGACTGAGCCATCTAACCAATCAGAGCAGAGTAGACCAATCACAACACACTGAGCCATCTAACCAATCAGAGCAGAGTAGACCAATCACAACAGACTGAGCCATCTAACCAATCAGACCAGAGTAGATCAATCATAACAGACTGGGTCATCTGACCAATCAGAGCAGAGTAGATAAATCATAACAGACTGGGTCACCTAACCAATCAGACCAGAGTAGATCAATCACAACAGACTGGGCCATCTGACCAATCAGAGCAGAGTAGATCAATTACAACAGACTGGGCCATCTGACCAATCAGAGCAGAGTAGATCAATTACAACAGACTGGGCCATCTGACCAATCAGAGCAGAGTAGATCAATTACAACAGACTGTGTCATCTGACCAATCAGAGCAGAGTAGATCAATTACAACAGACTGGGCCATCTGACCAATCAGAGCAGAGTAGACCAATCACAACACACTGAGCCATCTAACCAATCAGAACAGAGTAGACCAATCACAACAGACTGAGCCATCTGACCAATCAGAGCAGAGCAGACCAATCACAACACACTGAGCCATCTAACCAATCAGAGCAAAGCAGATCAATCATAACAGACTGGGTCATCTGACCAATCAGAGCAGAGCAGACCAATCACAACACACTGAGCCATCTAACCAATCAGAGCAGAGTAGACCAATCACAAAAGACTGAGCCATCTGACCAATCAGAGCAGAGCAGACCAATCACAACACACTGAACCATCTAACCAATCAGAGCAGAGTAGACCAATCACAACAGACTGAGCCATCTGACCAATCAGAGCAGAGCAGACCAATCACAACACACTGAGCCATCTGACCAATCAGAGCAGAGTAGACCAATCACAACAGACTGAGCCATCTGACCAATCAGAGCAGAGCAGACCAATCACAACACACTGAGCCATCTGACCAATCAGAGCAGAGTAGATCAATTACAACAGACTGGGTCATCTGACCAATCAGAGCAGAGTAGATCAATTACAACAGACTGGGCCATCTGACCAATCAGAGCAGAGTAGACCAATCACAACACACTGAGCCATCTAACCAATCAGAACAGAGTAGACCAATCACAACAGACTGAGCCATCTAACCAATCAGAGCAGAGTAGACCAATCACAACAGAATGAGCCATCTGACCAATCAGAGCAGAGTAGACCAATCACAACAGACTGAGCCATCTGACCAATCAGAGCAGAGTAGATCAATTACAACAGACTGGGTCATCTGACCAATCAGAGCAGAGTAGATCAATTACAACAGACTGGGCCATCTGACCAATCAGAGCAGAGTAGACCAATCACAACACACTGAGCCATCTAACCAATCAGAGCAGAGTAGACCAATCACAAAAGACTGAGCCATCTGACCAATCAGAGCAGAGCAGACCAATCACAACACACTGAACCATCTAACCAATCAGAGCAGAGTAGACCAATCACAACAGACTGAGCCATCTGACCAATCAGAGCACAGCAGACCAATCACAACACACTGAGCCATCTAACCAATCAGAGCAGAGTAGACCAACCGTTTCAGATGTGAGAATAGAGCTGATGCTGCAATGCATAGTATATTATGAGAAAATAAATGAAAGTCTTTTTTGACCTTGGATGCATATAACCTATTGTAGGAGATCTCCAAAACAAAATTAGGAGGACCCTTTAAAGTAGCATAATAAGGGCACTTTAAAAACTGTGAACTTTACATCCCAATTTAAGTAAAACCTCAACAACGGTAGACGCAACCACAAATTGAAAGATGGGGCTCAGATCGCAAATATATGTTGTTTTTTTCATCCGATTTGTCTTTTGGCACAAAGTATAACTATTTAACAATTCCACTTCTGGTATGTGACAGTTTTTATCTTAATAGTTACCCTGTTGTTTTTGTAGATGATGGATTTCCAAACTATGAAGTTGTTCATCCTATCCGAGTGGATTCATCAGGACAGTTTTTGTCCAATCTTGTGTCCCACCGCGTGAGTCGAATTCAGAGGAGAGAGACGGCAAAAAACAAAGAGAGCCTTGCCCGGGTTTTCTACCATCTGCAGTATGGTGGTCAGGACCTGCACTTTAACCTCACCCTAAACCCTCATCTACTAGCGCCTGGATTCCTCACAGAGCGGAGGTACGGTGGCCTGCAAGGGTCTACAGTTCACGGTCATGGCCACTCTCTCTGCTTCTTCTTGGGAGATGTCTGGAGCAGTAAACTGACCCGGGGTCAAGCAGCTGTGAGCACCTGCAATGGCCTGGTGAGTCCATAAGCATACTTGTATTTGGATGTGTCACAGTATGATCCTATGTAGAATTGTAAAAATAGGGAATTATTTAAGCAAACATTGTTGATAATATTTTTAGGGGTTTAACCCTATTGTAATTGTTAGAATTTCCAAGAATCAGCATTCTCTCCTAAAAGTGTTCGGGCAGACCAAACCATAAGTCGTAAAGAGTTGAAACTTTGAGGGATGGTAGTACCCACCCCGTCTACAATGTCACGAAGGCTCGTTCCAATCGGCTCAATGGTGGCGCTAAAAGCAAATATTTTGGAATCCTTGGAACCCAATTATTTAGCAATTACATTGGTAGTGGTGGGAATCTTTTGGAATCCCAAGAAAAGCTTGACGCGTGCTCAACTAACTAAACTAAACATTACTTAAGGCTATTTTCTATTTGTTAAGATATTGATATGAATTGCTGTTGTCAAGTAAAAGCTTCATTCATAATGCTTCCTCCGTTGCAAGCCTGTGCTCTCTCTAAGCTGTCTGGTGGGCGCTGCACTGTCGCCTTCTTTGAAATTACATCATCACATTATTATACATTTAGAATATCGATTTTTGAAATTTGTGAATCGATTCGAGTATTTCGGATTTTTCGAAAAACCGAAAATGCAAACTAGTTCTAGGTTTTTCACCTGATCGGAACCAAACCTATGCAGAGAGATTCTCTGGAGTCTTATTGTCATTAATTATCAAAAACAGTCGAAATTTCGATACACATCCGCAACGGGACGCTAAAACATACGAAGTGGGCATGGACACTTTCACTACATCCCTACATCCCAAAATTGGTACACCTATGTATGGGCAAAAAAAAAAGGAAAAAAAAAAAAAAAAAAACCACAATAGATATGCAACAGTTGGTCCAAAACTGGCATGCAGTGTCTTTGTCCAACGTGCCACATTTGTCTACGAGGACATTTGCGTATCTTGAAAAACATCGGGCAAAGAATTTCGAGCAGCTGTAAGACAAGGTTTTTCACACGTTTTTTCGCACATGCACATGACATTCATACAATATGGTAGAACTCCTCATTCTGAGCAACTTTGCCTCTAGGGGCGCTCTTTTAATTGGCTGTGATTTTGAGTCGATTTGGTTTGCGAGTGCAGTACACTTGTCTCGTAGTCGTGCCTCATCTAGTGTGGATAGACAAATTGCTTGTTACTGGAATTTTATCGCATCACGTCTGGTTCTGGTTCACAGTGAAACATTCCTGTAATTCTCCCTGTGAGTAGGATAGGGTTAGAGCAGGGGTGTCCAATCCTGCTCCTGGAGGGCCATTGTCTTGCGAAATTTAGCTTTAACCCCGATTAGACACATTTGAACCTCAGGGTCTTACTAGGCATACTAGAAACATCCAGGCAGGTGTGTAGAGGCAAGTAGGAGCTAAACTCTGCAAGACCTCCTGGAGCAGGTTTGGACACCCCTGGGTCAGAGGTTAGAGTTAAGGTTAAAGCTGTAACTGTTTGGAAGGAATGTTGTTTCAGGCTGAACAAAGGATGTTGATACAGGTGATCTAGGTAATCCAGAAAAAAATCCTACTTGGGTAAATCGCATCATTCCACTTAGTCTAGACAAAAAGCTTACCCATTTCAAAATAAAAGTCCAAATAGCAAAAACAAGAAACAAAAAACCAGGGATCATGTAACATTTGTCTTTTTTCATATAAATATATAGCAACCTGATTTACGGTTAGTGACTTGACACATGTGACTTGACTATTTCTTAGAATGTTTGTATTAGAAAATACATAAAAAATGCAATTTATACATACAGTACAATGTCTTGAATACACCTCTTCAATGATAAGCACACAATTTCTGGAATGAATTCTTAAATTATGGAAGAGGTGAAAAAAAATAATTTAGCATAGTAATTCACAGCTTTTTACAACATTTTACAATATGAAATAACCTTAACTTTGTCCAAATAAATAAATAAATAAATAAATAAATATATATTTTTTTTTATTTTTTGGACAAAGATAATGTTATTTCTTAGTGTAAAATGTCATATAGTATGACCCCAAAAAGCAAAATTATATTATATTTATGAATTAATAGTACATTTTATATTTAACATGATAAATATATTTAACAAAAAACCTTTTTATAAATAATTGCATTGGCAAATAGCTGAAATTAGATATTTTTTATATATATATTTTTATGATATTTCTGTAAATGCTTATTTTATTTTATTTTATTTTATTTAGTTTCAGTTAGAAGCTGAGTGATAATAATTATGTAATTATGTAAAGTGAATGTGTACTTAAGCTGTTTAATTTTGTGTCCTGTTGCTTTGACCTTCTGTTCTCTCTAGACAGGGCTGTTCAAGCTCTCAGAAGAGGAATTTTTCATTAGTCCACTGGAGACGGCACAAGAAGAGTCAAACCCACAGGCTCACGCCATCTATAAGCGACATGCTGTCCAATCAGAACGCCAGCTGGTGCAGCCTCTGTTCGGGGAGCACACAGCCAACGCCACCTGTGGGGTCAGAGGTCAGACTTAGGGCCATATTTGAAGTATCTAAGCACATGGTATAAAGCGCACGGCACACAAGTGAATCCACTTTTGCAAGTTTAACGACGGGAAAAATGGTCGGCGCTCCCGGCGCATGGTCTAAAAGGTTGTTTCTATATTCTTAATGAGTAATGGGTGTGTTTTGGCCGTAAACCAATCAGAGTCTCATCTCCCATTCCCTTTAAAAGCCAGTTGCGCTCGCGCCATGGCCTGATTCGCTATTTACATGGAGGAATTTGCAAGTGGGAAGACTCTTCTCTAGCGAGCAAACAGATCTGCTCGTGCGCGAGATTAAAGCTTTTAAGCAGACCACCATATCTTTGGTGTACACAATAATAATCTATTACATTGTAATCTTTTTATTTTTTAATATTTGGCATGTTTGTGTGCTGCTGCGAATCCCTGTGTGTGTAATAAGCAGAGTGTGTGTGCGTTGTGGACCCGCCTATAGGCTCATATTACTAATGCACTCTTTAAATAACAAAAAAATAATGCGCCATTGACTTCAGACCAGGTTTCAGTTGCTCAATGGCTCAGTCTATTTCAGTTGCCTCAAAATAGCAACGTGCCAACAATGCTCCTTAACACACCTCTTTTTCAGATCAGCAGCCCATGGGCGCAAATGCATTTGCTATTTAAACAATGTGGCGCAGGACAAAAAATAATAATAACTGCGTCGGGCTGAAACTAGAATAAAACACCTGTGTCGCGTCTGGCGCTGCATTGCATCGGATGTATGATAGGGCCCACAGGGATTCAATGAGGCTAAATAATTTTGCCCAGATGTCACATCATTCCCTTCATCCAGTGTGATTTCTCCCTCTCTTTAGGTCCTTTAGGAGAGGCAGAGCAGGTGGAGAGGCAACGAGAGCGCTGGGAGAGACGGCAGCGGCGCAGGCGCATTAGACAGAGATCCATCAGCTCTGAGAAGTGGGTCGAGACTCTGGTAGTGGCTGATCCTAAAATGGTGGAGTACCATGGAAGCAAAGGAGTTGTGAGCTATGTGCTCTCTGTCATGAATATTGTGAGTAACAGTCATATTTATGAATAAATTAATTCATGGCGAGAATCACTATTACTGGCCGCGTTTCTTTAACCCTTCAAATTGCGCAAATTGAAATTTCGAATTGAAAACACTCCCATTGGAAACACGTCAGTTTTACAAAAATTCCCATATATTACGCAAAAAAGTTTTTATGGTCGCATGTGGTGGTTTTTCAGGAAATTCAAAAAAGTAATATTTCACAAAATTGCAATGGAAACAGTTTTTTTCCCATTTACAGGTCACCTGACGTACGTTCAAGTTGATCATTCTTTAAAGAAGATGCGGTGTGTTTGGATAGAAGACCAGACAAATTTACCTACGGGTACAATAAAAAGTAACCTAAGACAGAGTTCTTCATTAAACTCATAAAAGACAAAAGTAATACAGGAATACTGTATTCTAAACAACAAAGAAATGCCACAATTTATCGAGAACCTTGAAGCAGAAATGAGGGAGAAACACCCAGAAACTGATGCGAAATTGACATGTTTCCATTGGGCATATTTCTAATTCGCAATTAGAATTTGCGCAATTTGAAGGGTAATGGAAACACGGCTAATAACTTTATTTGTTGTGCGCTTTGATGTTTAAAACTCTGCAGACATTTTACATTCTCAAACAGCTGTATTACACACAGCATGAAAGGTAATAGCACTTTAAGCAACAACCTAAAACATCCTAGCATAGTTCTGGCAGCTTTCACTTCCCACATTTTCTTATATATATATATATATATATATATATATATATATATATATATATATATATATATACTATCTTTTCAAATACTGTTGTTTGTACTGTTCATCCAGCTTATGTTAATTGCAAAATAGTGCCAATTTATAATCATAAGATCCTAGTTATGATTAGACTTGCCAGGAACACCCACAAAAAAATCTGAAAGGTTTCCAAATCCACACTTTTCGTTTTTTCTTCTTAACTCTGATGTGCTGTTTTAAACTATCCTCATCTCCTCCCTTTAGCTTTCCGACTCTCTTCTCCTCAAATAGCAACAATGTCCTTTAGGCAGCAGCACTAGCTGGATCCAAGTCAGCTGACCATGTTACAGATCCAGTCTGTTAGGTACATTTTCCAAAATATACTCTGTATGCTTCGTCTGGCTTCTGTTTTTGAGGAGGGAAAAGCCCCTCAGGGGAAAAAAAGTTTTCCATTCCAGACACTTGGTTGGTATTGAAGAACAAGAACCTTCAATAAAGGGGAAACATTCCATTATCCGAGTTGGCAGGGGTTTAGTTCTGGCATTATAAACTCATTGCTGCTGTATTTGAGTTGTTTTTATGTATTGTTGAAGCAGGTGAAGAAGGTAATGATTCAGAACCTAATTTTCAAAGGGAAGAATGCAAATAAAAGATGACTGTACCTTATGAAGTTTCGGTTACACTTTATTTTAAGGTGTCATTGTTACAGTGTAATTATATATTTAAGCACTTAGTAATATTAAGCAACTACATGTACTTACTATAGGGATAGGATTAGGATTTGGTTGAGGGTTAGTTGCATGTAATTCTGCATAATTTACTGTTATTACTTTGGTAAGTACATGTAACATATGTAACAAGGACACTGTTAAAAAAAAAGTGTTACCGAAGTTTCTTAGCGGATCCTTGTGAGTTACTGATTTTGAACAAACCAGCACAGTTTGTGCTTCATATAATTATTTTTAGCAGCATTTGATTTTAGTACGATCTAAGCTAACAATATGACAATGCAAAATATTAATAATGATAATAAGTTTTATTTATATAGCGCCTTTCCAGGGCTCAAGGACGCTTTACAATGAACAAGCAACAATTATGGCAATGGACAATGATAACAAACAAAACAACAGTAGGTAGATGATAGTAAAAGTACAGTAAAGGAGAATGATGTAGATGGGGCAGCATACAGAAGAATACAATCAGACACAACGAAATGATACAACTTAAAGGAGAACTCCGGTCCATTTTAACATTGAGCTCATTTTTTTGTATATTTGGAGTGCTGTCAGTACAGAGAACAACGACAAAAATCGGTGTTGCCTACACCGTGTTATCCTCTTTTTAAAATTTGCACCCTGTTGACTTCAATGGGGAAAGTTTTAAACCTGCTTTTAGCCTCTTAACATCCTTGATGTGTCATTACAAGTGCACAGGTCATGTGAGTGATTCCTTCAGAGTGAACACGGGTGAATCTGACTGCAGTAGATGTGAAAGATATTAATAAAAGTGATGTTAATTTAACCAGCGCACATACCTGTATTTACATCCTGTTTTCGGTCGAAGTCCACAGTAGTCGATTGTCGAGTTCACGCGCATAGGTTTAGTTACCTATGATCACGCGCGTGAACTCGACAATCATTTACTGTGGACTTCGACCGAAAACAGGAAGTAAATACAGGTATGTGCGCTGGTTAAATTAACATCACTTTTATTGGTTAGTTGGTGAATTTATGTTGCTAATGTGTAGTTATCTTCTAGTCATTGATTAGCATATTCTGTCTTGATAATCTATAAATCGTGTTCCGGGGGCGGGGTTTATGTAAATTTTAGGGTTAGTGATGTCACTAACCCGGTGGGAATGTCGTGTAGTCCCGACCAGCCGTTTGTTGTAGTCCTTAAAAGGGAATTTCTTTTAAGAACAGAAACATTACACACTCAATAAAGTTAGAGAAGTAAAATCATATTCAACCACCCCTTTAAAAAAGGTTCCTTTAATCTCTAACCTAAGTATATCTGCCATTATATTCCATGCAAGCTTGATCGCTGTAACTGTAACATTTGCACCCGAAACCTGTAAAATCTGAAGTTAAGAAGTCTTTCAGGGTGTCGTTCACATGTTTGCTGAAGTTGCTTCACCTCAAAAGGACAGAACAGCATCAAAGGTGCCTCATTGATTCAATGGAACATTTTGTAATGAGCACCACCGAGGCATAGAAAACGCCTCTCACATTTCAGACCGCATTTACCTCAAGGAGAGCTTTGATGCGAGAGCAGAACTTCATCAAAAGAAGCTCTTTTTCTGTGAAACGCCTTCGTTCAGTGTCATTCCTAGAACTTATTTAGGGGTCTTCAGCTCCCCGACTTTCATCTAAACACCTGTAAAGATATGTGACGACCTCTGTCAGCGCCCTTTAAAGTCTGTGATTATGTCACATTTTCTGAAAGCAGAGACTCTGGGATTTCTCTCTCCTTGCCATTCATTAAAAACTGGGAATTATCATTCCCTGTAGTCAGTGGCCAGATCATAGGCACACGGCTGTCACATACTTTCTCTAGCTTTTTTTTCCATTTCTCTAGCTTTTCTGTAGAGTTTTCTAACCAGAATGGATACACTATAAAACAATTCCGTAAAATATACGGTAAAAAAACAGCAGCTGTTGTTGCCAGAAATTTACCGTAAAAAATACGGTAGCAACATTTTAGGTTTTACAAACTTAACTTAAATTTACAGTAAAAAAAACATATTTCATTATCTGATATTATGGTAATTTACCAAACTATTGACATACTAATATATGTTTGGTACCTTTGTAATACACTGACAACCACTAATCACAGTGGTGATAAGAGTCACATGATGCATCAAAGCTTTTCCACAAGATAGTTAATACTATTAAATAGAATCTACACGGTGTCATTCACACAAACACTAAACATCATCATGGTAACACACGTGACATTTTAAAAATGCATTAAACATTAATCTAACGATTAAATATGACATAAAACCCTACTAATTAGAAAAAAACTAAGAAAAACTATGAAGACAATTATTTAAACAAAAATACATCAAATGTGAAGTGTCATGCAGGGAATTTGTGGGAATGTCAATTTAGTTTTTTTACTGTAAATTATACAATGACTTGTTTTTTCTCACTTTCAAAAACTGTAAATTTTACTGTAAAATTACATGAAATGTATGGTTAGATATATCACAGTTATTCACCGTATATAGTACGGAAACATTTGTTAACCAATTAACAGTTTATCACCGTAGCAGTTTTTACAGTCTTTTTACTGTTCATTTTTTACAATGTCGATCACTGTAGTAGAAGGGTTGCAATGTTGCTTTTCATAAGTGTGAATGCTGTGTTTTATAGGTGGCAGGGTTGTTTCGGGATGCCAGCATCGGAAATGCCATCAACATTGCTGTCGTGCGTCTCATTCTGCTGGAGAAAGACGAGGTAAGTGAGATGACACAGCAGACATGCAAACCCTTGCTCTATAAATACATGCAGTCGTTCTGAATCAACATCAATGCTGTAAAACAGAGCTGGTGCACTAAGTTCACGCACACACACATGGTTTTAGGAGTGACGACTGTGTTTAAATGCAGGAGTGAATCCCCTATTCAGGGGTCGGGAACCATCTCTGATTTATGTCGGTTATCACAGTTCCTCACTTTTCCCATTTTTCGCCACATGATGTTCTGAAGAGAGAAAAATGCCAAAAAGCATCAGTTAAACTTGGCGGTGGTGCATTTTCCATATCACAAACGCATATCACACGAGATGCTGTATTGGGTTTGACACATACAAAAATAATTAGTTATTTGCTTGCCAAAGCCTATATTTTTACTCGCATTTGCTGCATGGTGAGTTAGAGCTTGGTGATAAACAATAAATAATTGTTTAAAATATCATTATTATTATTATGATAGTGACAGGAGTCACTCCTGTAATGTGTTTATTGACATAGTGATAGTGAAGAGTTTGGATTCAAGGCTACAAACAAGAAACATGAATAAATACTGTTTATTTGGTCATTTGGTTCTAGTTTCTTCTGCCCAACGTAATATTAATATTAATATTAATATTAATATTAACCCGTGGACCACAGGTCTAACTAAAGTGAAGAAAACAGATTTGCTTGTGATTTAGTTGCTCCACATCTGGAGAACAGAGACATATATGAACAATGAGAACAATGCGTCATTTAACATCTATTTGTTCAGTTTGTTTCTGTACACACTACGTAGACTTTATGTAAATATGGTTGTCACTCCTGTAAATATAGCGTTAGTGTCTCTTCAGGAGACGATGGTTTCGGGAAACACTGAATCTTTGATCCTTGTTGGTAACAACGAAATTGCAAAAAGTTGGATAACGATGCTTTTAGGAAATGCGATCCAGATTGATTTTAAATGCCATGTGCTCAAATATGCCTTCTTCAAAGAAGCACATGAGAATCAAGTTATAAATTGTGTTAGGCTTCGAATGCCACAAACATAGAAAGCTTTTCCTTAAAATTAATCTTTTTTGCATTAAGGTTTCCATTGAATTTTATTTATATGCATTGTGTTTACTATGCAAACCCCCCATTTTCACCTTATAAAGTAAGTAAATATTAGAGTTGTATTAAACTCTCATTCTACAACATGATATCTTTAATAAAAGCTGCAATAAAACGTATTTTCTAATTGCCTTTCACAAAAATCCACGCAAGTTTAATAATTAAACTATTTCTTCTTTAAACTCAATCCTATTTCATACTTGCATACTGTACATAGATGTAAATACAAATTTCCTTTATGTATTTAATACTATCGTTCATTATCAGGAGGATTTGAAAATCACCCATCATGCCGACAACAGCCTGAACAGCTTCTGTAAGTGGCAGAAGGGCATTAACATGAAGGACGACGATCATCCAGTCCATCATGATGTGGCTGTCCTGATCACTAGGTACATCTGGCCGAACTCTAACCAGTTTTACATTGCTTTACATATACAGTATATAATGCATCTTTTCTGTGACGCAGGAAAGACATTTGTGCCGCCATCAATAAGCCGTGTGAGACACTGGGACTGTCTCATGTTGCTGGAATGTGTCAACCTCATCGCAGCTGCAGTATTAATGAAGACACAGGCCTTCCTCTGGCGTTCACTGTCGCACATGAGCTCGGACACAAGTAAGTGCTGGAACACACATTATATGTGACCCTGCTGGATCACAAATCCAGTCACATGTCGAACGGGTATATTTGTGGCAATAGCCAACAATACATTGTATGGGTCAAAATTATCGATTTTACTTTTATACCAAAAATCATCAGGATATTAAGTAAAGATCATGTTCCATGAAGATATTTTGTAAATTTCCTACCGTAAATATATAAAACATTTATTTTTTGGAATGAATGCAGCACAATCGCCAACATAAATGGACGATTTTCTCAATGTTTCGATGTATTTGCACCCTCAGATTCCAGATTTTGAAATAGTCATATCTCGGCCAAATATTGTCCTATCCTAACAAACCATACATCAATAAAATGCTTATTTATTCAGCTTTCAGATGATGTATACATCTTCTAAAATTGACCCATGTGACTGGTTTTGAGGTCCAGGGTCACATATATGCTGTAGAACTAGTGCTGTCAATCGAGAAAAAAAAACAACAACAAAAACAATTAATCGCACATTTTTCTGTGAATAATCTTGATTAATTGCACCTAACATTAAAGGGGACATATCATGAAAATCCGTCTTTTTTCCGTGTTTAATTGCTATAATCGGGTCATCTACCAGCCCTGAAAACATGAAAAGTGAAAACCTAGTAACTTTGTTTTGGTAAGTCTTTCTCTGCAAGCATGTCAAACAATAAGCCGATCAGATTTTGCTTCCCTTCTGACGTAGGAAGAGGATCTTATTATAATATTTTCACCCCTTAATCTGCACGTTTGCACCCACAGCGCCACCATTTGGTTTTCGCGAGCGACAACAGAGTGATCAGTTCTAACGAAACGGCAAAATTTCGAGCAAAGCCTGTAACCGGTTCTGTCGTCCAGACGAGCACTGAACACTGAGTCCTAGCCTCATATGAGACAAGAGCAGTGGATTCATTTGATCATTTTTATATTGTAATAATTAATTAATGTAGAAACAACATAAAGACAGTAGCCTATATTTTAAATATTTGTTTAATGTTTTTTTTAATGAAAGAAGGCCAATATGATATATGATACTGCTACTGATGTCTGTGTATATAATAGATTTTTTTCCCCTCAATTTTAACCATTGATTATAGCCATTGAAAGCTATCAATTTTAACATTTATTAGGCTTTAAAAAATATAACAAGTTTTAATTTAAGTGAACTTAAAAAAATCTTTACATAAACCAATTATGATAAATGTCACATTTGCCCGCCCTTCAATATATGAGGGCTCATTTTTTTCTATTGGCCCCGTCAGACTGTCAAAATGCACAAGTTTGTGTTGCTGTTGTTGTTTTTGACCCATGTAACCTTGTGAACAGTGCTTTAAGACTTCCAGGTAGGTCTAACAGGTATATATACAGAAATATGCAGAAATTGAATACAGTTATCAAACACCTCACAGTCTTATAAATAAACTGTTTTGTATTTTAATATATGTTAAATTGGAATTTATTATTGTGAATTTTCAGCATCATTACTCCAGTCTTCAGTGTCACATAATCCTCCCAAAATCATTCTAATATGATGATTTGCTTGATTTCTGATTATTATCAACATTGAAAACTTGGTTAACATTTTGTGGAAACTCTTTGATGAATAGAGAGCTCAAAATAATAGCATTTATTTGAAATTAAAAGTCTTTACTGTCACTTTTGATCAGTTTAATGCATCCTTTCTGAATAAAAGTATAAGTAAAAAACGGTAATGATGTAAAAATCAAATCTCTTCTTATTGAGCCTGGTCAATGCATGGTCGATACTTCTTTATAATTACATGGTTTTACACAGAACTATCATCTTTTTTGTAACTAATTCAAGTGTAACCATAACCAAATACTGTTATTAAACCCTTCAGATTATAAATTATGTGCTAACTAGTTTTGATTCGTATTAACATCGAATTGCATTACAATATTGTCACACTTTAGCAATGCTCTCACAGATATTTTGCTATTGTACCTGCGTTTGTTTCCGTCGCTGGTAGAAGTTGCAGATGGTGGTAATAGGCAAGAAATGTATTTTCTTTAGCCATTTAGAAATCCTGCAGCCTGAACTACTGTAGTGAATAACCAGTCAATACACACACACACAAGCAATACACAAACTGACACCTGTTTCGAAATCAACACAGAGTCCAGTCTCAGCTAAAACTGGACAGTGTTGCATATGTAAATTGCTCATTTTGTGTGTCTCCCAAAGCCAAGGTGTCCTTGATGAAACATGCATTAGTTCTGTGGCTTTAATAGTCCAGTAACACACACTTTACTGCAGGCAGTACAAGTCCGTCACACACTGAATATTCACTCGCAATATTCTTCAGTATAGAAAGCTAAACCGCTTTCTTCTTTTTTTTTTTTTGACATGAGAGACTCTTTCTGGTACCAATTACAGTTGCTGGAATTAGAGCCAGCATCTCTCCAGCTATATTTCATTCAGATCTGTTTGATTCATTGTGTATAGTTCACTTCAAGATAACATGAAATAGTTTTTAAGACTTCTATATTTGTTCCAGGCCATTATGCAAATGAAGGCGGCCTGAAAACGACTTCTGAAGCCTAATGGATGTAGGAGCAGAAACTGGGATTTTTGTTGTTGTTGTTTTCTCTTAAGAACGCGCTCTTAAATGGCAAATTAGAGACTTGTGCTCAGACTTAGAGTTTATTTGATCTCGTGCCATTTGTTCTGCGCACATGCCTTCTGAAAATGTTTGTGGTCACACCACATAGAAATATAAACAGTGATTTCATGATAAACAGTCAAGCACAGCGGGACTCAGAAAAGGACTCTTACTGTGTTTCTAGACTGCTATTGCTGAGACAGCAGTCTTTGTAATATATGTGACCCTGGACCACAAAAACCA